>JAQPPZ010016508.1:0-475000 GCA_028583015.1 Wollemia nobilis | reverse complement strand
TCACAACAAATATGGCCATATAATGACCAACTACATATGCAACATAAAGTTGCTCCTCACACAAATATTCTCTCACAACAATGAATTTACAAGAATCCTTCTCCCAAGGAATTTTGAACACATAATTTTGATCCATGTGACCCAAGTTCTCCATCACTGTATTCTCTCCAAGAAGACTCTTCATAAAAGTTGTCTCAATGAGACAATCACCTTTATTTTCATTCCTGCTCACAAAAAACAAATAATTAATCATAAAAACATTACCTTTAGTATGAGTAGATTTGGTGCTTCCCATAAAGCTATTTTGTAGCAGTTCTCCTTTATTGTATGGTGCTTCAAGATCAACCATAAAATATTCACTAAGAGTTCTCCTCCTTTTTTCAATCCATGTTGGTGTGTTGAAACACCATTCATTCAAGCAATCATACATTGTTGCCTTTTCAAGACAACTCTCTTTCTGCAATGTAATCACTCCAAGTGAGTGATATTCATCCATGAGTGATATTTCCTTTGCCATTATGACAAGAAAATCAGCAATCTCATTTCCATTTTTTGTTTCTATCCCATTTTCTTTCTCACTTTCCATCTCCCAAATGAGGGAGTCTTGTGGGGTATTTTCTTCACCCAACACATCCTTCACCCTTGATGAGTGATCTTCTAACAAAAAGCTTATAGCTTCCATTTCCTCTTCATCAAAATTTTCTTGTGGATCATCATCCCACATTACTTTATTTTCTCTTTCAAGAGAGCACACATCTATTCCAAGTGAATGGTCTTCAACAAAAATAAGCCAATAGTCTTCCATGAACATTGCTTTTCCATCATCATATTCTTTATTCTCCTCCATGAGAATTGTATATGCATTCTCCATGAAGTATTCTTCAACAAATAGCTGATTTTGTGTCTTCTCCATAAGACACTCTTCTTCATATGTCTCCTTCATGAGACATTCTTCATCATACATCTCACCTTGGTGAGCTTCAAGCAAGGAACACTCCAATGTGAGTGTTTCTCTTCCTTTATCTTCAAATTCTTCTTCCTCTTTTCTATCAATGTGAATGCTTTCAAAGCATACCATTCCTGCAAAAAATTCTTTAGTACAATTTTTCTTTTCAACTTTTTCTCCTCCTAAAAGAAATAATTGACTATTACAATTTTCCATGCCATTACAAGACATGTCTGCAACTATGGGTGTCTCACAATAACTCTCTCCAATGAGAGCTATACAAGGCTTCTTCGCCTTCTCATCCTCTTCTCCATGAAAGGATTCCTCATCTTCGTATCTCTTCTCTTCAAGAATTTCATCATCACTCTTTTCTTCAAACATGTCTTCCTATTCAAGGAAGAATTCACTATCATAAGAATGTATGTCTTCATATGAGTCTTGAAAAGACTCTTCAAAAACTCCTTCAAAAGGATCTAATTCAGAAATTTCTTCAAGGAATCAAGGCTCCTCCTTGCTTAAACAATATTCATGATTGTCACACATGGCTTTATGGGTGTCCTCATCAAACCCATAAGAATACTTCAAAACTTTCCATGCCATTGTAGCTGATCTACAATTGGCTATGAGAGGAAAACCATTCTTTTCCATTCCTCTCCTCAAATCCATAAGAGCTAAGTAATTTGCATATTGCTGCTCCTTCTTCTCTTTTCTCTCCACACCTTGTAGCTTGCTCCAAGAGGGCTCCTCATAGCCTTCTTGAACTATATCCCATAAGTCTTGAGACTTCAATAAGGTCTTCAGCATTATGCTCCAAATAGCATAATTATCTCCATCAAATTTTGGTACAACCAAGTCTGCATACATAGCTTCCTTTTATTTACCAAAGTCTCAAGCACCCAATTTATCATAAATTGGCCAATACTGATTGAAACAAACTAAAAATTTTCCTGTAGACTTCTGATATACTTATCTAAAAATCCACTAAATTTCAGATCCAAATTCACAAATGAGAAATATGTGATCAATTTATTTTTGCCCTTTCTATCACAATTCTGGATCTAGGATTGTTGAAGGAAAAATAAATATTCATACAAATCAATCCATACAGATCCAAATGACCTGAAATTTTTTTTGAATTATGATTTTATCTAAATAATATTTCTCCCAAAATTTGAGAAGCAAATACCCTGTATTCCACCTTATACAACCATTTTATTTAAAAACTAAAAATGCTAATAAAATCTATAAATTAGCTCCAAATCACCTAAAATTTTGACAGCATCCTCTTGATACAATTATATAACAACCCTAAAATTTTCATAATAAAATACCTCAGGATGCATGAGATATTAATGATTTACTCGATATCTTCCTTGCAACTTTGTTGAGTGCTGGCCACTTGAGTTTCTATGACAAAGTGTGTGCTTCAGATCTCTTCACGCCACTCTCCAGAGGTTTTGATCCATCTGAGAAAACTTGATCTGATACCAAATGAGAAACAATGGTGAAATTGTTCTATTGATCAACAATGCATTACATAGTTTTATAGTTCTTGAAAGAACTAAAATAGACACGGTGGTTGAGAGAAATCCTCTTAAACTTATTACAACAAACTAACTTAAATATAGCTCTTATCCTAAAAACATGCTAATCTTGGACTATGGTCAAACATTGATCAACCAAGCCAAAACCTCAACATATGCTAATCAAATTAACTAGAAATATGTAAATCAAAACATTAAACTAAAACTAAATACTAGGACTTAATACTTAGGACTAAGGAGGCAATGTTGAAAATATTCCAACAAACACAACATCTTAATTAAAATGCTTCAAATGAATTTGAAATAATAATTTAATCTAGCATTTTAATTAATATTATATTGCAATTAAATTTAAATAAAATCAAAATTTATGAAATTTTTATGAATTTGATTAAATATAAACATTTATTATAAAGTCTAAAATTTATAATATTCAAACTTTAAGGTTTATTTAATGAAAATATTTGTTCATCCAAATATGAAATTGCAATTGAAATATTTGGAGAATGAACAAATGTAATAATGTCTAACCCAAATTATAAGGTTTTTTGAAACCTTAGTAATTTTGAAACATAGGGTTTAATATAAAATTGATTTATGAACTTTTGAATTTTATGATATGAAAATAAATTTCATAAAACATCCTTCCCATAATATTTATTGGATTAAATATTTAAGAACAAATATGATACTCCAATGTAAATTTTGGATTTTTGGATAAATTGAAACCGTATTTAAAATAAAACCCAAACTATTCAATGAAAATATATCAATTCAGAATTCTCAACTTTATGGATTTAAAGTTGGAATCAAAATAGTCATTTGTCAAATAAAATTCATAATAATTTTCTTCTTGTAATATTCATTCCTCCAATATATATTGAATTGAACATTTGAAGAATAAATATATGTCTCAAATATAAAGTTTATATTTTAGATAAATCAAACCAAATTATAATAAAACCCAAACTGATTAATGAAAATATATCAATTTTAATTTCTCAACTTTATGAAATTTAAAAAACACATATGTGCTAAGAAAAATATGCGGGAAAAGAAGGGAGAGCTCTGGCGATTTTTTCCTCTGAACTAGGGTTTCTGGAACTTCGAAAAATCTAGGGCATCAGCTGGATTGCAGAAGTGCTTTCGGGGTACGGTGGATCTGAAGGCTAGATTGGTGCCCCAGGAGGGTCCAATGGGGACTTCTCCGGCTCCTTTTCCAGGGAGTAGCAGCTCATACGCAGATTTGTTTAAAGAAAAATCTCCTCTAAAGAACGATGAAGCTCAAAAAATGGCATATAAAATGCTCTTCACGGCTGCTGGGAATAGGTCGACAGCACATCGTGTGAATGGATGTTTGTCGCAGGCCGAAACCAGGCCAAAAATTGTCATCGAGCCAAGTATGGTTGAAGAATCAGTCATTTACAGAGCTAATCACGATTTAATCTGCAAGTTCATGGGTATACGTCCTTCCCTGAATTTTTTGCACTCTTGGATCCGCCAAAACTGGGAGCCTCACGGTGAGTATTCATTGTGGTTTATTAGCAATGGATATTTTATTGTTAGCTTTTCATCTTTGGCCGATAGAAATAGGGCTTTCGAGTCAGAGAAGAAAAATCATGGCCCGACAGGGCTATTTGTTCAACCATGGAGAGTGGGATTCGATCCCCGAGTTGAACCTACTGCTGTCCCAGTATGGATCCGACTATATGCTCTTCCAATGGAATTCTGGAGTGAGCAGGTGTTGGCAAGGATTGGCAATTCTATTGGAAGACATCTGGGTGTTGCCAGAGACACAATTGAAGGGAGCATGGCGGTGTATGCAAGAATATGTGTGGAGATGGATCTCGACCAGCCTTTGTCAGTAGAGATGGAAATTGAATTGGCAGGACTCTCCTGGATTCAACAACTGGACTATGAGGCCCTACCCTTTAGATGTAGGGTTTGTCACAAACATGGACATTTGGCCCATTTTTGCCCTAATAATATGAATGCTAAAATGGAGGCCCCTTTAGGAATGCCAAACCTGCCTAAAGAGGATAAGGCAACACTTAATAAAGATTCTAATAGCACCGTTCAGGGCCAGGAAGCTCAGAGAGAGGGTTTTGAACAACCCAGAAGAAAAATACGGACAAAGAAAAAAGAGGGAAAGGAGCAATCCCATCTCAGACCTGCCAATAGGTATGAGATATTTAAGTCACTGGTTGACGAAGAGGAACAATGTATGGAGGGCATGGAGGGTAATAAGGAAAATTCTAATATTCCCGTGCAACTCCCCCTCTCATCTCCTCCCGTCATACAGCAGGTAGTTGAACTCTGTGAGGTATCACAGCCAGTGTGTTCAGGGGCTTTAGTAGTGCATAACCAGGAGCAGACAGTATCTCAGGATGTCAGCATGGGAATAGCGAGAGAAGAACAGGGAAAGGCCAACTTTGGGGATAACCCAGGTAGAAAAAAGATCAAAAAACAGCAATTCTCAGGGAGTAGGTAGAAGATCCAATAAGGAGTTGCTAGCAGTCCAAGGAGACAAACTGATCACGGGAGGATCGGTGAGGCCAATAGACTCTTATTGCTCCCAGGGTAACCAATGATTATACAATCATGGAATGTGAGGGGTTTAAACAGCAGAACCCATCAATCTGCTGTTCGAAGACTTTTAGAGAATCGTAATACTAATTTTTTGCTTTTACAGGAGACTAAGATGTCATTAGATCTTATGTCCAAAATAGTCAACAAAATTTGGAGGGGTGCTTGGTCATATGGATGTGGCTGCCCAAGGTGCCTCGGGGGGATTGTTACTCTGTGGAACTCTCTTGAATGGTCTGCAATAGAACATCTTGCCTGGAGGGGTGTTCTCACTTCTCTTTTTAGGAATAATGTCACTGCGGAACACGTTCTAATCACAAACTTTTATGGGTCTCAAAACCTAGATGGTCAGAGGCGGCAGTGGAAGGTTGTGCATAACATGCGAACCTCAAGGGAAGATCTAGACTGGATTATAGCGGGGGACTTTAACGCTAAATTATCTTCTAGAGATCAGGAAGGGGGAACACCATTTTTGGACCCGAGGGGACCGTTTCATGATTGCCCAAGTCCAGGCTTTGCACTTAGTGGACATTAAATGTCCTGGCATTAACTACACTTGGACTAATAAAATGCGGGAGCCACATAGCAGGAAGGTTAAGCTAGATCATTTTCTGGTTTCGAGAGGAGGCGTTTGTAAAATGGAATATAAATTTTTAGATTTTAGAAGGCCCGATTTCGGATCACTGTCCCATTACTCGTTGGAAGGCGGGACTAGGATGGGGCAGACATCACAAACCTTTCGGATTTGAGAATTTTTGGCTTCAGAAAGAAGAACTTTGGGAGAAAATTCCACGAGTGGTGGGAAGAAGGCCGCCCGACTTATGGGAGAGCAATGTTCAGAATCCACAAACAACTACAATATGTCAAAACTCAGTTGAAGTATTGGAGGCGTGCTAATAAAACAGACTTCCAGGCCCAAAGAGCTCCATTGGTGGCCAGATGGGATGAGGTCCAAAAATAGTTCAGAGAAGGAGTAATTACAGACCAGCTCAAAGCTGAGGATGATGCCCTACGTACAGCGGTTGAGGACATTGACAACCAGGAGGAGACCTATTGGAAGCAGAGAGCAAGAACCACCTGGTTATTAGAAGGGGACAAAAATACAAAATTCTTTCATCGGATTGCTTGTGCTCAGAAGACAGATGAACAAGATGGAGGCCCTTCAAGATGAGAACGGTCATTCCTTTGATACACTTCCAGGTATGCATTCCCATGCTATGGATTATTTTTCTAAGCTTTTTAAGGAAAGTGTGGTACAAGATGTAGAGGCCCAAAATGAAGTTATTTCTGTCATACCTACTGTTATTTCTGAGGATGAAAATCAGGCCCTCCTCAAACCCATTGATAGAGATGAATTGAAAACTGTGGTCTTTGGAATGAGCACTGGTAAAACTCCAGGTCCAGACGGCTTCCCAATTGAGTTTTTTAGGCTTTCGGGACTACTTAGAGGAAGATGTAATGGTTGTTGTAGAAGAGTCCAGAGAAAATAAGAGAATGCTTAAAGCTATAAACCACACTTTCATTACCTTAATTCCAAAAGGGGAGGAGGGGGTTCATATTTCAGATTATAGGCCTATTGCCTTATGTAATGTGTTGTACAAAATAATCACAAAGGTAATGGCTGAGCGCCTAAAACCTCTTCTTCACAACATTGTCTCCTCTGAGCAAGGGGGTTTTGTTGAGGGACGACAGATTCTGGATGGGGTGGTTGTGGCCCAGGAAGCAATCCATTCAATGCACACTTCTGGTAATAAAGGGATGTTCATAAAATTGGACATGTCAAAGGCTTATGACAGGGTTGAATGGAGTTTCCTGGCTAAAATGATGGCAGCCTTTGGTTTCTCTCAGGACTGGATAGAGTGGGTCATGAGCTGTGTCTCTTCCCCGACTTACTCTGTGCTAATCAAGGGCCTTCCTTCGCAACCATTTGGAGCTACTCGGGGACTGCGCCAGGGGGATCCATGTTCTCCTTATCTTTTTCTCATTTTGGCTGAAGGTCTTGGCAGACTTTTCTTGAGGAGAAGACAACAAGGTAGATTATTGGGTATCAGGGTGGGTGACGAAGTTTTAACGCACCTGCAGTTTGTGGATGACACTTGGTTTGGTGGGAGTGGCCAGCTTCAGGGAAGCAAGAATGATTAGGGATACTCTTAATGTCTATCTCAGGGCTACTCAACAGGTCATTAATGACAAGAAATCCAAAGTGGTTTTTTTTAATCTGGAGCAAAGGCTTCAGAACAGAATTTTAGAAATCCTGGGATTCACAAGGACTTCTCTCCCAGTGGTTTACTTGGGGGTCCCCTTGCACTTTAAGAAGCTAAAATTAGACACATGGAGGAATCTTCTGGAGTGTATCAAGGACAAAATTAATCACTGGTCTCACAAGTGGTTAAGTTATGGTGGCAGATTAACGTTCTTACAGTCAGTCATTCAAGCCATGCCAATTTACAATTTCTCTATCCTGGCTGCCCCGATTACAATATGGAAAGAGTTGGACAGGATGGCTAGAAAGTTTTTATGGGAAGGAGCAAAGGGAGAGAGAAAGTGGGCCTTAGTGGGCTGGGACAAAGTTACCCAGCCCAAGGTTAAAGGAGGTCTGGGTTTGAGAAAATCTAAGCTGAATAATAAAGCTTTGGCTGGAAAGCTGTACTGGAGATGGATCTCCCAACCCACCTCCCTTTTCAGTAGAATCCTAACTAGAAAATACCTAGGACAGGCCAACCCAAATGATGTACCTCGCATCCCCTTGGATGGTACTGGGTCCCTAGTTTGGCAGGCTCTCAAGTTAGGGTCTCAGGTTGTTAAAGACCGCTTATTTTGGAAAGTGGGAAGAGGGGAGAAGGCTCGTTTTTGGACAGATTCTTGGGATCAGTTCCCACCCATCATTGCTGAATTTCTAGAATTACAGCCAATAAAAGCAGCCATTGAAGCCAAGGGATGGATCCGTATTGAAAGTTATTTCACAACTACTCAGCTGGGGAGTGTAAGTTTAAGCAGTTCAAGAAGTTGGATGAGTGGCCCATTTCAATCCCTCCGGATTTGACTCCCATCATGACTAAAATTCTGACAGAAATATTTCTTACAGGGGAGACGTGGAGGATGAATTAGCTTGGGGCTTTGGGAGTCTTGGCGTCTATACAGTAAAGGACGGATATGACAGCATTCTCCCAGAGCCCCCCCTCATACTTTTTAGGTTGAGGACTGGAGGAAAATCTGGCACTCTAAAGGTTGGCCGAAAGTTAACTTTTTTGCTTGGCAGTGCATGCACAATGGAATCCTCACTTTTGATAATCTCAGATCAAAAGGTATCATCGGCCCTTCTCAATGTGTACTATGCTACAAGAGCGAGGAAACTGCTGACCATTTGTTGTTTGGTTGCCCTTTCACCCGACAGATTTGGCTGCGTTGGTTTGCATACTTTAAAATTCAAGTAAGTGGTGACCTGAACCGGATGAATATCTGGGCAAAATGGCAGAAAGGTAGATTCAAATCTAAAGCTCTTCGTATTGGCTGGGAGCTCGGTTTAAGCTTTATCTGGTGGCAAGTATGGCTGGAAAGAAATGCCAAAATTTTTAGAGAAACTTTTACTGCTCTAGACGGGGTTTGGCAGACCATTTGGAGCAAGGTTACCAAAACTGTGGCTGTTCATGCTGAGGAGGAAGCTCAAATTGACATTGGAGCTATGGAAGATCGCGTTGAACTGCAAGAGGGATAGGACAAAAATTGTTGGAAACCTCCCCCTGAAGGTTGGATTAAAATCAATACTGATGGAGCTGCAAAAGGCAATCCGGGTAGAGCCGAAATTGGAGTGGTGTGCCGAAACCATGTTGGGACTGTGCTCTATTGGGAATTGCAAGGCCTGGGAAGAACCACTAACAATGAAGCCGAAGCCATTGCCATCAAGTCTGCTTCTGTTTGGGCAGTGAAACATGGCCACCGCAGGATTATTCTTGAATCAGACTCGCAAATAATGGTTGGAGCTCTAGACTGCATGAGGAACTTTGATCTGAAAGCTTGGAGGTTGAGGATTCTTGTCACTCAAATTAAGGAATTATGGAAGGAATTAGATGATGTGATTCCAGTTTATGTGAGTAGAGATTTAAACAAAGCGGTCGACTTCCTGGCTAAGATGGGTGCTGAGAAGGAGGTAGGGGTTCAGCTACACAGTGACATGGCTATTGAGGATGAGGTGATTAGGCAGGGTCTTGAAAGGTCCTTGAGCCAATGATCAAAGAAAAAGCAAAGGGAGGAAAGTTGTCATGATATCGCGACATGTTGCACCATCGTGGTCACTGGAGGAAAGTTGTCACGATATCGCGACATGTTGCGTCGTCGCGGTCACTGGAGGAAAGTTGTCATGATATCGTGACATGTTGCGTCGTCATGGTCAAGGGTAGAAAGTTGTCGCGATATCGTGACATGTTGCTTCGTCGCGGCCAAGGGAGGAAAGTTGTCGCGATATCGCGACATGTTGCTTCATCGCGGCCAAGTGTGGAAAGTTGTCGCGATATCGCGACATGTTGCTTCGTCGCGGCCAGGGGTGGAAAGTTGTCACGATATCGTGACATGTTGCTTCGTCGCGGCCAAGGGTGGAAAGTTGTCGCGATATCGTGACATGTTGCTTCGTCGCGGCCAAGGGTGGAAAGTTGTCGTGATATCGTGACATGTTGCTTCGTCGCGGCCAAGGGTGGAAAGTTGTCGTGATATCGCGACATGTTGCTTCGTCGCGGCCAAGGGAGGAAAGGTGTCACGATTTCGTGACATGTTGCATTTTCATGGCTAAGGGAGAAAAGGTGTCGCGATATCGCGACATGTTGCATTTTCGTGGCCAAGGGAGAAAAGGTGTCGCGATATCGCGACATGTTGCATTTTCGTGACCAAGGGAGAAAAGGTGTCGCGATATCGCGACAGGTTGCATTTTCATGGCCAAAGGAGAAAAGGTGTCGCGATATCGCGACATGTTGCATTTTCACGGCCAAAGGAGAAAAGGTGTCGCGATATCGCGACATGTTGCATTTTCATGGCCAAAGGAGAAAAGGTGTCGCGATATCGCGACATGTTGCATTTTCGTGGCCAAAGGAGAAATGGTGTCACGATTTCGTGACATGTTGCTTAGTCACGGACAAAGGAGGAAAAAGTGTCGCGATATCGCGACATGTTGCAACATCACGGCCGAAAGAGAAAAAGTGTCGCGATATCGCGACATGTTGCTTCATCGCGGCCAAGAGAGAAAAAGTGTCGCGATATCGCGACATGTTGCTCCGTCGCGGCCGAAAGAGATAAAGTGTCGCGATATCGCGACATGTTGCTTCATCGCGGCCAAGAGAGAAAAAGTGTCGCGATATCGCGACATGTTGCATTTTCGTGCCCAAAGGAGAAAAGTGTCGCGATATCGCGACATGTTGAATTTTCGCGGCCAAAGGAGAAAAATGTCGCGATATCGCGACATGTTGCTTTTTCACGGCCAAAGGGGAAAGGTGTCGCGATATCGTGACATGTTGCATTTTCGCGGCCTAAGGAGAAGAATAGTGTCACGATTTCGTGACAAGTTGCATCAACTGTCCATGCCGACCCCCCTGCTAGCTAGATAATGGTTCAGGAGATTTGGCTCCATTGCAAATCTTCTTCTACTATTGTAAGCTTGTGTTCTCTCTGACTTCGGTTGGGAAGAGTCTCTTCCCATATTGTAATTGTTCTTTGTTTTAATACAAGTTTTTTCAAAATTTTCAAAAAATAACTTTATGAAATTTAAGTTGAAAATCAGAATAGTCATTTATCTTTTTTGTTTTTTTTAGCAAAAAACCCCTTGCGGGGCTGCCTTGGTCTAAGAGACCACAAACAGGGGGTTCTACACCGTCAAAGTCACCCGGGAGTCGCACCCGACCCTGCCCGCACCAATATTATCAATTGGATTTTGGATACCCAATTCAGCTTTTTGGTAGGGTGGAGATTTGAACCTAGGACCTCCCTTGGAGGATTGCCTTCTCCTCTCCAACTCACCTACAACACCTGGGTGAATAGTCATTTATCTTAGGTAAATTTACTAATTCAAATATTAATTAAATTTAATGTTTGAATAATAAATTTATTTATAACCTAGTTATAAAATTTAACTTTATGAAAATTAAACTAGGTTAAATGTCTCAAATTTTAATAACAAACTAAATTGCAAAAGATTTAGCATAAGAAAATAAATAAAATATCGCGCAACTACAAAATAAAAATTAGAAAGACCCTAAAACCATATTAATGCCCACCAAAAATCACACAGTAAGGCAATAAAATGATGCAATCTTAAATAGAATTTAAATAGAATTAAATTATTTAATCAAAACTTCAAATACCATATTCATGCATATTTGAATAAAAAATAATTTAATATAATAAATAAATCTTACAATAAAATCTTTGAATCATCTGCAAATCCAAAATCCTGTAGCTTCTTTCCTTTCTAGCCTTTTTCCCTTTCAATCCTTTATTCTTTCTCTACTTTTCAAAATGTTCGACCCTCTATTTCGTTTCTAATTCTCCATTTATAACTTGAGAAATTCGTTCCTCCTGATTAGTTTACTCTGTTCCGTCAGTTTTAAAAATGAATTCTTGAAATCCGAATATCAATAAAGCCCTTTTCAAAGGATTTAATATTTCTCCTCATTGGCATTCAAAAATTAAAGTTAAGACATGCCAATGAAACCCACGAACACATCCTCCATTCAACATACTTTAATAATCCTGCCAACAAAACAAATATTAATTAGAATATAAAAAATTTATGAAATAACCTTCTTAAATATAATTAAATTATAAAGTTATAAAAATTTATAATTTAGTTAATTTAAAACATATTTATAAAATAACCATTCTAAATATAATTAAAATATAAAGTTATAAAACTTTATAATTTAATCAATTTAAAACAAGTTTATAAAATAACAATTTTAAATATATTAAATTATTAGTTATAAAACTTTATAATTTAATTAATTTAAAACAAGTTTATAACATAACCATGTTAAATAGGTATGAGGTGTATACCAATTGGTTCATCCAAACCCCATAAGTGGGGTGAAGGTCCAAGGTTCAAATCTCGGGCCTCGTCGGACTGAACGCTTGTCCCTTTCCTGGTGCTTTCAACAACGTAAAAGGTTTAAAATTATTGTGGCATGGTGGTTATAGGGGCGGACTACGTGAAGATCTGTGTGGTGGCTTCCGAGGCGAACAATGCAGAATACTGTGGTGGCCATAAAAATTGGACAACTTGCCCGATTAATGGCGGCTACTGATTCCACCATGTAATACAAAAAAAAACATAACCATTTTAAATATATTAAATTATAAAATTTTATAATTTAATTAATTAAAAATTTTATTTAAAAAAAAAATTGAAATTGAAGACCAAGAAAATAGAAATAGTAAACCACCCCATTCTTCCACATCATACTAATACCTGAAACAATCAAAACCAATCAACAAAATAATAATAAAATTTCAAAATTTTCTCAGTGGGTCCCCAAAATTTGGGGTCATTGTGAAGGACACCACAACAAATGGTGACTCTACTGGTAAATGTCCCTGGAAATTTCAAACTTAAGAACCCAACTCTGAAAATAATAAAAACCCAAATATTAGAAGCATCAACATTAATAATATCTAAAGAATGTGAACATACCAATTCAACATGAAATAATAGAATCATCAACATTGGCTTGGGGTGTGTAAAGTGATTCATTCTATATCCTTGAAATTGTTCAGCATTCCATTGCCAGTTTTACATTTAGGTTATGAACATTTTATCTTTGAGTATACTTTTGCTTGATTCTCTTCAGACATTTCTCTACTATTGGCCAGACATTTATAGCCTCGGTAGAGATTATCTAAATCTCCCATATATTAGGTGAACTTTGCATTCCCTTTTATTCTAGATATAGCTTCACTGCCAGCTGAGCGTCTATAGCTCCGGTGAAGGTTATCTAGTTTATGGTGACATATTTAACTTTACTTTCTTCGTATTCATCATTTCCTTTTTTTTTATATCCAATAATATGGTAATTTACAAAAAATCCACCTACCATTTGCGTTAGATATCAGGTAAGGCTAAAAGATTATATAATATTTTTCACCTTAATTTGTAAAACTGATAACTTCGTACTTCCAGAATTCCAAAAGATATTATTTAATGTGTTTGTAGTACTTGTGAAGCTTTTGCAATATGATTCTAATATTTCAAATTTCCTTATCTTAATTCAGATTCATGAAGATATACACTAATATTTCATTTTCTTTTTTCTTTAGGTTTTACATATTTTCAAAATAGGTAACTTTATCCTATATAACCCAGACCAAAATACTAGACAAAATCATCAAATTATTAGTGTCTCGATAAAAACTACCTCAATAAAGAAAACCTCACTGAAACTTCATCAAATTCAACAACACATAAAAATAATGAAACTCCAAAATCTGGCAAAGCCAATTTATTGCTATACTAAAAACACAACCAAAAATCTAATAAACACTAAACAAACAAAAATAAACATCAACAACATAACCAACTAATAAAATTAGTAAAATAACTAACTAACAACAAGCTATACAAAACACAAATTTGTAAAACCAAAATTGCAAAGTTGATAACATGAGTGAACCCACTTCATAAACTTGACAACATAAAAAATAACAAAACATTACAAAACCACAACTTATGTACAAATACAAAAACAAGAAAACAAAATCCAAAAGACTATTTACAAAAATATACATTATGTACAAGACACTACAAAATTTTTGTCGTCATTTCCCTGGATCCCAAACATGATTGGCACACTATAAAAGACATATATGATTATATGAATGCCAAGTTTTATAGGAATCCAATAAAAATAAGATTAGGCCAAAAATAGAAATTCTCATTGTGCCTATCTCATCCCACTGATTTGATTCAAGTTGATAAGCAATTCCATGTTTAAGATTTGATTCATTAAACTTAAAATTGAAAACATGATTTTCAATTATCTTTTGTTTATTCAATGCAATGTGAATTTCAAACCTTAATTCATCACTCTGACTTAACTTTTTAATTTTACAAGCATATAAAATTTCTTTCAAATAATTTTTTTTTTCTAAAAGTTTTAAAGCAAGATCATAATCTATGATTTTATGCCAACTGAACTTGTACAACAATTTGCAAACATCTAGTATGTCTCCTAAACAAGAATCATTACAAGATTGAATTTTAGATTTAATAATTATTTGTCTATGAACTTGATTCAATGTTTCAATCATGTCTTATTTTATTTTATTTGTGGCAATAGATTTAGAATTTGTTTCCAATTATTTATTAACAACTAACATTTTGTTATAAAAATCATGAGTATCTAAAGGAACATCATACAACTTGTTACCTGGAATTTCCATCAATAACAAATGTGAAGATTCTACCTTGTCATCCATAATCAACACATCATGAGTAGCATTTACCAAAATTTTGTGAGCCATTGCAATTTCTTCTTTTCCTTCATGATCTCTATAATCATCACCATATTGTAACTCTTTATCTTCATATAATACCTGCTTTTTAAAATTACCAAAATTAGACACCCAATTTGACATATGTCCATCTTTTTCAAACCACAAATCTAGTTGATCACAAGATGTGTTAAATAACAAATCTTCTTGATCAACCACTTGAGTTACTTCAAATAGATCAACATTTTACTTTACATCATCACCAACATTAAATCCAAACCATTCATGTGAATTTATACTCAAATTTTCATTAGTCAAAGGTAAGAGAGACATCTTTACCTCTTCCTCATCCTTAAAAAATGAGTCATAAGAAACATTTACCATGTTTTCATTTTCAATTTCAACAAGGTGTGCATTAAACTCATCTTCAAAGTGATTGAATTTTGAAACCTTCTCTATTTTTGCAAGTGGCATATCATTTTCTGATTGCATAGAAATTTCAAAATCTTCATTTGAGGTAGAATTTTCAACATCCTGCATATCAAATGAAATAGAAATTTCATCAGTAGGAGTATGAGAAAACAATTATCTACCATATAAACCCCAAACATTATAATAGTTATCTTCTATAGTTAAATAGTGAACTTCAACCATGTCTTCTATATTACCCTTAGCTATATGTATATAATCCTTTTCACATTCCCCTTCATTAATCACTTGATGTGAAAATTTACTAGTTTCTTGTTGTATAAATATTATAGAATCCTTAGATGAGAAAAGTTTTTTACTTTCTTGCACATCAATTGAAAAATAATCTTCTTTGAAAATTGCAAAATAAGTAAATTATTCTTCTTCATTATCTGAAATAAGGACATCATTATCTTTTTGAAGCACTTGGTGAAATTCCATCTCTTCTTTTATGACATTTTTAGATTCATCTTCAAACTCATTTTCTTTAATTTCAAAAAAATTATCTTTCTCAAATTCATCCGTTGGTAAGACAAGGATTTCTTCAGTAGGATCAATTTCTATACTTTATTTCATAAGATCATCCCAATCCTCCTTTGTGAATAATGGCTCTAAATAAATTTCTATATTTTGATCAACTTGATACTCACAATGTTCATTGATGAGTATTGACTCTAAGACTTGCATCTCATTCTCAAAATTTAGGATAGTTGTGGCATCTAAAATATCAATCTCAACCTAACTCATTTGTGATATTTGATTATGTTTTTTAGGTCTAAGTTTGTATAGTTGTTCCATATTAACACCTTGATATATCAACTGTTATTCAAATATTACTACTTCATGGTAAGCTCTAGGTAATGATGTAAATTTAAGACCTTTTTCCAAAACATAGAAGTAATGTGATATAAGTATCCCATGTATATTTGAGTAGCTCTTTCTTCGGAAATGATATAATGTATCTGTACCTCAGTATACAACCTATAGATTTTATCATTAAATAATATCATGGGTTCGTTATTTTTCTTGTGGATAGAGATAAATTGATTTAACATCATAACTGGGTTATCCAACTTTTCAAAATGTTTGAGAAATGTTTTTTCTAGTTTAGCCCAAGAAGTGACAGACCTTACAGGTAATTGTACATACCACTTAAGCGTAACCTCATCCAATGGGTATGAAAATAATCTGTAAGGAACATCTCCCTACATAAGATGCAAATGACTTAATACACTCTTGTATTTCTAAATATGTTTCTTGGCTTGATCCAAATCATGCCTAAATCTGGATAAACAAACTTCTACACCTTTAGGAATTTGATGAATAGGCATGTTTAAACTGCTATAATAATCACCTATCTAAGATGCCATCATTATATTTACTGAAGTAAGTGATGCCATTAGTGAACTTTAAAGAACACAATTTTAATGCCAATATTATTAGTCAAAGAAATATATCTTGCAACTAAGCATGAAATGACTAATCAATTGATAAAAATATATGCATCAATTAAACCTTGGCATTAAATAACATCCTTCAATTTGTAATTTTTTTAAACTAAGATTTGAATGACTTCAAATGAAAATTAAATATTTACCTTTCAGGCCCTCCTTCTAGTGCCAATTTATTGAGGAGTAATTTTGTCCAATTACAAAAATAACTCGAAAACTAGGATTCAAAAATCCTCTCTTGCAAAGTACTTATACTTCTCCAAGGTTCTCACTTAATATTTTATGTGTCATGCATATGTACGAAAATAAGTGCTTGAATAATCCTAATAGTTTACAAGTTACTATTAACAAGGAGCCTGGGAATTAGGTAATTGACATTAAATTTTTCATGTGTTAAGTGGCTTTGATTCCAACTCCTTCTCTAAACAATAATAGATAAATTTACCTTTTAATTTTGATAACTCCTATGAATTTATTCTATAATCTCAACACAACATCTTAATTAAAATGCTTCAAATGAATTTGAAATAATAATTTAATCTAGTATTTTAATTAATATTAAATTTCAATTAAATTTAATAAAATCAAACTTTATGAAATTTTTATGAAGTTGATTACATATAAACCTTTATTATAAAGTCTAAAATTTATAATATTTAAACTTTAAGGTTTATTTAATGAAAATATTTTTTCATCCAAATATGAAATTGCAATTGAAATATTTGGAGAATGAACAAATGTAATAATGTCTAACCCAAATTATAAGGTTTTTTGAAACCTTAGTAATTTTGAAACATAGGGTTTAATATAAAACTGATTTATGAACTTTTGAATTTTTTGATATGAAAATAAAGCTCATAAAATGTCCTTTTCGTAATGTTTATTTATTAAATATTTATTGGATTAAATATTTAAGAACAAATATGATCCTCCAATGTAAAGTTTGGATTTTTGGATAAATTGAAATCGTATTTAAAATTAAACTCAAACTATTCAATGAAAAAATATCAATTCTGAATTCTCAACTTTATGGATTTAAAGTTGGAATCAAAATAGTCATATGTCGAATAAAATTCATAATAATTTCCTTCTTGTAATATTCATTCCTCCAATATTTATTGAATTGAACATTTGAAGAATAAATATATGTCTCAAATATAAAGTTTGTATTTTAGATACATCAAATCAAATTATAATAAAACCCAAACTAATTAATAAAAAGATATCAATTCTAATTTCTCAAATTTATGAAATTAAATTTGGAAATCAGAATAGTCATTTATCTTAGGTAAATTTATTTATTCAAATATTAATTAAATTTAATATTTGAATAATAAATTTATTTATAACCTAGTTATAAAGTTTAACTTTATAAAAATTAAACTAGGTTAAATGACTTCAGCTTTTAATAAAAAAATAAATTGCAAAATATTTAACATAAGAAAATAAATCAAATCTCGGACAACAACTACAGAATAAAAATCACAGAGACCCTAAAACCAGATTAATGCCCACCAGAAATCACATAGTAAGGCAATAAAATGATGCAATCTTCAATGGAATTTAAATTTTGAAAAACTATATTAAATTATTTAATCAAAACTTCAAATACCATATTCATGCATATTTGAATTGAATCATCTACAAATCCAAAATCCTGTAGATTCTATCCTTTCTAGCCTTTTGCTCTTTGAATCCTTTATTCTTTCTATGCTTTGTAAAATGTCTAACCCTCTGTTTGGTTTCTAATTCTCCATTTATAATTTGAGAAATTCATTCCTCTTGATTAGTTTACTTCATTTTGTCAATTTTAAAAATGAATTCTTGAAACCCTAATATCAATAAAGACTTTTCAAAGGATTTAATATTTCTCCTCATTGGCATTCAAAAATTAAAGTTAAGACATGCCAATGAAACCCACGAACACATCCTCTATTCAACATACTTTAATAATCTTACCAACAAAACAAATATTAATTAGAATATAAAACATTTATAAATAACCGTCTTAAATATAATTAAACTATAAAGTTATAAAAATTTATAATTTAATTTTTTTTTGAAAAAAATGAAAAATATGTTATATTTATAGAAGCTGTATTACAAGGTAAAATGAGCTGGACAGGCATCAAGGGAGAAAGAAAATCCTCCTCCAGTCCCTCCTGGCTCAAAAATTACCCATAAAACATTACCATACATAATGCAGATATCCATACACCTAAGCACTACCATAGTTGAATTCCAATTTATCCAATTTATCTGAATTCCGTAAACCATCCATTTATCTTCATGTTGTGTTGCTCTGTGGCCTAATCGTGATAGATTCATTAGACTCACTGTCTGCTCTTCCTGTTCTGCTATCTGCTTGTATCACCTCCCGCATCCCTTGGATTCTTTGGCACCAGCTTATCTGATTTTCCATCTAAGAGTCCACATATTGCCCTTCCTCCAGATCTTTTCCCCATTTTGCTAAATAGTCTGCCACCCTATTTCCCTCTCGCTTGATATGTGTAATAAAAACATCTTGAAAAACCTGTCGATCTTCTGATTCCACCTTCCTTCTATCTCTAATTTTCTAGCACCTGAAAGGGCCTTATCGGATCCAAGATTCCAGCCCATACCCGAGAGTCTGTCTCTATCCACAACTTATGTAACTGTAGATTTGCAACTATCACTGATGTTGACAAGATCGCCTGTCCTTCCGCTTCATTATTTGTTGCCTCCCCCATGCCTTCTGCTCTCCAATACACCTGTTCTCCTTTCCAATTTCGCATGATAATACCAAAACCAGCTTTCCCAGGGTTTTTAGTAGAAGCCCCATCTGTGTTTGCCTTCACCCACTCTCTGGGAGGCGGCCTCCACTCTATGTTATTCGAGGGGATCTCACCTGTGTATCCATCCCTAAGTTGTTTCTCTATTACAGTTATTCCAAGGCTCCGTAGAATAATCCCTTCCTCCATTTTTATGTTTGTTTCCTCCTGTAATCTGATAGATAGTGTTTCTGTTACCTTGCTCATAATCCTCTCCCATACTTGCTCCCTTGTTCTGTGCTCTGATCTAAATATGCGTGCATTTCGTTCTAGCCATAACTGCCACCATATGAAGCTAGGTCCCAGTTTCCATGCCATTTTCATTGTTTTAGTCTTAAAGCTGCACTGTTTCCATTTCTCATAAAAGCTTTCCTGGCTCTCAAAAACTTCCCAATGTTGTCTCATTTGCCTCCACCAATTGATCCATATGTCTTTAGCAAAAGAACACCCAAAAAAGAGGTGATTCAAGGTCTCCTCTGCCTTTCCACACAAAACACATTTGGAAGGCCCAAAGAAACCTCTTTTTCTCAAATTATCAAAAGTCAAGCACTTTCTGTGGTTAATCAACCATGAGAAAATGTTAATTTTTGGCCATCCTTCCTTTTGCCAAACAAATGTCCATGGAAGTGGTGCTGGGGTAATCTCATATCCACAAACTACCTTGTATCCCTCCTTTGCCTTATAAATTCCCAACTTACTTCCTCCCCATCCAAGTATATCCCTCTTAGAACCATCCTGAATTGGGTGTCTTTGGAGATGTCTCCACAGTTTTTCCGTTAGTTCCTCTGTCCCCCTCACTGGCCATTCTCGGGGATGTTTCCACTGTAGTAAGTCTGGCACATGTTGATTCCATGATTTCATATAGTAAGAGGCTTTCCACCACCCTGCTTTTTGGAGCTCTGCTTTCCAACTCTCCATCTCTCGGGAATGTCTGAATAATTGGTTGAGATTGATTCCATGAATCCTCCCAAAATAGAGCATCCTTTCCATCCCCTAACTCGCCAATATAGGTATGGCTTTATTAACTCCTGGCCTGCTAACATTGTCCTCCATACTGTAGATCCCTCTCCTTCCACTCTGTGTCTTGGAATGTTTTTCTCAGCCACTCCTGGGTAATATTTGGCTTGTAAGAGTCTACTCCATAAACCCCCAGTAGCTGTAATCCATCTCCAATATAGCTTCCTAGCTAGTACCTTGCTGCTGTGGGATGCTGATCTTATCCCCAATCCTCCTTGTTTTTTTGGTTGGCATATCTTCTCCCAACCCACTAGTGCTATTTTTTGTTCTTCCCTTGCACCTGACCACAAAAACTTTCTTGTGTGTTTGTCAATATCTTTTAGAATTCTCTTTGGAGCCTGAAGTACGGAAAATTTATAAACTGGGAGAGCTTGTAGCACAACTTTAATCATTGTAAGCCTTCCTCCCAAGCTTAGCCATTTGTGAGTCCAGTTGCTCAGCTTAGCTTGAAGTCTGTCCATCAACCCTTTCCACTCCTTGCTTTTTGTTTTCTTTGCAGATAAAGGTACTCCTAAATACTGTATGGGTAAAGGAGTTTCCATGAATTTCAACAATTGTATAATTTTATCTCTCACCCTCTTCGTTGTATTGAAAAAAACAATTTGAGATTTTTTTTCATTAAAAGTTTGCCCAGTAGCTTGAGTATACCCATCTAAAAATTCTTTTATGTTTCTTGCTACTATGAGATTGGCTTGACTAATAAGAGCAGTATCATCCACAAACTGGAGGTGATTTATCTCAATTTGAGAACTTATTTTCAGGCCCCTTAGCCTCCCCTCTTGTCTCCCTTTTTTTAACAGTCTCCCGAGACCCTCTGCGTAAAGGATAAAAAGGTAAGGGGAGAGAGGGTCCCCTTGCCTCAACCCCTTCCTGCTGTGAACATGGGAGAGGGACTGCCATTTACCAGAACTGAGAATGATGTAGTCTGTGTACAGGCTTTTACCCAATCTCTCCACCCTCTTGCAAAGCCCATTTTTTCTAAAATCCTTTGCATAAAGGACCAGTCTACTCTATCATAGGCTTTAGAAAGATCTAATTTAATAAACATACCTGGGTCCTTTTGTTTTGACATTGTGTGTATCACCTCCTGGGCCACTACTATTCCATCTAGAATTTGTCTGCCTTCAACAAAACCACCTTGCTCACTTGAAATCAGATTTGGTAAAAAATGTTTTAACCTTTCTGCCATAAGCTTTGTTAATATCTTGTATACTACATTACATAGTGAAATAGGCCTATAATTATCAATTATCTCACTAGGTGGGCCCTTAGGAATCAAAGTGATAAAAGTATGATTCAAGGCTTTTAACATTTGCTTACTCTGTCTGATTTCCTCCAGTGCCTCCACCACTGCTTGGCCCACAATTTCCCAAAAATTCTGATAAAATTCAATGGGGAATCCGTCTGGTCCTGGAGTCTTTCCTGTTTGCATTTTTTGTATGATCTATGAGGTTTCTTCCAAAGAAATTTCCTCCATTAATAATTTATTGTGTTCAGGTTTGACTAATTGCGGAATTGCCTCTAGTATCTTCTCCTGCCATATTGCATTCAAATTTTCATTGTTGCTAAAAAGAGTATGGAAGTACTGATTTGCTATAATTTTCATTTCACTTCCACTGGTTTTTACCTGACCCATCATATCTGTAAGACCCATAATTCTATTTTGTTGTCTCCTGGCTGTTGCTGTCTTATGGAAGAAAGCTGTATTTTGGTCCCCCTCCTTTAACCATGTGATTCTGGCTCTTTGCCTCCAATAGATTTCTTCTTGTTCCTCCAAAGCTTCCTCTCTCCTAATAATTTCTGCCTCACGTTGCAACAGTTCTTCCGTAATAGTTCCTTGTCTTATCTCCTGAGCAATCTTCTCCTTTTGATCCTTGATTTCGTTCTTTTGGATTCTAGTTATTTCCTTCTTCTGTTTACTCCACTCCTTTAGTTGGGTCCTTACATATTTCAGTTGTTTGTGGAGTTTGAATTGGGCTGTCCCAAATCTTGGTTTCCCTAATTTCCACCATTCCTTTATACGGTCCCCCAACTCCTCATCTTTCAGCCACCATAGCTCAAATTTAAAAGTTCCCGCAACTTTATGATTATCTTCTTCTATGGTTAGGCTTACTGGAAAATGATCTGAAGAAAGCCTATCCATGACCCTCGCTTGATGCTTGGTATGCAAATATAATTCCTCCCCCATGAAGAAACGATCCAAGCAAGATTTGACCGTCTCCCCTTCCTTTCTTCTGTTTGTCCAGGTCATGGAGCTATCCACAGTTGGGATATCTATTAGATTCATTTGACATGTTATTGCTGAAAAAAACCTGTCCTTTTCCTCCAACATGGCTCTGCCTCCTTGTTGTTCCTCTATTCTAAGCTTTGCATTGAAGTCTCCTCCCACAATCCATTGGTCCTCCGGGTAGTTGTCTCTGAAAGTCTGGATGGCTGCCCATTGATCCCTCTGTAATCTAACTGTTTGTGCTCCATAAAAATTAACTATAGTCCAAATTTTCCCAGTTTCCCTATTTTGTAACCGGACCATCAACACCCCTCTCGTAGAGGCTCCCCTATCTCTAGGAACAGTTGGTGATTCCACATAGTGGCCAATCCACCTGATTTCCCCTGTGCCGATTGAGTAAGGATCTCTCCTTTTTGCCATATCCTCCTGTTTATTTTTTGTAAGTCTTCTCCTTGCATTTTGGTTTCCTGTAACAAAATTATATCTGGACTCATATCTATGATAATATTTTTGATTGCCTTTTGTTTGGGGCGATCGCCTAAACCCCTCACATTCCAAGTGATTAATATCATTGAGAATTAGGAGAGAAAAAATCAGCCATCGATTTTACCTTTCCGTTCTGGCTCAAATCTCTTCCCTGTTCCTCCATCTTTTCCTTGTTTGACTTCCTCCCTGCAGATTGGTTTGGTTTTTGTTTCTTCTCCACTTGATGAATCCCTAGAGTAGGGCTTTCTTTGTTCTTATTTCCTTCTTTCATCTCTATTTCCTGTGTCAAAATTATCCTCTGCTCTATTTCCCCTCCTATGGTCTCCCTCGTGGGTTGAATCTCCTCTTCCATGAGAGAGGTTGTGTCTGGTTTTGCTCCTTGCTTGTTCCCTGACACTAGATTGGAATATTGTTCCTGATCAACTGGTGTGACTTGCTGAGTATCCTCCTCTAACCCTTCCATTTGAAAATCCCCTTCTGTTTCCAAGTTTCCCAGTTGTTTGAATATCTCATATCTGTTGTTTGTTCTTACAACTCTTTCTCCTTGTCTCTGGTTACTGTGCTGATTTCTTTTGTTTGGCCTTCTCATTACTTTTTGAAAGCCCTCAAAGTCTGTTGGGCCTTTCCCTTCCTTCTGATTTCCCTTTTGCTGAAGAGATTGACCCGCCATGTTAATATTTGCTTTTGTCCCCTCTTGTTCAGATTGATGATCCTTAACTGTTGGGCACATTCTAGCCAGATGTCCATGAGCGTGGCACACCCGACATCCGAATGGAATAGCCTCATAATCCAGTTGTTGGCGCCAGACAAAATCCCCTATTTTTAGGTCTATCTCTGTTGGAAGAGGTTTGCTGAGGTCCATTTCTACACAAACCCTAGCAAACATTGCCGATCCTCCTAAAACTGTTTCTCTTGATCTACCTTGATAATGCCCTAGTAAGTTGCCTATTGCCTCGAGTACCTCCTCTTTCCAAAATTCAAGGGGAAGGGCAAATAATCTTACCCATATTGGTACTGCAGTCGGTTCCACCCTCGGGTCGAATCCCATCTTCCATGGCTGCAAGAATAGTCCCGCTGGCCCGTGATGATACGGCCCTCCCTCAAATACTTTTTGTCGATCTGCCACCGATGTGAACTCTACAGAAAAATACCCATTTGGGAGAGTTAGAATTTCGTATTCTCCTTCCAGATGCCATTGTTTCCTTATCCACGTGTGGAGGAAGTGCATGGACGGTCTGAAACCCACGAATTTACCTATCAGGTTGTGTTTTGACTTATAAACAATATCCTCAGCTACCCAGTCCTCAACTATTTCCAACATCGGTATTTCTTTTGCTTGTGGTAGACATCCGTTCACCCTCCCAAGCAGAGAATCCTCCTTTTGTCGCTTCCCCATGGTGTTTATGATTTTCTTTGCTTGTGTTTGACAGTCGTTGAAGCTATCTTGGGTTCCACATAGCTTATCCCGGAATGAGATTCCTTCGTTTGGAGGATTTGGTACCGAAGTACCTATGTCCCCCATTCTTGGCCGTGATCCTTACTATTGACAGACCTCTGCCCTAGCTTCTGAAACCCAGTTTGATTCCTCAGATCTCCTCTTAGGCACCTCCAAACTTCTGAAACCCTAAAATTTATAATTTAATTAATTTAAAACATATATATAATTACCATTCTAAATATAATTAAAATATAAAGTTATAAAAATTTATAATTTAATTAATTTTAAAAAGGTTTATAAAATAACAATTTTAAATATATTAAATTATAAAGTTATAAAACTTTATAATTTAATTAATTTAAAACATGTTTATAACATAACCATTTTAAATATATTTTATAATTTAATTAAATAAAAAATTTATTTAAAAAAATTTGAAACTAAAGACCAACAAAATAGAAATAATAAACCACCCCATTCTTCCACATCATACCAATACCTAAAACAATCAAAACCAACCAACAACATAATAATAAAATTTCAAAATTTTCTTAGTGGGTCCCCAAAATTTGAGGTCATTGTGAAGGACGTCATAACAAATGGTGACTCTACTGGTAAATATCCCTGGATATTTTAAACTTAAGAACCCAACTATGAAAGTAATAAAAACTCAAATATTAGAAGCATGAGCATCAATAATATCTAAAGAATGTGAACAGACTAATTCAACATGAAACAATAGAATCATCAGTATTTGCTTGGTGTGTGTAAAGTGATTCATTCTATATCCTTGAAATTTTTTAGTCTTGCATTCTTAGTTTTACATTTAGGTTATGAATATTTTCTCCTTAAAGTATAGTTCCACCTGACTCTCTTTAAACATTGCTCTATTGTTTACCAAGTGTTTATAGCCCCGATAGAGATTATCTTAATATTCCATATATTATGTAAACTTTGCATTCCCATTTATTCTAGACATAGCTTCACTGTAAGCCAAGATTCTATAGCTCCGGTGAAGGTTATCTAGTTTATGGTGATAGATTTAACTTTACTTTCTTTGTATTCATCATTTTCCTCTCTTCTTTTTTATTATCCAGTAATATCGTACTTTGCAAAAAATCCACTTGCCATTTGGGTTAGAGATCAGGTAAGGGTAAAATATTATATAAGATTTTTTCACTTTAATTTGCAAAACTGACAATTTCATACTTCTAGAATTCCAAAATATATTCTTTAATGTGTTTGTAGTAATTGTGAAGCTTTTGCAATATGATTCTAATATTTCAAATTTCCTTATCTTAATTCAGATTCATGAAGATATACACTAATATATTCTTTTTCTTTTTCTTTAGGTTTTAAATATTTTCAAAATAGGTAACTTTATCCTATATGACCCAGGACCAAATACCAGATAAAATCATCAAATTATTAGTGTCTCGGTAAAAACTACCTTCAATCAAGAAAACCTCACTGAAACTTTTTCAAATTCAACAACACACATCAAAATAATGAAACTCACAATATGGCAAAGCCAATTTATTACTATACTAAAAACACAACCAAAAATCTGATAAACACTAAACAAATAAAAATAAACATCAACAACATGACCAACTAATAAAATCAGCAAAATAACTAACTAACAAGAAGCTATACAAAACATAAATTTGTAAAACCAAAATTGTAAAGTTGATAACACGAGTGAACCCACTTTCTAAACTTGACAACATTGAAAACAAAACAAATAACAAAACATTAAAAAACCACAACTTATGTACAAATACAAAAACAAGAAAACAAAATCCGAAAGACTATTTACAAAAATATACATTATGTACAAGACATTACAAAATTTATGCCATCATTTACCTAGATTCCAAACACGATTTACACACTATAAAAGACATATGTGATTATATGCATGCCAAGTTTTATAGGAATCCAATAAAAGTAAGATTAGGCCAAAAATAGAAATTCTCATTGTGCCTATCTCATACCACTAATTTGATTCAAGTTGATAAGCAATTCCATGTTTAAGATTTGATTCATTAAACTTAAAATTGAAAACATGATTTTACACTATCTTTTGTTTATTCAATGCAATATGAATTTCAAATCTTAATTCATCACTCTGACTTAATTTTTACTAGCATATAAAATGTCTTTCAAATAAAAATTCGTTTCTGAAAGTTTTAAAGCAAGATCATCATCTATGTTTTTATGCCAATTGAACTTGTACAATAATTTGCAAACATCTAGGATGTCTCCTAAACAAGAATCATTACAAGATTGAATCTTAGATTTAATAATTATTTGTCTATGAACTTAATTCAATTTTTCAATCATGTTTTATTTTATTTTATTTATGGTAATAGATTTAGAAGTTTTTTCCAACTCCTTATTAACAACAATTGACATTTTGTTATCAAAATCATGAGTATCTAAAGGAACATCATACAACTTGTTACCTGGAATTTCCATCAATAACAAAGGTGAATATTCTACCTTGTCATCCATAATCAACACATCATGAGTAGCATTTACCAAAATTTGGTGAGCCATTGCAATTTATTATTTTCCTTCATGATATCTATAGTGATCACCATCTTGTAAATTTTTATCTTCATGTAATACCTGCTTTTCAAAAATACCAAAATTAGGCACCCAATTAAACATATGCCCATATTTTTCAAACCACAAATCTAGCTGATCGCAAGATGTGTTAAATAGAAAATCTTCTTGATCAACCACCTGAGTTACTTCAAATAGATCAACATTTTCCTTTACGTCATCACCAACATTAAATCCAAACCATTCATGTGAATTTATACTCAAATTTTCATTAGTCAAAGGTAAGAGAGATGTCTTTACCTCTTCCTCATCCTTAACAAATGAGTCATAAGAAAAATTTACCATATTTTAATTTTCAATTTCAACAAGGTGTGCATTAAAATCATCTTCAAAGTGATTGAATTTTGAAACCTTCTCTATTTTTGCAAGTGGTATGTCATTTTCTGATTGCATATAAATTTCAAAATCTTCATTTGAGGTAGAATTTTCAACAACCTGCATATCAAATGAAATAGAAACTTCATCTGTGGGATTATGAGAGAACAATTATCTACCATATAAATCCCAACCATTATAATAGTTATCTTCTATAGTTAAAGAGTGAACTTCAACCATGTCTTCTATATAATATTTAGATATATGTATAGAATCCTTTTCACATTCCCCTTCATCAATCACTTGATGTGAAAACTTACTAGTTTCTTGCTATATAAATATTATAGAATCTTTAGATAATATAAGGTTTTCATTTTCCTGCACATCAATTACAAAATAATCTTCTTTGAAAATTGCAAAAGAAGTAAATGATTCTTCTTCATTATATGAAATAAGGATATCATTGTCTTTTTGAATCACCTGGTGAAATTCTATCTCTTCTTTTATGACATTTTTAGATTCATCTTCAAACTCATTTTATTTAATTTCAAAAAATTTATCTTTCTCAGATTCATCCGTTGGTAAGACAAGGGTTTCTTCAGTAGGATCAATTTCTATACTTTTTTTCATAAGATCATCCAAATCCTCCTTTGTGAATAATGGATCTAAATCAATTTTTAATTTTTTATCAACTTGATCATCACAATGTTCATTGATGAGTATTGACTCTGATACTTGCACCTCATTCTCAACATCTAGGATAGTTGTGACATCTAAACTATCAATCTCAACCTGACTCGTTTGTTATATTTGATAATGATTTTTAGGTCTAAGTATGTATAGTTGTTTCATATTAACACCTTGAGAGATCAATTGTTGTTCAAATGTTACTACCTCATTGTAAGCTCTAGGTAATGATGTAATTTTAAGATCTTTTCCCAAAAATATAGAAGTAACATGATCTATGGCTCCCATGTATATTTTAGTAGCTATTTCTTTTGAAATGATATAATGTATCCTCACCTCAGTATACAACCTACGAAATTTATCATTAAATGATCTCATGGGTTCATTAATTTTTTGTGGATAGAGATAAATTGATTTAACATCATAATTGGGTCATCCAAGTTTTCAAAATGCTTGAGAAATGCTTTTTCTAGTTTAGCCCAAGAAGTAGAAGACCTTATAGGTAATTGTCCATGTTGTGGTTGCTCCACAACTAGCCCCAAAATTGGGGACCCGCATTTTTTTTTTAGTATTTGGATGGATGCATGGTGTTTTGAGTGTCTAATGCTTTCATCTTGTTATTGATTTGAAGTTATCATCAGTACTTGTCGACAATATTTTCTTGTTGATGAATTTTTATTGTTGACGAATTTTTCTTGTCGGTGATATTTTCTTGTAAGCGTTTTTGTTGTCGAGTTTGTTGTTATCAATTTTATGATCAATTGTTTGTGATTTATTTAATTGGTGTGTGAAAGCAAAATATAAGTAAAATTTTATATATATAGAAAATTCTATTTTATATATATAATAAAAATAAATGAATAGACATTAATAAAAGTAACCTTTTATTTTTATTGAATATAATTTTTGGTTCCAATAAGTTAAAAAATAAAAATAAAATAAAAAGATAAATAAAAAAGTAAAAGTTATAAATATATATATTTATGTATATTTATAAATAGAGAAAAAAATAAAATAATAAATAACAAATAAATAAATATATATATAATATATTTATATATATTATATATATATAATATATTTATATATATTATATATATACAATAATAATAAAGTTTTCAAACTGCATGTAAAAGAAGTTGACTTCCTACTTTATATAAGATTTTAAATGTTATTGAAAATATTTTGCTGACCCCATGTTGTTATATGCAGGGCTTGACGCTGTGAGTTGGCGTAGGCGAACATCAGTTGGTTGCTTACTTGGACTGAGTTATATTGATAGTTGGCATAGGCGAACATCAGTTGGTTTCTTACTTGGACTGAGTTATATTGATAGAAGTTACTGTAGGAGTCAGTGCCATTATCAAGATGGACCAATAATCACAAGGATTATAGCAATTGGTCGACAGTGGCATTTGTCCCATACAGAGCAGAACTCACATTTCATCTCTATTATCTACACACCAATGTAGACATCGAGATAACAGTTGCTGGTAGAAGAGAACACACTTGATATAGCAGTATAGCGGTATTTCATTCAAGCATGATGTTACGGATACCAGTAGTATAGCATGGTAGGTCGCCTAAAGACCCATAGTTACCCTTTCATTATCCGATAGTCATGCATGAAGGATGAGAGATTAGAATTCATCGAATAGAAAGCACAACGTGTGATTACATAGCATAAGGAGGATCATGATAGTCAAGAAGATATGCTGGGATGTGCACAGTTGTAGACGATGACTTAGTGGGCAAATTATGGTTGGGGAATTTATGATGGCCTTAGATTAAAATATGTTCCTATACCTATGTTATATTATTTAAAAGAAAGTAGGCCATACACTAGCTTGATAATGAACTGTTGTGTAGACACAGAGGAGACCCACAATATAATCAAGCAGTCATTGATCGCAGTTGTTACATAATCCAAAGAATTCATCAATTTATTTGTTTCTTCCCTGATGTGTGTTTCAGATTAGAGGAGATTACCGTGTTCTTCTCGGGTAAACGAACAATGCAAAGAATATCATTGCTATGCAGGGTAGCTACGTGAGGCCCATGCATGATTTGTTTATATTCAAGGAAGCCACGGTGTACAAGACAATCTAAGGGACATACACATCCACGTGAACATCGAAGTGGCATCATACATGAGACAATATAGTAGTAATAGTGGGTATGAGAAATACTCAAATTATGGATGCTACCAAAGTCCTGAACGGGGTAGAAATATCATCGTTGAAATTAAAGAAAATCATTTAAGTTCAAATGGGGCATCTACGTGGTCATGAAAGATAAGGTTTTGGCATTTTTTTTAATTAATGTAAATCCCCATTTACTAGGCATCATCATATGCAATAATATTGGGTCATTGTTAGTGCCAATTCTGCGCAATAATGGGTATAATAAATAAAAGGAGAGTGTTACAAATAAAAATGGAAAGAACGCATGTTATGGAATAACGGTTGTTCGAAGGACTGAATGGAGGTAAAATGAAAAGAAAATCAGGCGTTTGGAGGCCATTTGAAGCCAAATGAAATAGGATGAAAATGAAGAGTTTTATGAAAACTTTAAGAATCCATGGACATGCTGAATACATGGTTGGATATTTTTGGGACTTGGCTACACCATGTTGGGCCAGATTTTTGAATGCATTTTTTACAACTGTTGGACTTCTTTTCACCATGTTATGCCTATTTTAGGGGTTGTAGTTTTATGCACATTTTTTTTATTTGTGGAAAACATCCCAAAAGGGATGCCACTTTCGGGTAAGACCCAAGGAGGCAGGGGTATCCATTCCGCCAAAAATGCCCGGGACTCGGACCTGGCCTACCACCTTTGACATACTCAAGGAGCAAACAAACACACAAAACCAATTTAAAAATAAGTAAATAACAACAAAAATAATAAAATAAAATAAAAAACATGCTCCTTGAGTGTGTCAAAAACAAAAGCACAACCAAACACGCACAATAAGATAAAAGAAACCACAACACAAACCACATAGAAAAACACAAGAACCACATAACAAAACACAAACAAGACAAAAACAACAGAACACTACAAAGACATAACCCAAAAAAAACATGAAAAATAAACACAACCAAAACCTAAAAAATTAAAAAAAAATAAAAATAAAAATAAAAAACAACCAACAATAACAAAAACAAAAAACATAGAAAACACTCACACATAAAAACACGAAATAACACAAACAAAGAGAAACCCAAGAACAAGAACGAAAAAAACACAAGAACAATAACAAAAAACATAAAAAAAAAAAACAACAAAAACACATGAACAACAAAAAACAACACAAAGAACACAAAAACAAAACAAAACAAAAGAACCCACCCACCTTAAAAAACTAAAAAAAAAAAAAAAAGAAAAAAATTGAACATAACAATGACCTATCTAGACCAGAAGACTATTAAGGCAAGAATCAACAGAGGAAACAAAATAAAGAATATAATGAGCTAGGGAACTAAAAAAACTGAATGAACCAAAGAGAAGCAAAAAAAAAAACAAGAAGAAACTAGGTACCTTCTGGAGCCATCCAAAGAAATGATAGAAAGAAGAGCTTCCCTAATTTGAGAAGCCCACCATATAGGAGGGTGGCCATAACAAGTAAGATCACCTTTGTCCAAAGCCCAATTAGCTAAAGCATCAACACTCTTGTTTTGATCTCTGACCACATGATTGTAATCAACTTTCAAAAATCCCATCTGGATTAATTGAATCTTCTCAATAATTCTTTTTATTCTCCAATCCACCTTATGATTCTTAGAAGGAGTCTTCAAGAGATTAATCATAAGTTGAGAGTCGGACTCAACTAACACCTTTTCCCATCCAACCTTAGTAGCCTCCTGAAGGCCTCTGAGGATACCATACCCCTCAGCAAGGTTATTGGAAAGAATACCCAAATTCTCAGCAAAAGTAAAAACCAGGGAGCCATCTGAAAGTCTACCAATTCCTCCCACCTTGGCTTTTCCAGGGTTCCCTCTAGAGGCTCCATCGGTATTGACTTTTCCAAAATCCTTAGGAGGAGGTTGCCAATTTCTAGTCCTATCCATCTTACTAATACTCACATTCCCTTTAAGTTGGTTGCCCTTAGAAGATTTAATCTTCAATATTTGCATCACTTGATCCCATCTTTGGTGGGAGTTTTGGGGGTGATTAAGGAGTTGATGGACTGATTCAACTAAGTTGGCTATGGTCTTTTGCCAAATATAGTGAATATCCTTCCTATCTTGATTAAAAATTTGGTTGTTCCTTTCATTCCAAATATTCCAAAGAAGAATGGTAGAACCCATCCAAACTAACTGCCTAATAAAATGATCAACACCCTCTTGATTAGGCCAATCCCTCCAAAGTTGTTCAAAAGTAAAAAAATTGGACCACTGTAAGCCAAGTAAAGTGGCCATTCTCCTCCATAGCTCAGAGGCTAAAGTACACTCAATAAAAATATGGTTGATATTTTCTACATTCTCTTCACACATTTCACATCTAAAAGGGCCATGAAAACCACGCTTCATAAGTTGCTCACCGGTAAGCACCCTACGATGCAATAAAAGCCAATTAAAGAACCTCACCTTAGGCCAGAGCTTTTGAGCCCACAATCGAGAAAATATGTCAGAAGAATGGTTGGGATTATTATGGCATAAGGTCAAATAACCTTGAGCAACTGAATACTCACCCTTAGTAGTGTTGTTCCATCCAAAACAATCTTTTTCATGGGACCAAGAGAGGGATCTCATATGAAGGATGCCTTGGATATCTTGTCTTTGCCTTTCTAGGATTTGAATAGGCCAGTCCTCAATAGGGATCCAATATCTACCAACCTTTGAATTACCGGTATGGTACCGACAGTAATTAGCCACCTTTATCCAATTAGCTCGGTGAAGCTCCTCCATCCAAGGCCTCCAATCGGGAAGCTGAGTTATCAAAGGCTTGTGACCATCCCAAGAATCTGTCCAAAAATTTGCATGTTGACCATTATGAATGATCCAAAATAATTTTTCTTTATCAAATCCTCACCGGTCTTAAGAGCTGCTAAAATGGGAGAACCTTTGGTAGGAAGTTGATAGCGAACAAGGTCTTCGGGACTTTTGTTCTCGGCATATTTAGCACGGAGATTATTGGCCCAAAGAGCATTGGGGTTATGCAACATCCTCCAATATAATTTAGCAGCTAAAGCTTTGTTGTTATTAATTGAAGACCGGAATCCTAACCCCCTTCACTCTTAGGAAGACATAAAGTATCCCATTTCACCAAGGCCCATTTTCTTTTCTCCTTAGTACCACTCCAAAGGAAACGATGATGATTTGATCCAATTCTCGAAGAACAACCTTTGGGATATTCAAAATGGAAGAAACATAAATAGGAATAGCTTGAAGGACTGATTTTACCAAGGTGATTCTACCCCGAGAAGAAAGCCACTTGTTGGTCCACTTTCCAATTTTCTTCTTGACTTTGTCCAACAACCAATTCCAATATTTATTTTTTGCCTTTGAATATTTATGGGAATACCTAAATAAGTGATTGGAAGAGAGGTCTTCTTATATCTTAATTTATCCAAGACCATGGATTCTGTCTAGCGAAGCGGTGAAAGAAAATAACTTTAGATTTGTCTTCATTGATCAACTCCCGAGTAGCCTTAGAAAAATAGCTAATGATTTGCTTAATATTAGAAGCTTCCTTAACTGTAGCTTTACCTAAAAGAGTAGAGTCATCCACAAATTGAAGATGAGAGATAGGTCTAGCTCCATGAGCAATGGTAACTCCCTCAAGGGTTTTGTTTTCCCTCTTTTTGGTTATAGTCCTACCCAAGCATTCAACAAGAATGATGAATAAATAAGGGGATAGCGGGTCACCTTGCCTAATACCTCTGGAAGCTGGGAATGACTGAGAAGGCCTGCCATTGATAAGAACTAAGTAGGAAACTGAAGAGATACATCCCATAATCCAATCCATCCAATCCTTAGAGAAACCAAATTGCCTCAAAACTTTGATAAGGAAGTGCCAATCCACTCTGTCATAAGCTTTGGATAAGTCTAACCGAATGAACATGGAAGGAGAATTTTGCATATCCATGGAATGGATGGCTTCTGAGCAAGAACTATCTCATCTACTATTTGACGTCCTTCCACATAACCCCCTTGCTCTGGGAAATAATCTTATGCAAAAGAGGCTTCAACCTTTCTGCCATGATTTTAGTAATGATTTTGAGAAGAACATTACATAAAGCAATAGGTCTAAAAGTTGAGATATGATCAACCTCTTGAGCTTTTGGAACAAGAGTAATATAAGTTTTATTGATAACCTTCAAAATTTCTTTGGCTTTCCTGGCTTCTTCCACCACCTCTAATAAATCAACATGAAGGATATCCCAGAACTCTTGGTAGAACTCAATGGGAAAACCATCGGGACCTGGGGTTTTCCCTTTTTGCATTTTAAAAACTACTTGTTGAAGCTCATTGATAGTAACAGGAGCAGTCAAAATAGAGTTCTCCTCAGAAGTGATAAGAGAAGGGATTGCTTGAAGAACATTTTGTTGTGAAGCTGAGTCAAGAGGAGTAGCAGCAAAAATATTGGAAAAGTAATCAACAACAATAGAGTTCATGCCATCCCAAGTATAAACAACATCTCCAGAATCTGATTTTAAGGAAGAAATAAAGTTGTGAGATCTTCGAGCTAGAAGAGATTTGTGGAAGAAATTTGTGTTTCGATCTCCTTCTTTGAGCCATTGAATTCTAGATTTTTGCTTCCATAAGATTTCTTCTCTTTTTCCCATTCCTCTAACTGAGTTGTGAGTTTAATTTCATCTGCACTTCTCTTCTCTGTGAGGCCATCTAAATGGATTTTCTTATTCAAATTTTCAAGATGAGCAATAACTTCATGTTTTTTTATGAACATCCCCAAACTCTTTCCAGTTCCAAGTCTTGATTTTGGATTTAATGTATTGCAGTCTTTTGGCAAAACAGAACATCTTAGTCCCATGCCTAGGTTTACCTTCCTTCCACCATTGTTGCACAGAGGTCTGAAGGAAATGTCTCTAAGCCACATTAATTGAAAATGAAAAGGAGAGAAACTCACATTGGTTTTCCACATTTCCACCATGGTTGGCCAATGATCCGAACCAACATTATTAAGAGTCTTCACTTTAGGAATGTGACCATGGATTAAGAAATTTTTAGAGAGCAAAAACCTATCCAATCTCTCCATTATACAAGCTAAGCCTTGCCTTCTGTTAGACCAAGTCATAAGGCCATTATCTAGTTGGATATCCACAAGATGGAGGTTTGCAATATATTCGCTCATGAGGTCAGTGCTTTTGTCCAAATTTCTATTTCCCCCCTTTTCTCATCCAGAGAGAGGATGGTATTGAAATCTCCTCCGATCAAGATCCAAGCTTTAGGAAAATGAGAGATAATATGAGTAATATCCTTCCATTGTCTTCTTTTTCCTCCAAAGAAGTCGGAGCATAAACAGTAATGCAGAGCATAATCTGGTTGGAATGTCTACTTTGAATAGCTATAGCCAACAAACCCCAACTGCCAACCATATGGTGAATAACTACCTCTTTTGGGTCCCAAAGACAAGCAATGCCACCGAAGTCCCTTGGGAACTGAGGGAAACCACTTTCCAGTTGGCCAAATTTTACTGGCAATTGAGTCCATATCCTCCATTGACATCTTTGTTTCTTGAAGGAAAACAAGATGTGGATGATTTATCTGAATCATTCTTCTAATTTCATTTTGTTTTGAAAGACTCCCTTTGAGTCCTCTAATATTCCAAGTGATGATCTTCATTAATACCAGGGCTAAAAAAGTTGGGAAGGGCATTAATCTTACCTTCCTCTACAAGCTTTTCACCTTCTTTTACCATATGATATTGATTGGTCTTGCGACCTACTTTTTGATTAGAATCCATCTTCAATTTTTTTCCCTGTTTCTTGACTTATTCCAATTGAATCTGAGATGGCTTCTAACCTTGAAGAATGCTCGTACACAGCCAAAATTTTACTAGATGGTTCAACGGAGTCTATATTGGGACCTGCATTATTTGAAGTTTTGACATTTGAAAGATTGTTTTTCTTGTGTAAATTTTCTCCTTTTTTTCTGTTGAAAACCTTTGATTTGTTGGTTTGTCTCTGAGTTCTTCCCTTCATATTTAAATTGTGTTTCTAAGATTTCAGTTTCCATTATTTCCTCTTCCTCACTTGGGACATCATTTGTGGAAAGGATTTCAAACATATTAGCAGATGACTTTGATTGATCCTTCATAACTAGTTTTTTTAGTGTTCTTCTTCTTAGGTATTTGGAAACCTCTTGAGTTTATATCTTCTTTCTTTTGATCAGGAATTTTATTTGGGCAAGCACTGGCCAAATGACCATATTCATGGCAAATTCTACAACGAAAAGGAATGTTCTCATAGTCCACTACTTGCTCCCAAGTGTCTTCCCCAAATTGTAATGTGATCTTTTTAGGTAGGGGTTTGTCAAAATCCATTAAAACACAAATCCGAGCATAAATAATATGTTCAAAATTTTGAGTACAATCATCAGTCATCATAAAAGTTCCTAAAGAGTTTCCAATTGAAGAAAAAATAGTAGGATTCCAAAATTCAATAGGGAGGCCAAAGAGTCTAACCCACACGGGAGCTATAGAAGGCATCTCTTCTTCGGCTTTAAATTTAGTATGCCAGGGCTTCATGAAAAGCCCTGCCCTTCCAAAAAACCAAGGACCCCCTTGAAAAGTTTTCTCTCTATCTTCATTATTAGCAAATAAAACAAGAAAATAACCATTTGGATAAATAGAGATTTGTAACTCACCTTTAGTTTTCCAGCTTTTTGCAGCCCAGACTTTGAAAGCAGATAGACTCGGACGAAAACCCACGAACCGACAAATTAGTCCTCTTTTTTCCAAATCTTCAATGCCAATCTGAATGTTACCCATATCAAGCTTAACAATAGGAGTTCCATCAGCTGCTTTAAGACATCCTGACTCCATTTTCCTGGGATCAATCTTAGGCATTCTTAGAGGTTTATGGGAAGCCCTAAGATTGATATTAGCATTGGGCTGAGGCTGTCCACCATGAAGGGCATCCCTAAAATTCATTTTTGGGACTGAGTCTTCGAAATTCTTACCCTTGACAGGGGTTTTCATAGTAGAATTATTTTGTGGGTGCACCTTAGCACCAGATTCACTTGAGATATGAGCCATTTTTTGATCAACTGCTTGAAACTTGTTTCGTGATCTCTTTAATCCTTGCCCTAGACGTCGTGGAAAGGTATGGTTTTCACTTTTCTTTTGTGCAGCAAATTGGAAGCCGTTGTCACTCAAGTTCACAGTATGATCTATTGAAAGACAAATTTCTAACCCATCTTGGATCCCCTGCAACATTTCCTGCTAAAATATTGAGCATAAACCACAAAAATATTGGCCGCTAGGGCCCGAAGGCCCTAAAAACCAACCTCTGGAGCTGCTTGCACTCAACCCAGATGAAACCCTCGCATAGCCGCTTGCCAAATATCTCGTTCACACATAGGGATGCGCTAGGATCTGTGTTGCTCCAAATGATATGAAAATTGGTGGAGACGTTCTAGGGTTTTTCAGGCATCTACCCTCAAAATTTCAGCTCAATCCGAGTCCGGATGAGTGAGATATGGCCGAAACGAGTTCGGCAGTTTGGGCAGTCCTACGAAAAAAAAATTCTTTCCTTAATATATTATCAAAGGTTACTTCTTTAAATCATTGTTCGTTTTCTGCACATTTTTGTAAACATTGAATACCTTTCAATTGCAATATTATGGAGATAACCAGATTTTATGCATTTTCTGGTTGATTTGTTTTATTTCTATTTTATTGCACCCATTCCTTAGAAGCTCCCACCACATTAATTTTTTGATTGCGTAAATAGGGATAACGTTAATGCTGGTTTTCTGTGCAGAATATTCATGCTTATAGGGTTTGTGGAGAAATCTGAAGTTGCAGCATTTTTTGTTTTCGTTTTTTATTTTTTTTTTTCTAACTTTATTTTTGCAATTTTTTTTTAATTTTCATTAAAATAAAAATTAAAAAAATTCAAAATCCAAAAATAATTGCACGGATGCATAGAACGTACTTTAAAGTTTCATTTTGCATTTAGACGTTTTTGCTCTGGAGTCATTTCAAATTTTTAAAAATTAGTTAAAGTTGTTGTTTTATTGCAGATTTTAAAATTTTTGAAATTTCAAAATTTTCATTTTAAGGCCAAATCTGATTTTTTTTAGTTTTATATTTCAGTTGCAAGCATAAAATGAACTTCCCTTTACAAAAATTTCAATTTCATCAAAGGGGGGTAAATTTTAATAGCATTTCATAGCTACCATTTTTGAGGCCTAAATTGCCTTCTCTTTATAAAATTCTGATTTTATGAAAGAGAGGTAATTAAGGCACTACATCGTGGTCATATGAGGGCCAATTCACATTTACTTTATTTTGGTTTCATGAACAATCATTAAAGTAGCATGGTAAAATAAACCAACACATGCCCCTTGTTTACAGTTACTTGCAATCACTAAGGTGTTCCTAGCATTGAATTGATATATCTTTATTGAGATTACTAATACACATATGCAAATGCTAATATAGCGGAGACCTTGGAGAAGTTGTTTGTTTAACTTCTTTGCAAGAGAGGGTTTTGGGATCCAAACCCTAAGGGAGAGTGTAATTTCACAATTGGGTAAAATTAACACTCAACATTTTGGCGCTAGAAGGAGGGCTTGAATTGGTTTACTTTATTTTATTTATGCTAAGAAATTCATGAATTGGTATTCATTGATCTAACGCTTTTGGATTGTTCATGGTTACTCAAGAGTTTTAATTGCTAAATATTTCAAGTTCATTTGATTAGCATCTTTGGCATCCTTTAGCACTCAACACTTTGGGAGCTAGGAGGATTTGAATTGATTTATTTTATTGCTATTTAGATGCTAAATTGTTCATGTTACTTGAAATATTTATTTAAAAATATTGGTCTTGACTAACGAGGTTTTGTTTCCATATGATTACTTTCATTGATTCTAACATTCTCTATTTTTGATGATGCATTAATGCTAACATGTTGCAAATTTGAGAATGTTCTTCAATTTCATGGTTTAATGGATACATATCTCTTGGTTGATGCTAACATGATGATTCATATGTTACATATTTGAGATTGGTTAGTCATTTCATGCTTCTTTGTAAGAAATTTTTATTTGACTAACAAATTGGTTTTGAAGTTATCCTTTGAGTTTCACTAATGGCATCGGTTGTTCTAACTAGGGAACAAATTTCATTGTGGATAGTTGGCTATTATCATCAATTGGATAGGCCTACTCATCAAATTCCTCAAGGGGTAGAAAATCATTTACCTATGTTTAAGCATGATGTGACCTTGGCTAAGGAACATATTCAAAGATACAAGGATACCTTAAGGTAATTGCAAATATGGAAAGGAGATGTTCCTTGTAGATTATTTCCATACACTTTGGATGAAGTTGCATATGAGTGGTACATACACCTACCTATAGATTCCATCACTTCTTGGGCTCAACTAGAAGCAACATTTACTAGCCATTTTGGAAGACAAGTTGACCCTGTTTGGATGTTAAATCAATTTGTCTCTATCTCTAGCGAACCTAATGAGTCCATGAGTGAATTCAATGATAGGTTTCATAAGTTGTATACCAAAGTGGTGCCCCATTTCTTCATTTCAGAAGAGAGAGCTATTGAAATATACATGGGAGCTACACAACCCGTAGTGGCTACATTCTTAAAGAAAAATCTTGATGACCCATATTTGCATAGAATCTATGAGGCCATGAGAGAATTAGAACAATGGGCCATTTCGAAAAGAGAAAAGGTGGACCAACCATCATTGCTTAACCCTAGGGTGAACAATCAATGGGACGAAGTTGAATGTCCAAATACAACAACCACCTTAGATTCCATCCAAGAGGATGTGCAAGTCTCAAAGCCAAGGTCCATTAATGAGGATTGGGATGAACAAACCCATCAGGATATGATTTGGTCATGTTTACTCACAAAGGATTTGGATGACTGTTGGGAGAAAGATACAAGAGTTGATCCTATTGAACAAACCCTTGACTCAACAAAGGTGGTTGAGACTGAATTTGAGAAATCAATAGATGAATCGAAAGATACAATAGAATCTCATCACTTGTGTTTGGAAGATGATCATTGTAAAGAGCAAGAAAGCCAACATGAGTCAAGTAGTGATGAATTGGAGATGAGTGAATCAAAGCCTTGGTTTACAAGTGAGGATTGGTGTGATCCCATTTTAGAAACCCCTAAATCATCAAAAGTGGTTGAAAATGAGTTTGGAAGTAAATCAATAAATGAATTCGAAGACATAATAGAATTTCACCACTTATTCTCGGAAGATACTTTGGATGATATTGTTGACGCTGATAGCCAAGAAAATCCACACCTTCCAAATTGTGATAAAATTGAATTTTGGGTTACAAATGTGAATTGTGATCTTACAAATTTGAATACAAAGAGTAACCCACTTTTGGAAATGATTGAACCATCTAAGGAAGGTGAAGGTGAGTTTGAGGATCAACCCATTGATGAATTTGAAGAATGTGAAGGTATAGTTGAGCATCACACCCCAATTTTGGAAGATGATCATTGTTGGTGGAATAAATGGGAGAACTTTACCACTCTTTCTAATGAAGCACTCACTTCACTTGATATGCAGGACAAGTTGCAAAGGCTAGTTTTACAACTCAAAGAAAACATCTCTCAACTACAAGAACAAAAGCCTCAAGATGCATATCTAGATGATACTCCAAATCATCCTCATGAGACAAAGATTGAAGATACTAAAAGTGATATTCTTTTGGACAATGAAGTGATTCCAGAGTGGACTGGTTTTGGAATTTGTGATGAATCAGGATCTTCCATAAATTTGGATGAGATGATTAAATTTGGTGATCAAAGCCTTCAACATGCTAGAGATGATGACAAAGGAAAATGTGAAGAAGAATTTCTTGAAGATTTTGAGGAAGAAATAGTATGGATGGTTAACAAGAAATGGGAAGAACATGCTCACTCCAAACCTTCTAATGAACTTGTTGTGTCAATTGATATGCAGGATAATATAATTGTTTCCTCACATGAGGATATTACAAATCTTGTACAATTTGAGAAAGTTTTGGAAGAAGAATCTGAATCTAATCAAGTTTTGGAAAGTGATAAGGATTCTACTACCATGGATAAAGTAGGAGAACCATTTGATTTGGTCCCCTTTGAGGGATAAGAAATTAAAAATCTTGATCCACTTATTGGTTCTACAATGTCTATGCCATCTCAAAATGAGGAAATTTTAGAACTTGAATGGTTTGGGTTTGATATCACTGATGATCCAATTGAAAATTTCACGTTATCTAAAACAACCCAAGTGATTGATCATGGAGATGTGTTAGTTGACCCATCCCTAGATAGACAAGACCTATGGTTTGAAAAGGATGGATATGTTTTTAATTGGGTGCCTAATTTTGGTGTCTTTGATAAACAGGTATTCGATGATGATGAAAGTCATGAAGAAAAGGTAAAGATTACAAATGCTCACAAAGGTTTGTCAAATGAGAATATGCAAAAGGTAAAATCTCACCCTTTGTGTTCTACCATTCAAACTTCAGGTGATGGTTTACCTAATTGCTTGTTGGATTCAAATGCTATCAATGATGAAATGCCATTTGTGGTTGATAAAGAATTTGACTTAATTGCTCCTCACACCACTAATGATAATGCTTTATTGAATGAAAATGAAGTTGATATGCTTGAAGTGTTAAATCAAGTTCATAATCAATTAGTAATTGAATCTAGGATAAAAACTTATGATGATCCTCATTTAATAAATATCCTAGATGCTTGCAAGTGGTTACATAAATTTGATTGGCCTACAAATTTGGAAAATGATTTGGCTTTAAAATTTTTAGAAATAGGTTCTAGTTTGCAAGATCTCATATCTAAAAATGAAAGCTTAATTCTAAATCATGAATCAAATTGTGAAATTGACATCTTAAGGAATAGACAAGAAAAAATTGAAGATCAATTATTGTCTAATCAATTTGATTATTTGAAACTCCACTATGGGATTATTAATGGAACTAAACTAAAATTGGTGGGGTGAGAGAGGCAAGTTGAAGTTTGTTGCATTGTTTGGCTTAATCTTGTTTTTTTTGGATTCCTACAAAATTTGGCATGTGTATCATGTTATATGTCTTTTGAAATGTTCTAATCATGTTTGGGATCCAGGGAAGTGATAGTCCAAACTTTGCACCATCTTGTACCATATTGTACATTTGTATATAGTTTTGGTTTTCATGTTTCGATTTTGGGTTTGGATTTTGTTTTGGTTTTTAGTTTTGTGTTTTGGGTTGGTCCCTTGTTTTGAGGTAATATTTTGTAGTCACTAACTTTTGGTCTCTAGCCATTTTTGAAGCTTCTTTGCTTAGTAGGTTGGAGTACCTGATCTGAAAATATTGATGAACCCGAGAAAAGGGGGATGAGTTATTTGGTGATCATGCTCAGATTTTGGGGACCAAAATGGTGGAAAGTGGAACAATGAAAAGTTAGCCAAAGCTCCACATGGGACTCACACACATTAAATGGTGTTTCTAGAAGTAAGAAGGATGAAGTTGTCTTGATTTGCAACCCTAGGCAAAAATCTAAAATGCTCTACTTATTGGCTTTCTAACCTTAGTGAGACTTGAGGCTTTGCAAGAGTTCCATAGGTACAAGCTATGCAACAGATTTCTTGAAATCTGTCATCTAGTTCAGGAAAACTCCACCGGGGCTATAGACGCCTGACTGGTAGTGGGGCCCTGGCTAGGCAAATTTTGATACATAGAAAGAGAAAAAGAGGAAAGAAAAAAAAGAGAAGAGGAAAAAAAGAAAAAAAGAGAGAGAATGAGCATTGAAAGTCTAGACACACCTAGGATAGATGGGCTTTGCAAAGCATTAAGCGAACACATGGGTGAGTTAGATAAACCTCACCGGGGCTATAGACGCCTGACTAGAAGTGGGGCTCTATCTGTAAAAGTCTTCACTTCATGAGTTGTACTTCATAGCCTAATGCAGAAAGGGATGATGGAATCTAGAGGATTTTTAGAAATGCGGAAATGAATCACTTTTGCACACACTGAGCAAAGGCAGATGGATTAGTTGTTTTCATTCTGAAGTTGTTTACCCCCACCTTCTTGGGACGTTGCTAAATTATTGTGTCTCGCTAATCTTGTGTGTTTTCATTTCAAGTTGGGTTCTTCACCCGAAATGCTCAGGAGCATTTCCCAGTAGAGTCGCCATTTGTTGTGGTTGCTCCACAACTAGCCCCAAAACTTGGGGACCCACCTTTTTTTTTTGTATTTGGATGGATGCATGGTTTTTTGAGTGTCTAATGCTTTCATCTTGTTATGGGTTTGCAGTTATCATCAGTACTTGTTGACAACATTTTCTTGTCGACGACTTTTTCTTGTCGATGACTTTTTCTTGTCGATGATATTTTCTTGTAAGCATTTTTGTTGTCAACTTTTTTTGTTATAAATTTTATTATCAATTATTTGTGTTTTATTTCATTGGTGTGTGAAAGCAAAATATAAGTAAAAATTATATATATATATATATAATTCTATTTTATATATATAATAAAAAATGAATAGACATTAATAAAAGGAACCTTTTATTTTTATTGAATATAATTATTGGTTCCAATAAATTAAAAAAAATAAATAAATAAAAAGGTAAAAGTTATATATATATATATATATATATATATATATATATATATATATTTATGTATATTTATAAACAGAGAAAAAATAAAATAACATATAAAAATAAATAAATAAATATATATATATATATATATATATATATATATATATATATATATATATACAATCATAATAAAGGTTTCAAACTGCATGTAAAATAAGTTGACTTCCTACTTTATATAAGGTTTTAAATTTTATTGAAAACATTTTGTTGACCCCCTATTGTTATATGCAGGGCTTGATGCTACGATCTGGCGTAGGCGAACATCAGTCGGTTGCTTACGTGGACCGAGTTATATTGATGGGAGTTACTATAGGAGTCAGTACTATTGTCGAGATGGACCAATAATCACAAGGATTATAGCAATTGGTCGATAGTGGCATTTGTCTCATATAGAGAAGAAATCACATTTAATCCCTATTCTCCTCACACCAGTGCAGACGTCGAGATAATAGTCGCTAGTAGAAGGCAACACACCTGATCTAGCAGTACAACAGTGTTTCATTCAAGTACAATGTTACGGAGCCCAGCAATATAGCGCGATAGGTCACCCGAAGACCCAGAGTCACCATTTTATTATCCAATAGTCATGCACGAAGGATGAGAGATTAGAAGTCATCGAATATAAAGCACAGTGTGCGATTACGTAGCATAAGGAGGATTACGACAGTCGAGAAGATATGCTAGAATGTGCATAGTTGTAGATGATGACTTAGTGGGAAAATTTTGGTTGGGGAAGTTACAATAGCCTTAGATTAAAACATGTGCCCATACCTACGTTATATTATTTAAAATAAAGTAGGCTATACACTAGCTCGATAGCGGACCGCTGTGTAGACATGAAGGAGACCCACAGTATAATCAAGCAGGCAATGATTGTGGTAGTTGCAGGATCTAAAGAAGTCATCAATTTATTTGTTCCTTCCCTGATGTGTGTTTCGGATTTGGGGAGACTATCATGTTCTTCTCAGATAAACGATCGATTCAAATACTATCGACGCTATGAATGGTAGCTATATGGCCCATGCGCAATTTGTTTATATTCAAGGAAGCCACGATGTACAAGCCAATCTAAGGGACATACACATCCATGCGAACACCAAAGTGGCATCACACATGAGACAAGATAGTAGTAATGGTAGGGATGATAAATACTCGGATTATGGATACTACCAAAGTCCTGAATGGGGTAGCAATCTCATCATTGATATTAAAGAAAATCATTTAATTTCAAATGGTGCATCTACGTGGTCATGAAAGATAAGGTTTTGGCATTTTTTTAAATTAATGTAGATCCCAATTTACTATGCGTCGTCATATGCAATAATATTGGGTCATTGTCAGTGCCAGTTCTGTGTAATAATGGGGATAATAAATAAAAGGAGAGTGCTACAAAGGAAAGAACGCATGTTATGGAATAACGGTTGTTCGAAGGACTGAATGGAGGTAAAATGAAAAGAAAACTAGGTGTTTGGAAGTCATTTGAAGCCAAATGAAACAGGATGAAAACGATGAGTTCTATGAAAACTTTAAGAATATATGGACATGCAGAATACACGGCTAGATCTTTTTGGGACCTGGTTGCACCATGTTGGGCCATATTTCTAAATGCATTTTTGCTAACTTCTGGACTTCTTTTCACCATGTTATACCTATTTTAGCGATTGTAGTTTTCTGCATATTTTTATAAACATTGAATGCCTTTCAATTGCAATATTATGGAGAAAACTATATTTATGCATTTTTATGGTTGATTTGATTTATTTCCATTTTTTATTGCACCCATTCCTTAGAATCTCGCACCGCACTAATTGTTTGACTGCGTAATAGGGTAACATTAATGTTGGTTTTCTATGTAGAATATTCATGCCTGCAGGGTTCGTGGATAAATCTGAATTTGCAGCATTTTTTGTTTTCATTTTTCATTTTTTTATTTATTTTTCTAACATTTTTTTACAGATTTTTTTTTTAATTTTCAGACATTAAAATAAAAATTCAAAATCCAAAAATAATTGCACGGATGCATAGAACGTATTTTAAAGTTTCATTTTACATTTAAACGTTTTTTCTCCGTAGTCATTTTGAATTTTTAAAAATTAGTTAAAGTTGTTGTTTTATTGCAGATTTTTAAAATTTTGAAATTTCAAAATTTTCATTTTAAGGTCAAATCTGATTTTTTCAGTTTTATATTTCAGTTGCAAGCATAAAATGAACTTCCCTTTATGAAAATTTCAATTTCATCAAAGGGGGTAATTTCAATAGCATTTCATACCTACCATTTCGGAGCCCTAAATTGCCCTCTCATTATAAAAATTCTGATTTTATGAAAGAGAGGTAATTTGTGCACTACATTGTGGTCATATGAAGGCCAATTCATGTTTGCTTTATTTTTTTTTTATGAACAATCATTAAAGTAGCATGGTAAAATAAACAATTACATGCCCCTTGTTTATAGTTACTTGCAATCACTAAGGTGTTCCTAGCATTGAATTGATATATTTTATTGAGATTACTAATACACATATACAAATGCTAATATAGCGGAGACCTTGGAGAAGTTGTTTGTTTAAATTCTTTGCAAGAGAGGGTTTTAGGATCTAAACCCTAAGGGAGAGTGTAATTTCATAATTGGGTAAAATTAACACTCAACATTTTTGCGCTAGAAGGAGGACTTGAATTGGTTTACTTTACTTTGTTTATGCTAAGCAATTCATGAATTGGTATTCATTGATATAACGCTTTTGGGATCGTTCATGGTTACTCAAGAGTTTTAATTGCTAAATATTTCAAGTTCATTTGACTAGCATCTTTGGCATCCTTTAGCACTCAATACTTTAAGAGCTAGGAGGACTTGAGTTGATTTATTTTATTGCTATTTGGATGCTAAATGGTGTATGGTACTTGAAATATTTATTTAAAAACATTGGTCTTGATTAACATGGTTTTTATTCCATATGATTACTTTCATTGATTCTAACATTCTCTATTTGATGGTGCATTAATGGTAATATGTTGCAAATTTGAGAATGTTATTCAATTTCATGGATTAATGGATACATATCTCTTAGTTGATGTTAACATGATGATTCATATGTTACATATTTAAGATTGGTTAGTCATTTTTATGTTAACATGATGATTCATATGTTACATATTTAATATTGGTTAGTCATTTCATGCTTTTTTGTAAGAAATATTTATTTGACTAACAAATTGGTTTTGAAGTTATTATTTGAGTTTCACTAATGGCATCGATGTTTCTAACTAGGGCACAAATTTCATTGTGGATATCTTGCTATTATCATCAATTGGATAGGCCTACTCATCAAATTCCTCAAGGGGTAGAAAATCATTTACCTATGTTTAAGCATGATGTGACCTCAGCTAAGGAACATGTTCAAAGATACAATGATACCTTAAGGCAATTGCAAATATGGAAATGATATGTTCCTTGTAGACTATTTTCATACACTTTGAATGAGACTCAACTAGAAGTGTCATTTACTAGCCATTTTCAAAGACAAGTTGACCCAATTTGGATGTTAAATCAACTTGTCTCTATATCTAGCGAACCTAATGAGTCCATAAGTGAATTCAATGATAGGTTTCATAAGTTGTCTACTAAAGTGGTACCCTATTTATTTATTTATAAAGAGAGCTATTGAAGTATACATGGGAGTTACACCACCCGTAGTGGCTACATTCTTAAGAAAAAATCTTGATGACCCAATTTTAGAAGATGATCATTGTTGGTGGAATAAATGGGAAAATTTTTCCACTCTTTCTAACAAAGCAATCACTTCACTTGATATGCAGGATACGTTACAAAGGCTAGTGCTACAACTCAAAGGAAACATCGCTCAACTACAAGAACAAAATCCTCAAGATGCATTTCTCGATGATACTCCAAATCATCCTCATGAGACAAAGATCGAAGATACTAAAAGTAATATTCTTTTGGATAATGGAGGGATTCCAGAATAGACTGGTTTTGAAACATGTGATGAATCAGGATCTTCCACAAATTTGGATGAGGTGATTAAATGGGAAGATCAAAGCCTTCAACATGCTAGAGATGATGACAAAGAAAAATGTGAAGAAGAATTTCATGAAGATTTTGAGGAAGAAATAGTATGGATGGTTAACAAGAAATGGGAAGAATTTTCTCACTCCAAAACTCCTAATGAAACTTTTGTATCAATTGATATGCAAGATAATACAATTGCTTCCTCACATGAGCATATTACAAGTCTTGTACAATTTGAAAAATTTTTGGAAGAAGGGTTTGAATCTAATCAAGTTTTAGAAAGTGACAATGGTGCTACTACCAGGGATCGAGAAGTAGAACCATTTACTTTGGTCCCCTTTGAGGGACATGGAATTAAAAATATTGATCCACCTAATCGTTCTACAATGTCTATGTTATATCAAAGTGAAAAAGTTTCAGAACCTGAATGGTTTGGGTTTGATATCACTGATGATCCTATTGAAAATTTTACGTTATGTGAAGCAACCCAAGTGATTGATCATGAAGACGTGTTAGTTGACCCATTCCTATATAGACAAGACTCATGGTTTGAAAAAGATGGACATGTTTTTAATTGGATGTCTAATGTTGGTGTCTTTGATAAACATATGTTCAATGATGATGAAAGTCATGAAGAAAAGGTAAATATTACAAATTCTCACAAAGGTTTGTCAAATGATAATATGCAAAAGGTAAAATCGCACCCTTTGTGTTCTACCATCCGAACTTCAGGTGATGGTTTGCCTAATTTCTTATTGGATTCAAATGCTATCAATGATGAAATACCATGTGTGGTTGATAAATTATTTGAGTTAATTTATCCTCACACCACTAATGACATTGCTTTATTGAATGAAAAGGAAGTTGGTATGCTTGAAGTGTTAAATCAAGTTAATAATCAATTAGTAACAGAATCTAGGATACAAACTTATGATAATTCTTATTTAATAAATATCCTAGATGCTTGCAAGTGGTTGCGCAATTTTGATTGGTCTAAAAATTTGGAAAATGATTTGGCTTTAAAATTCTTAGAAATAGGTTCTAGTTTGCAAGATCTCATATTTGAAAAGGAAAGCCTAATTCTAAATCAAGAAGAGAATTGTGAAATTGACATCCTAAGTAATAGACAAGAAACTATTGAAGATCAATTATTGTCTAATAAATTTGACTCTTTAATCCACTATAGGATCACTAATGGAACTTTAATAAAATTGTGGGGTGAGAGAGGCAAAAGGAAGATTGTTGTAAGGTTTGGCCTAATTTTATGTTCTTTGGATTTCGAAAAAACTTGGCATGTGTATCTTGTTATATCTCTTTTGAAATGTTATAATCATGTTTGGGATCCAGAAAAATAATAGTCCAAACTTTACATAATTGTGTACCATATTGTACATTTGTATATAGTTTTGGTTTTCATGTATTCGTTTTGGGTTTGGATTTCATTTTGGTTTTTAGTTTTGTGTTTTGGGTTGGTCCATTGTTTTGAGGTTATGTTTTGTGGTCACTAATTTTTGGTCTCTAGCCCGTTTGATTTCTCTTGGCTTTGTAGGTTGGAAAATTGGTGAAGAGACTACAAAAAAAAAAAGGAAATAAGAGCATAGAAAAACTGGATAAAATTAGATCTAGATAAGCTCTACTAGGACTCTGACCCATTTGGTGTTTCTTTTCTTAGTAGGTTGGAGTACTTGATCTAAAATATTGGTGAACCAGAGAAAAGGGGGGTGAGTCATTTGGTGATCATGCTTAGATTTTGGGGACCAAAATGGTGGAAAATAGAACAATGAAAAGTTAGTCAAAGCTCCACATAGGAGTCACACATTAAATAGTGTTTCTAGAAGTAAAAAGGATGAAGTTGTCTTGATTTGCAACCCTAGGCAAAAATCTAAAAATGCTCTACATATTGGCTTTCTAACCTTAGTGAGACTTGATTCTTTGCAATAGTTCCATAGGTACAAGTTATGCAACATATTTCTTGAAATTTACCATCTAGTTCAGGAATACTCCACTGGGGCTATAGACACCTGACTGGTAGTGGGGCACTAGATAGGAAATTTTTGATACATAGTGAAAGCACGAGATTCCGGTCAAAGGAAACACCAAGTGCAATTGCATTCAAAGTTAAGCACGCCTAAGTCCTAGAAATGTAAATTACATGAAACGGAAAAGAGACATGTTGTAAGAGACGCAATCAGATAAAGAAAAACAGCCCTTTCATTAATTTCTTTCGATCTCTGTTACAATAATGCCTCCTCCCTTTTCAGGGGCTAGGAGCGCAAATAGGGTTTGATTACAATCGCTGAATGGTTCCTCCTTCCGCGTGCCCACGATTGCACCGGGCGGGCTAAGATGATGCCGCCGCTGATGTTGATGGGTTCTTCGCCTCTGCTGCTTCTCCTGCAAACAAAGAAATGATCAAGACGTTAGTAGCACCTGTTGCAAATGAAAAGCATTCTCTCTCTAAAACTAACAAAATATGCATACGAATATTTGCCTGAAACCATGAAAACAGTGAATCCAAATTGCTTCAAAATCTGACAGAAGGTAAGAACAGTCACCAGAAGGCCACTGCCACTGAGGCAGCTGGCCAATTCACCTTAAACTGGAATTCGTCCCTGGGCAGGACGAATTCTGACTGTAATTCGTCCCTGGGTGGGACGAATTCTTCCGAATAGGAGAAATCGACCTGTTGCTGCTCCAATGTCGGATCCCGGGACCTGCAAAACTCCTGCAAACAGGGGGGTTAGGTAATTGGGGCCATTTTGGGACGACCCAGATGGTCGGATTTTCCCAATTTGGCCTCCTCCCTCGGGAATTTGACCTTGACACCTGCAAGTTAGCGAAACGATAAAGCAATACAAAACACCCTAAACTCTGACCAAAAGCTACAAAATTGCAATTATAGACTAATCAGACCTAGTAACACAGTAATGCAATCTAAAAATTAATCTAAAGTGCTCAAAAACTGAAATTAGAACTTGGGGGTGCGGGGGTGCCCAAGTGGGCCTCCCACCGTTGGCCCTCGATTTTGGAGCCAATCCACCAAGGATGGGCCCAAAACCTTTTAGGATTGGGGGGTCGGCGAATTGGTAGGTTCAGATGTCCATGCGTCGGATTTGAGTAAGGTTCGAGCTTCCAAAGGCCACCCAACAACCTCCCTTGCAAAAGAGATTGATGGATGTAGGAAGGTGAACAAAGGGGGATGCAAATGAGTCTTCGATTCGGAAGCACTTCGTTGCTTGAACACTCCTTCCACCTGCATGTTTTGGGTGAGAAAAGTCCCACCTTTTATAGACCCAAGGGGTCTCTTTTGGGAGGGAAGCACAAAAGCCAAGTGTTGGCCATGGGCGCCATGTGGCAGTCTTGTCTTCCCATGAGGGAGGGGAGTCCTCCATTGACTTGAACTTTGATAAATGCTTCTTGTAACGAGTCCTCTAACGGCCCCTCTCGTCCACTTACACATGCGTGCAAGGTAGGAGCCCTTAACCGACCGTTCGGGCTGCCACTTGGCACCATTTGCCTTTTTGCCCGTTGCTTAGAATTCGTCCCACCCGGGGACTGGATTCGGAATTCGTCCCGGGGTGGGACGGATTCTATTTTGAATTCGTCCCCGGGTGAGACGAATATCGGGCAAAGTGTCCAAGTGTGCCAAATTGCTTCTTGACCTTACAAAATTGCTATGAAAGTGGTTAAGACCACTGTTTAACCTCTCGAGGGCTGCCCCGGGGGCTGTGTTTGTCAAAGCGATCGGTGTTTGCAGTCACATAATCGGATTGGTGCTGTTTTGGTGTCTACGGATGCCCCTTTTTGGGAAGCGCTGCGGGTGACGCAGATGCTTGAGCAAAAATAGATAACCAAAGCACTAATGATTAGGGTTTCTTGGTAACCTAACCAACTTTTGATGCCCCAAGTATGGAAAGGGCATGCATTCTTGAATCCTTGCTTCTGACGAGCTAAGGAATTTGATTTCAAGTATTAACCTGTTTTGGTGAGGTGTGACTTGAACTCAGACATCGATCAGTCATGAACAAGTGAAGGGCGTTTTTATCCTCAGGGGGAACCTTGTGTTCATGATTCACGAAATCTTGAACTTAGACATTGATCAGTCATGAACAAGTGAAGGGCGTTTTTATCCTCAGGGGGAACCTTGTGTTCATGATTCACGAAATGCCAAGTGTTTGATTGATTTGATTGTTGCTTGTTTATCGCCCCAAGCAGGAGCGTGATTGTCTTTGTCAATGATTCTTTGAATGCATGTCGTTTTCCTTAATTGGGTGTGTGATTGTTGGTTGGTGACTAAGTGTGACTACCCCCTCAAGCGACGAATCGATGAGGGAATGACCTTCGTGAGAGAAGCGACGAGTCGCTTGACCCAAGATGACTTGTGCAAGGTTTGCCTTTAGAGGGTTTACCGTTAAGCGTGTGCAATTTTTCCAACATATGGACCTATTTTTGGTGGGTGTTAACCCTTTTGGTGATGTCATAATGAGGTGAAATCGTCGAAAACCTATTTCCCGTGGAGCGGTCCGGCTATGATAGCCTTCTTGGGGAACTAGGAGAGCGATAATTTGGACCTCGACATCGATTTTCTTTGCCTAGAGGTTAAGTGCATGAGCACTTATGTCTGGCATTGTTTTTGTTGTGTTTTTGTTGAATTTTGTACTGTTTTTGTTGTTTTTGTGACACCATTTGGTGATTGAATTGTCGGCAATCCGTCCTCCCGTGGAGCGGTCCGGCTATGGTAGCCTTCTTCGGGAGTAGGATAGTGACAATGCAAACCCCGACATCAATTTTGCTATGCCAAGAGGTTAAGTGCAAGAGCACTTGTGTCTGGCAATGTTTATTGTTTTGTTTTGTGTTGGATTTTTTGTTGTTTTGTTTTTTTGTGACACCATTTTGGGATTAAATTGTCAAAATCTGTCTTCCCGTGGAGCGGTCCGGCTATGGTAGCCTTCTTAGGGAGTAGGATAGTGATAATTTGTGACCCCGATATCAGTTTTGTATGCCAAGAGGTTAAGTGCAAGAGCACTTGTGTCTGGCAATGTTTATTGCTTTTTGTTTTTGTGTTGCATTTATTTGTTGTTTTTGTTGTTTTGATTTTCTTTGATCTTGTGCATGATGGTTGATGAATATGGATGTATGCATGTTGATTTATTTTGATGGATGCATATGCTATGATGAATGCAAATGGTTTTGATTTATATGTGATATGCAGATATGAAATGGATGAATGGGGTTTGTGATGTTTGGCTATGGCACCAAGGACTATTTAGAACTCGTTATTTTGTTTTTAGGTGATTGTTGTGATGCATGACTTTGTATGTATACATGTGGTTTTTCTATTTTTGTATTTTTTGATGGTATTTGCAAAGATGAAAAGTAGCGCAGTTGGTTTAGAAATGTAGCTAAGGTTTTCTGAGACTCAGACGGTTTTAGCTCACTAGCCACGACTGTACTTTATCTTACAAGACTTTTGACCAAGGTATGAATCGGACTTGTTTTTGACCAAGTTATTTCACATCCCTGTGTGTGCAATTGAGTTCATTTAGTGGTATTTGTTAGGATACCGCCAGTGCCAGATGGGCTTTCAACCGAACCTGTACTGAGGATCACCTAATTAGCTCCACGAATTCCTTTGTTGTATGTACTAAGATTAATCTGCAGTGTAATCCAGGATGCCATAAGCTAGCTCATCCACATGCAAACATTGATCTGTACGCAAGTTAATGTGACAGATATATCGTCATGCGGGAGGTTTACTTCTGTTACCGAATTGGTATTGAAGCTTGCCTTATGACCTACAGAATGCTGAGAGTTCCAGGGATTCAAGGTCAACTCCCTTCTTTTTTTTCAATTGTATTGGGATACTTGCTCTTTTGTAGTGATAAGATCACTGTTTATTTTGATTTATTTTTCTTTTGAGCAAGGGATTGGGGATATGGAGTGATGAAAATCACCGTTGTTTGTGCCTTTTGATGTGTGCACTATAGTTTGTCAAATTTTTGAGTTTTGACATTTTGCAAATTTTTGTGTTTTGCAACTATTGAGAACTTTAGGGATTCTTAGGGAATTGGGTAGGGAGGAAGCTTGTCCTTTTGCCAACTCTCAGCATTCTAGGGGTCATTCGCACAGGGGGATGAGCAAGATAACCGTTTCGCTTGTGGTGACCTAGATTATTTTGCAGGTTTCATCTTTCGTTCACACAATTTTGGGAATTTTAATGTTTTGATTTGTGTTGGGATGTTACGTAACAAGGTGTATTTCAAGTATGACTCTACCTTTGTAAAATCCGTTCGACTTGGTACACTACATGGCTAAAGAGGAAAATGATGACTGAATCACTGAAACTCTTAGTACATTCCTAGACCACTGACTGTAGTGTGGTAAAATTTATGCATGGTGTTTTTGTTGATTTTGATGAATTTGAGTATGCCTAGAATTGAGATGCAAATTTTTGTTGTTTTTGATGATTTTTGTTGTTTTGTTTTTGTTGAATTTCTTGATTGTGTTTTGACCAAGAGATTGCGATAATCCTTGGAGCTTTTTGGGTTGACCAAGAGATTGCGATAATCCTTGGAGCTTTTTGTATTGACCAAGAGATTGGATAATCCTTGGAGCTTTTTAGGTGACCAAGAGATTGCGATAATCCTTGGAGCTTTTTGGTTGACCAAGAGATTGCGATAATCCTTGGAGCTTTTTAGGGTGACCAAGAGATTGCGATAATCCTTGGAGCTTTTGGGTGACCAAGAGATTGCGATAATCCTTGGAGCTTTTTGGGTTGACCAAGAGATTGCGATAATCCTTGGAGCTTTTTGGGTTGACCAAGAGATTGCGATAATCCTTGGAGCTTTTTGGGTGACCAAGAGATTGCGATAATCCTTGGAGCTTTTTTGGGTTGACCAAGAGATTGCGATAATCCTTGGAGCTTTTTGGTTTGACCAAGAGATTGCGATAATCCTTGGAGCTTTTGGGTGACCAAGAGATTGCGATAATCCTTGGAGCTTTTGGGTTGACCAAGAGATTGCGATAATCCTTGGAGCTTTTTTGGAGTGACCAAGAGATTGCGATAATCCTTGGAGCTTTTTGGGGTGACCAAGAGATTGCGATAATCCTTGGAGCTTTTTGGGTGACCAAGTGATTGCGATAATCCTGGAGTTTTGGAGTGGTAACCTGAGTTTGGGGTGACCAAGTGATTGCGATAATCCTTGGAGCTTTTTGGGTGACCAAGAGATTGCGATAATCCTTGGAGCTTTTTGGGTGACAAGGATTGTGATAATCCTTGGAGCTTTTGGGTGACCAAGTGATTGCGATAATCCTTGGAGCATTTTGGGTTTGAATTATGGTTCTTTAGGGGATAGAGGTACTCCCAGCTTGATGGTCTTTGCACTCCGGATCTGGCTCTAGAGGTATGGGCATGAATGGATCAGCCCTATGCACGGAGATGAGGACAGGGTCCGCCCGCGGCACTGATGTTGCTATGATGTCTCTTGGTGGAAGTTGCTCTTTGTGTGCCCAAAGTTGTGGATGTAATGCTTGGTCCCACTGCGGTGGGTTAACACGCCACTCATGCCCTAGTATTATGTTTATCTGTTGACATGCTTCTTCAAATTTTATGGGATGCCGATGTTGTCGCATGTGATTGTTGTGGGCTATGTCTGTTTCATCTTCACTTTCAACTAGTGAGTACAGCTCATCAGAATCTGGAGATTCTCGAGACATGGAGGACTGCATCATCAGGTAGCCCTATGGTTAAAGGTTGATCCTCTTCGAAAGGAGCCTTATGTAAGTTGGGCCTTGGGAGCTCCAAAATCTTGGTCTCTACCAACTCTAAGTGCTCTAGTGCTTTGCATGTATCGGGAGATTTGAACTCCTCCTCTTTGGTTGGTTCTTGTTGAGGAACTTGGGGCTTATGGAGGGGTGGCCAGATGGCACCCCCATGCCTTGGTAGGGCAGTTCATCCCGCTCTTCTTCGCGCTCGATTCCTTAGAGGCTTCTTGATGAATTTCTAAGGGTGGCTCATAAGCCTGGGTGGATGTCTGAGGAAGGCACCCATCATTGGTTATAGGAGCGGCCTCCCATTCATGTCTAGGAGGCATCGGGGTGGTGCTTCAGGAATCGGGAGAGTAGCTTCCCGCTCCTGTCTAGGAGGTGTTGGGGGTAGCTTTTGATGAGGTCGCGATGACCTATCTTCCCCCCATGGGTTGTGCCACTCAAAATATTTTGTCTTATGCATGTGAGGGGTTGGAGTCTTCTCTTGCATAGTGTGTTGGAACAGCTCATCCTTCTGGCACTGAAGGTGCTCTTCGTTAATATGGTACGGTTCCTCTAACGGTAGTCGTTCGAGCTCAAGTTGCGTGAGTTGCTTGAGATGTGTGATATATTCGATAGATTCTACGATAGTTGGTCCCACCGCCTCATGTCTAGAAGGCCTAGACGCCTCTCTTAGATAAAAATCTCGGTCGTAGTGATCCAAGATCTCTATAGGACACATCCCTCCGTTAGGGGTAGCAGCATTCTCTCGAGGCTTTGGCCTCAGTGAGTGGTCCTGATAGATAGCAGGTGCGAAGGCATATTGCTCTCGCACGGTATATTGCTCTCGAGGAAGGTAGAGGTCTTCCTCGTGCTCTCTTTCATAAGTGAAAAGGGGATGGACGGAGCTATCTCGCCCTGCCCAAAGAGCCTTGTGCTCTGATTTGTCTTTGTAGTTCGGCAACTAGAGGGGGTGAAGGAGGGATAATGTAATCATGTGGTTCCTCCCATCGAACCCTATGTTGACTTAGCACTTCATCGCGCGATGACCGCTCATAGCGAGCATCTAAGGGAGCTCTCATTGCTTCATGTCTAGAAGGCCTAGATGCCTCTTCTAGATATCTATCTCGCGTAAGTGATCCAAGATCTCTATAGGCCGCATCCCTCTATTGGGGGTAACAAAAGATTCCCTCGAGGCTTTGGCCTCGGTGAGTGTTCCCGATAGATAGCAGGGGAGGCATATTGCTCTCGCATTGTATATTGCTCTCGAGGAAGGTAGAGGTCTTCCTCATGCTCTCTTTCATAAATGAAAAAGGAACGGGTGGAGTTGGCCCGCCCTGCCGAGGAGCCTTGTGCTCTGGATTTGTCTTTGTAGTCCTGACAACTAGAGGGGGTGAAGGACGGGTAGTGTAATGATGTGGTTCCTCCCGTCGAACCCTATGTTGACCTAGCGCTTCATCGCGCGGTGACCGCTCATAGCGATCATCTAAGGGAGCTCTCCTATGACTGTACCCCTCATGGAAGGGTGTGTGATGAGTGCTATGTTGAACAGGAGTGCTCCTCGAAGAGGTGTCCCCGTAGTCTCTTTCCTTTAAGGTGTGGAGGGGACTGCCTTGTGTGTTAGGTCGCCAAGGTGGTATGACCAAATCCTTGGGATTGTAATGGAGGTGACTCGTGCCTCCTTGGATATTCCCCATAGCATCCGCCCGTGATTGGGCCTGGCTACGGGTGAGCACCATGACGATGTCTCTCTAAAAAGCCCTAAAAGTTGAAAATGAGTCAGATGGGGCCCAAAATTGGTGTGCGCATCCCTCTTATAGTAGATAAGACAAAAATGAAGTTTCAAGTCCTAGATCTAAATACATTAGGAGATATTGACATCCGAACAGCTCAAAAAGTGCATAGAATTGCGTGTCCAATTTTAAAACCTAATTTCGGGGCACTAGATGATGGAATTTGGCCCCGAAAACTGACTTTTCTGGGCAAATAGGATTCTAGGGAATCATATTTGTTTAAAATTATCCCACCTAACTCCCTGTAAAATTTCAAGTCAATCGGAGCTACGGTTGAGAAGTTATGGCCCCAGCAAGATGCACTAAAATTTAGGGAAAAATATAAGATTTCCCATATTTTGTTGGATGGTCCTGCATCACTTATGGGCACATTTGGGGTGATTTTGGGTTGACCAAAGGGTTCATGGACACCTTTGGGGCATTTTGGAGTGACCAAGCGATTACGGGAATCCTTGGAGCTTTTTGGAGAAAATGACAAAATGCGTAGATTTTTTATCTTTGTTTTTAATGATTTTTTTTTTGTCTACACTAAACAGAATTAAACACACACATTCACAAAACCGTGATTATCTCTTTTAAGGATTCTTGGTGTGCCCTAGACTGGTTTAGTGCATTTTGATGTTTTGTTTTGTTTTTGTAGGTTTTGTAGAACGTTTAAATGCATCATGTAGGCTCTTATAACTCCAAAAAGGTCGCCCCTTCAATATACCAACCAGAGCCGATATACCAACCTCTCTATATACCCGCCCTTACGAGAGGGAGACTATAGGTACGTGAGAGCAGAAGGTACGTGGTACGTAGGCGGTACGAAAGGGGGATTGTCCTGTTAATGACACCTACCATAGAAAACTTATCCTCGCGCGCATGGGAATCACCCCGCCTACGCTCGGTCTGTCTTCGTCAGGATTTACGCCTAACAACAGTTGACAATCGGGAAATGGATGCAAATCAAGCCAAGGCGGTGATTAAATCCACCAATGGTCTTGATCAAGGGCTGGGGTCTTACGACCAGCTCCTTGGTTTAAAGTTGTTTCGTGATGTGTGTGGGATTCGTTTTATCCAACAAAATGAAACTAGCATACATGACTTTTCCTAATGCAATGCAAGATTAAATGAAAACAATTAACGAAGCAGAAACAAAAACAAAAATAGAAAATTATAACAGAGATCATGAAAATCCCTACCTCTTCTCTGCCTGCTCCTGTTATCTCTGAATTTCTGCTCTGAAAATCCGCAGACAGGAATTCGTCCCTCTGGGAGACGAATTGCAGAATAGAATTCGTCCCACCCAGAGACGAATTTGAATTCGTCTCAGGGTCAGACGAATTGCAGAAAAGGATTCGTCCCTGTCAGAGACGAATAGCAGTCTGCAACAAAAAAAGTGTACTCGTCAAGCACAAACACAAAAATTTAATCAGTTTCTATGATTTCAAAAACCAGGGAACAGGGTCCCACCGTGATCGCCACTGAAAGCACGAGATTCCGGTCAAAGGAAACACCAAGTGCAATTGCATTCAAAGTTAAGCACGCCTAAGTCCTAGAAATGTAAATTACATGAAACGAAAAAGAGACATGTTGTAAGAGACGCAATCAGATAAAGAAAAATAGCCCTTTCATTAATTTCTTTCGATCTCTATTACAATAATGCCTCCTCCCTTTTCAGGGGCTAGGAGCGCAAATAGGGTTTGATTACAATCGCTGAATGGTTCCTCCTTCCGCGTGCCCACGATTGCACTTGGGGCGGGCTAAGATGATGCCGCCGCCGATGTTGATGGGTTCTTCGCCTCCTCGCTTCTCCCGCAAACAAAGAAATGATCAAGACGTTAGTAGCACCCGTTGCAAATGAAAAGCATTCTCTCTCTAAAACTAACAAAATATGCATACGAATATTTGCCCGAAACCATGAAAACAGTGAATCCAAATTGCTTCAAAATCTGACCGAAGGTAAGAACAGTCACCAGAAGGCCACTGCCACTGAGGCAGCTGGCCAATCCACCTTAAACTGGAATTCGTCCCTGGGCAGGACGACTTCGACCGTAATTCGTCCCCGGGTGGGACGAATTCTTCCGAATAGGAGAAATCGACCCGCTCGTTGCTCCAATGTCGGATCCCGGGACCTCGCAAAACTCCTGCAAACAGGGGGTTAGGTAATTGGGGCCATTTTGGGACGACCCAGATGGTCGGATTTTCCCAATTTGGCCTCCTCCCTCGGGAATTTGACCTTGACACCTGCAAGTTAGCGAAACGATAAAGCAATACAAAACACCCTAAACTCTGACCAAAAGCTACAAAATTGCAATTATAGACTAATCAGACCTAGTAACACAGAATGCAATCTAAAAATTAATCTAAAGTGCTCAAAAACTGAAATTAGAACTTGGGGGTGCGGGGGTGCCCAAGTGGGCCTCCCACCGTTGGCCCTCGATTTTGGAGCCAATCCACCAAGGATGGGCCCAAAACCTTTTAGGATTGGGGGTCGGCGAATTGGTAGGTTCAGATGTCCATGCGTCGGATTTGAGTAAGGTTCGAGCTTCCAAAGGCCACCCAACAACCTCCCTTGCAAAAGAGATTGATGGATGTAGGAAGGTGAACAAAGGGGGATGCAAATGAGTCTTCGATTCGGCAGCACTTCGTTGCTTGAACACTCCTTCCACCTGCATGTTTTGGGTGAGAAAAGTCCCACCTTTTATAGACCCAAGGGGTCTCTTTTGGGAGGGAAGCACAAAAGCCAAGTGTTGGCCATGGGCGCCATGTGGCAGTCTTGTCTTCCCATGAGGGAGGGGAGTCCTCCATTGACTTGAACTTTGATAAATGCTTCTTGTAACAGTCCTCTAACGGCCCCTCTGTCCACTTACACATGCGTGCAAGGTAGGAGCCCTTAACTGACTGTTCTGGGCTGCCACTTGGCACCATTTGCCTTTTTGCCCGTTAAGCTTAGAATTCGTCCCACCCAGGGACGGATTCAGAATTCGTCCGGGGGTGGGACGGATTCTATTTTGAATTCGTCCCCGGGTGAGACGAATATCGGGCAAAGTGTCCAAGTGTGCCAAATTGCTCCTTGACCTTACAAAATTGCTATGAAAGTGGTTAAGACCACTGTTAACCTCTGAGGGCTGCCCTGGGGGCTGTGTTTGTCAAAGCGATCAGTGTTTGCAGTCACATAATCGGATTGGTGCTGTTTTGGTGTCTACACATAGAAAGAGAAAAAAAAAAAAAGAGAAAAAAAAAGAGAAAAAAAGAAAGAGAAAAAAAAGAGAGAGAATGAGCACTAAAAATCTAGACACACTTAGGATAGATGGTATTTTCAAAGCATTAAATGAACACACAGCTGAGTTAGATAAACCTCATCGAGGCTATAGACGCCTGACTAGCAGTGGGACTATGTCTGTAAAAGTCTTCATTTCATGAGTTGTAATTCATAGCCTATGTAGAAAGGGATGATGGAATCTGGAGGATTTTCAAAAATGCAGGAAACGAATCAATTTTGCACACACTAAGCAAAGGCATATGGATTAGTTATTTCCATTCTAAAGTTGTTTACCTCCATATTATTGGGACATTGCTAAATTATTGTTTCTCGCTAATCTTGTGCGTCTTCATTTCAGGTCGAGTTCTTACCAAAATGCTCAGGAGCATTTCACAAAGAAAGTCAACATTTGTTGTGGCTGCTCCACAACTAGCCCCAAAATTAGGGACACACCTTTTTGTTTTAGTATTTGGATGAATGCATGGTGTTTTGAGTGTCTAATGCTTTCATCTTGTTATGGGTTTACAGTTGTCGTCGGTGATCTTTTCTTGTAAGCATTTTTGTTGTCAAGTTTGTTGTTATCAATTTTATTATCAATTGTTTGTGCTTTCTTTCCTTGGTGTGTGAACACAAAATATAAGTAAAAATGATATATATATATATATATATATATATATATATATATATATATAAATAAAAATAAATGAATATATATTAATAAAAGAAACTTTTTATTTTTATTGAATATAATTGTTGGTTCCAATAAGTTAAAAATAAAATAAAAATAAAAAGATAAATAAAAAGGTAAAAGTTATAAATATATATATTTATGTATATTTATAAACAGATAAAAAATAAAATAATATATAAAAATAAATAAATAAATAACAAATATATATATATAATGTATATTTATATATAGTATATATACAATGATAATAAAGGTTTCAAACTACATGTAAAAGAAGTTGACTTCATACTTTATATAAGGTTTTAAATGTTATCGAAAACATTTTGTTGACCCCCTATTTTTATATGCAGGGCTTGACGCTACTAGTTGGCATAGGTGAACATCAGTCGGTTTCTTACGTGCACCGAGTTATATTGACAGGAGTTACTGTAGGGGTCAGTGCTATTGTCGATATGGACCAATAATCATAGAGATTATAGTAATTGGTCGAGAGTGGCATTTATCCCATACATAGCAGAACTCACAGTTCATCCCTATTCTCCCCACATCGATATAGATATCGAGATAACAATCATTGGTAGAAGACAACACACCTGATATAGCAGTACAACGGTATTTTGTTCAAGCGTGATGTTACGGAGGCCAGTAGTATAGTGTGGCAGGTCGCATGAAGATCCACAATCACCATTTCATTATCAAACATTTGTGCATGAAGGATGAGAGATTAGAAGTCATCGAATAGAAAGCACAGCATGAGATTACGTAGCATAATGAGGATCGCAGCAGTCGAGAAGATATGTTGGGATGTGCACAGTTGTAGACGACTTAGTGGGAAAATTCTAGTTGGGGAAGTTACGATGGTCTTAGATTAAAACTTGTTCCCATACCTACATTATGTTATTTAAAAGAAATTAGGCCATACACTAGCTCTATAGCGGATCGTTGTGTAGACACGGAAGAGACCCATAGCATAATCAAGTGGGCAATGATCACGGTAGTTGCAAGAGCTAAAGAATTCATCAATTTGTTTGTTCCTTTCCTGATGTGTGTTTCGGATTTGAGGAGATTACCATGTTTTTCTTTGGTAATCAGGAAATGCAAAGGCTATCAGTGCTATGCAGGGTAGCTACGTGAGGCCCATGCGCAATATGTTTATATTCAAGGAAGTAACAGTGTACAAGCCAATCTAAGGGACATACAAATCAATGTGAACACCGAAGTGGCATCACACATGAGACAATATAGTAGTAATAGTGGGGATGAGAAATACTCAAATTATAGATACCGCCAAAGTCCTAAACAGGGTAGCAATCTCATCATTGAAATTAAAGAAAATAATTTAATTTCAAATCGGGCATCTACATGGTCATGAAAGACAAGGTTTTGGCATTTTTTTTAATTAATGTTATCCCCATTTACTAGGTGTCGTCATATGCAATAATATTGGGTCATTTTCAGTGCCAATTATGCACAATAATGGGGATAATAAATAAAATGATAGTGTTACAAAGAAAAGGGAAAGAATGAATGTTACGGAATAACGGTTGTTCGAAGGACTGAATGGAGGTAAAATGAAAAGAAAACCAGGTGTTTGGAGGCCATTTGAAGCCAAACGAAACAGGATAAAAACGAAGAGTTTTATGAAAACTTTAAAAATCCATGGACATGCTGAATACACGACTGGATCTTTTTTGGACCTGGCTATACCATGTTGGGCTAAATTTTTGAATGCATTTTTGCCAACTGCTGGACTTCTTTTCACCAAGTTATGCCTATTTTAGGGGTTGTAGTTTTCTACACATTTTTTTAAACATTGAATACCTTTCAATTGCAATATTATGGAGATAACCAGATTTATGTATTTTTATGGTTGATTTGATTTATTTCTATTTTTTAAATGCACCCATTCCTTAGATGCTCGCTCCGCATTAATTGTTTGATTGCGTAATAGGGTAACGTTAATGTTGGTTTTTTGTACATAATATTCATGCCTGCAGGTTTCGTGAATAAATATGAAGTTGCAGCATTTTCTGCTTTCGTTTTTCATTTCTTTTTATTTTTCTAACTTTATTTTTGTAGATTTTTTTAATTTTCAGACATTAAAATAAAAATTAAAAAAAATTCAAAATCCAAAAATAATTGCACGGATGCATAGAACGTACTTTAAAGTTTCATTTTGCATTTAGACATTTTTTCTCCGGAGTCATTTCAAATTTTTAAAAATTAGTTAAATTTGTTGTTTTATTGTAGATTTTTTTAATTTTGAAATTTCATAATTTTCATTTTAAGGCCAAATCTGATTTTTTCAGTTTTATATTTCAAGTGCAAGCATAAAATGAACTTCCCTTTACGAAAATTTCAATTTCGTCAAAGGGGGGTAAATTTCAATAGCATTTCATAGCTACCATTTTGGAGCCCTAAATTGCCTTCTCTTTATAAAAATTCTGATTTTATGAAAGAGAGGTAATTTATGCACTACATCGTGTCATATGAAGGCCAATTCATGTTTGCTTTATTTTAGTTTTATGAACAATCATTAAATTAACATGGTAAAATAAATCAACATGTGCCCCTTGTTTACAGTTGTAATCACTAAGGTGTTTCTAGCATTGAATTGATATATTTTATTGAGATTACTAATACACATGCAAATGCTAATATAGCGAAGACCTTGGAGAAGTTTTTTGTTTAACTTCTTTGCAAGAGAGGTTTTTGGGATTCAAACCCTAAGGGAGAGTGTAATTTCATAATTGGGTAAAATTAACACTCAACAGTACATACCATTTAAGCGCAACCTCATCCACTGGGTATGAAAATAATCTGTAAGTAACATCTCCCTGCATAAGCTACAAATGACTTAACACGCTCTTGTATTTCTGAATATGTTCCTTGGATTGATCCACATCATGCCTAAATCTGGATAAACAAACTTCTACACCTTTAGGAATTTGATGAATAGGCCTATTTAAACTGCTATAATAATCACATATCCAAGATACCATTATTTTATTTACTGAAGTAAGTGATGTCATTAGTGAACTTTAAAGAACACAATTTTAATGAAAATATTATTACTCAAAAAAATATATCTTGCAACTAAGCATGAAATGACTAATCAATTGATAAAAAGTTATGCATCAATTAAACCTTGGCATTAAATAACATCCTTCAATTTGTAATTTTTTTTTAAACTGAGATTTGAATGACTTCAAATGGAAATCAAATATTTAGATTTCAAGCCCTCCTTCTAGTGCCAATTTGTTGAGGTGTGATTTCGTCCAGTTACAAAATCACTCAACAAATAGGATTTAAAAATCCTCTCTTGCAAATAACTTATACTTCTCCAAGGTTCTCACTTAAGATTTTTATGTGTTATGCATATGTGCGAAAATAAGTGCTTGAATAATCCCAATAGTTTGCAAGTTATTTTTAACAAGGGGCCTAGGACTTAGGTAATTGAACTTAAATTTTTCATTTGTTAAGTGTCTTTTATTCCAACTCTTTCTCTAAACAATAATATATAAATTTACCTTTTAATTTCGATAACTTGTGTGAATTTATTATATAATCTCAACACAACATTTTAATTAAAATGCTTCAAATGAATTTGAAATAATAATTCAATCTAGCATTTTAATTAATATTAAATTTCAATTAACTTTAATAAAATCAAAGTTTATGAAATTTAATGAAATTGATTAAATATAAACCTTTATTATAAAGTCTAAACTTTATAATATTCAAAATTTAAGGTTTATTTAATGAAAATATTTGTTCATCCAAATATAAAATTGCAATTGAAATATTTGGAGAATGAACAAATGTAATAATGTCTAACCCAAATTATAAGGTTTTTTGAAACCTTAGTAATTTTGAAACATAGGGCTTAATATAAAACTGATTTATGAACTTTTGAATTTTATGATATGAAAATAAAGTTCATAAAACCTCCTTTCCATAATATTTATTTCTTAAATATTTATTGGATTAAATATTTAAGAACAAATAATATCCTCATGTAGACACCAAAACAGCACCAATCCGATTATGTGATTGCAAACACTGATCGCTTTGACAAACACAGCCCCCAGGGCAGCCCTCAGAGGTTAAACAGTGGTCTTAACCACTTTCATAGCAATTTTGTAAGGTCAAGAAGCAATTTGGCACACTTGGACACTTTGCCCAGTACTCGTCTCACCCAGGGACGAATTCAAAATAGAATCCGTCCCTGGGTGGGACGAATTCTAAGCTTAACGGGCAAAAAGGCAAATGGTGCCAAGTGGCAGCCCAGAACAATCAGTTAAGGACTCCTGCCTTGCACGCGTGTGTAGGTGGACAGAGGGGCCGTTAGAAGACTATTACAAAAAGCATTTATCAAAGTTCAAGTCAATGGAGGACTCCCCTCCCTCATGGGAAGACAAGACTGCCACATGGCGCCTATGGCCAACACATGGCATTTGTGCTTCCCTCCCAAAAGAGACCCCTTGGGTCTATAAAAGGTGGGACTTTTCTCACCCAAAAATACAGGTTGAAGGAGTTTTCAAGCAACGAAGTGTTGCCGAATTGAAGACTCACTTGCATCCCTCTTGGTTCACCTTCCCACATCCACCAATCTCTTTTGCAAGGGAGGTTGTTGGGTGGCCTTTGGAAGCTCGAACCTTACCCAAATCCGACGCATGGACACCTGAACCTACCAATTCGCCGACCCCCAATCCTAAAAGGTTTTGGGCCCATCCCCGGTGGATTGGCTCCAAAATCGAGGGCCAACGGTGGGAGGCCCACTTGGGCACCCCCGCACCTCCCAAGTCCTATTTTTAGTTTTTGAGCATTTTAGATTATTTTTTAGATTGCATTCTGTGTTACTAGGTCTGATTAGTCCATAATTGCAATTTTGTAACTTTTGGTCAGATTTTAGGATGTTTTGTATTGCTTTGTCGTTTCGCTAACTTGCAGGTGTCAAGGTCAAATTCCCGAGGGTGGAGGCCAAATTGGGAAAATCCGACCATCTGGGTCATCCCAAAATGGCCCCAATTACATAACCCCCCCTGTTTGCAGGTGTTTTGTAGGCCTCGGGATCCGACATTGGAGCGAGCAGCGGTCGGTTTCTTCAACTCGGAAGAATTCGTCCCACCCGGGGACGAATTACGAGTCGAAATTCGTCCTGCCCGGGGACGAATTCCGGTTGAAGGTGGATTGGCCAGCTGCCTCGGTGGCGGTGGCCTTACAGTAACTTTTCTTACCTTCTGTCAAGTTTTGAAGCAATTTGGATTCACTTGTATTCACTATTTCGGGCAAATATTTACATGCATATTTCGTTGGTTTTAGAGAGAGAACGCTTTTCATTTGCAGCGAGGTGCTACTGACGTCTTGGTCATTTCTTTGTTCGTAGGAGAAGCAGCAGAGGCGAAGAACTCATCGACATCAGCGGCGGCATCATCTTGGCCCGCCCATTGCAATCGTGGGCACGCGGAAAGAGGAATCATTCAGTGATTGTAATCAAACTCTATTTGCGCTCCTAGCCCACGAAAAGGGAGGAGGCATCATTGTAGCAGAGATCAAGGGAAATTAATGAAAGGGTCTGTGTTTTCTCTATTTGATTGTGTCTCTTCCAATGTGTCTCTTTTCCGTTTCATGCAATTTACATTTCTAGGACTTAAGCGTACTTAATTTTGAATGCAATCGCACTTGGTGTTTCCTTTGACCGGAATCTCGTGCTTTCAGTGGCGATCACGGTGGGACCCTGTTCCCTGGTTTTTGAAATCACAGAAACTGATCAAAGTTTTGTGTTTGTGCTTGACAAGTACACTTTTTTTGTTGCGGATCGCTATTCGTCTCGACGAGGACGAATTCTTTTCTGCAATTCGTCGACCACTGAGACGAATTCAAATTCGTCTCTGGGAGGGACGAGTTCGTTACGCAATTCGTCTCCCAGAGGGACGAATTCCTGTCTACGGATTTTCGGAGCAGAAATTCAGAGACAACGGGAGCGAGCGAGAGAAGAGGTAGGGATTTTCATGATCTCTGTTAAATTTTTATGTTTCTGTTTTGTTTCGTTAATTGTTTTCATTTAATCCTGCATTGCATTAGGGAAAGTCATGTATGCTAGTTTCATTTTGTTGGATAAAACGAATCCCACACACATCACGAAACAATTTTAAACCAAGGAGCTGGTCGTAAGACCCCAGCCCTTGATCAAGACCATTGGTGGATTTAATCACCACCTTGGCTTGATTTGCATCCATTTCCCGATTGTCAGCTGTTGTTAGGCGTAAATCCTGACGAAGACGGACCGAGCGTAGGCGGGGTGATTCCCATGCGCGCGAGGATAAGTTTTCTATGGTAGGTGCCATTAACGGGACAATCCCCCTTCCGTACCGCCTACGTACCACGTACCTTCTGCTCTCACGTACCTATAGTCTCCCTCTCGTAAGGGCGGGTATATAGAGAGGTTGGTATATCGGCTCTGGTTGGTATATTGAAGGGGCGACCTTTTTGGAGTTATAAGAGCCTACATGATGCATTTAAACGTTCTACAAAACCTACAAAAACAAAACAAAACATCAAAATGCACTAAACCAGTTTAGGACACACCAAGAATCCTTAAAAGAGATAATCACGGTTTTGTGAATGTGTGTGTTTAATTCTGCTTAGTGTAGACAAAAAAAAAAAAAATCATAAAACGAGATAAAAACTTATTTAGGTAGCATAGAAGCACCGCAATGGTGTACACCCGCAGTCAAGCCCAATCAAGGGCAGAAGCTCGGAAGGTACACAAAAAGTAGGCGCAAGTCGCCTTCACTTCAGTCCTGAGGATTTGGTCATACCGCCTTATAGGTCAAACCTACAAAAGAATCCAATTCAGAATCCTCGGTGGGGTATGCCTATTCAAAGCAGCCCCTTTCGGGAAGATGCCTTACATGTAGACCTTGACATAAATAGAGAATCACCTCTTGAAGCTAGGCATGAGTGGCCACCGCGCGATGAAGCGCTAAACAGGCACACTGTCCATTTGGAGGGACAACGTGGATATGGCGTCCCTTCTTTACCTATCATCAGAACAGAGAGACCAAATCCGGAGCGCAGGGCTCCTTACATAGGGCGACCTAACTCCGCCCATCCCATTTACACCCGTGAAAGGGAGTATGAGGAAAACCATCGCATTCCTCGAGGGCAACAAACAATGCGGGAACCTTGCATTTCCGCACCAGCGGGATATCATGATCACCCCTTGAGGCCAGAACCTCGAGCACATACCGCCTACCCCGATAGAGGGAAGCGACCCCTTGAGATTTTAGAGCATCAAAACTAAGGTAAACCCATAGGAGGAACATTTGAACCTTCCGAACAAAATAGGGTAGATCAAATTGACCAGTATCGTCGAGATATACCACCCGTCAAGCCCAAATCATGCGGCTTAAACAAAGTCGACAAGAGATAGAGTATCAATACCGCTTGGATAAAGAACGCATGCAACGCGAAGCGGATGAGTTACGCTATGAAATACACGAGAGGGGGCCAACCCCTCGCATCCAAAGAGCTGAACAGTATGAGAGGCGTAATCCGTTGGTGCAAGACAGGTCTCCACGACCTCGTCAAGCTCTGCCTCCAAGACCCCATAGATTCGAGAGGGAGGCAACTCCCCGAAACAATGATGGGTACCTTCAGCAAGAGCTTGATCAGGGTCATAGGTTTCGCCCTGAGACTCCTCAAGAATTTTATGAGGAGTATGAACCAGAAGAGGAATATATTGAAACTCCTCATCAAGGCGGGGAAGGATGCCATTCGGCCACCCCTCCATAGGCCTCCGGTTTACCGTAACTTGCAACAAGAGCGAACAAGAGAGGAAGAAATAAAATCTTCCGATGCATACCAAGCGCTATTGGAGCGTTTGGAGTCGGTGGAGACAAAAGTTGCTTGGGCATCAAAAACCCACATTACGTCTACTCCGCAATAATCCGGTGCATCCCTCGGTGCCTACACCTCTTTACCCCGAACACTTCAAGTTGCCTCAATTGGCAGTTTTTAAAGGTGAAGAGGATGCACAGGAACATGTTACACGATTTCTAAGCCAATGCTTCGGCATTCAAGATAATGACGCATTATTGCTTAGAACATTCATAACCACATTCGCAGGCCCTACCTCGGATTGGTTCACACAACTGCCCAAACACAGCATAAGCAGCTTAGATCAGCTAGTAGATGCGTTTCTTGAACGTTTCGCCTTCAACACAAGGAAGAAGGCATCACTTAGTGATCTTGCTAGCCTTAAACAATTTGAGGAGGAAACAATGGCAGCGTACGGGAACCGATGGAGAGCTTTGCTTTCTAAGTTACCCTACCGTCCTCCCATGTCGGACCTCACGCAAATGTTCACGAAAAGTTGTTTAAAATCAATCTCCGGTCTATTGTTGTCTGCGACAATACGACGACTTAGAAGAAGCTTTGGCGCAAGCCGAGTCATAGAAGAGATTAAGATAGGCGAAGGCGCAATTGCCAAGCCTAAGAAGAAAGAGTGGAATAAAACCACTAAAGCTGGGACAACGCAACCACAACACGCTGCAGTCAACCAAGTTGCGATAAATGTCCCCGCGCCTGTGCAAGAAACGTAGCCTCAAAAGGCTAACTACCAGGCAGTGCCTCCTGCTTACGAAAGAGATAACAGGAGACAGGAACAGTATCAGCAGCGTCACCCTAGGCGACAATTCACCCCGTATGCGGAGTCTAGGGACTCCTTATTTGACCGCTTGTCAGCGGCAAATTTAGTTACTCTGCTAGAAATCCAAATTTTTGACCCTAACGTTCCCAAGCCTAGGGGGTATAGGGAGGAATTGTATTGCAGATTTCATAGAGCGAGAGGACATGACCTAAATGGGTGCTGGAAATTCAAAGAACTAGTCCAAGATTTGATCGACAACCGAACATTGGTCGTGGACAACCCCATCGCACCTAACAACCAACAAATGGGGGTATTCAAGGACCCCTTGCCTGCCCACGAGGCGCAGACAAAACCGCTCCAAATTAACGAGGTGCGACAAGATCTTCCCGTGCAAGGATTTGTGGGAATGATTAGCATTGTAACAAGGAACAGAAAATACCCAACAGTTGCCCCCGAGGTACCTGCGAGGGAAGTTCCGTCGACATCGCGGCCTCAACAACGCCCAACGCGGTTACCTCCGCCTAGACACGAGGTCACGATACGAACCAAACTCACGCAGAGTTTGCGGACCACGTCGGCTAGGTCTGTCCATCTACGAGCTTATTCAACAATCGGCTCCCCATAGAGAAGCTCTTATGGACATTTTAAAAGCCATTGAAGTACAACCCCACGAAGCAAATTCTTTCAACGCCTTCGTGGGACATGTGAAACAATGTACGGAGGCTGTCATCACATTCAAAGAAAACGAGGTCAAAACGATATCAAATGACATGCCGGATCCACCCCTGCACGTTATCGCGTGGGTCAACGGGATCCCGTACAAGAGAGTGCTGATAGATACTGGCTCGTCCAGTAACATCATAACCACTGCAGCGTTAAAGCATTTAAAACTGCCAGCCTCTCACATCACGGCTTCCACGTACACACTGCGAGCTTTTAACGATGCAATTTGCTCGACAGATCGGCACGGTTGTTACGCCTATACGGGTAGGACAAAAGTCAATACCCACACTTGTGCCATGTCTTGGAAGGCGAAATGGCTTATAACATACTTGCTAGGGCGGCCTTGGATCGGGGGACATGAAGTGTGTCCCCTCGATCGCACACCAGTGCTTGAAGTATGCCTATGAAGGGCAAATACATGTAGTCCCAATGGACTTAGAGCCCTTCAAGTATTGCAATGCGGTACAATTCATACCTCAATCGACCCTCCCATCAACGCATTTGGATTTTCAATTAAATCCATCTAAACAAGGTCCGATACCGCAGGCACCACTGGTGGCCAACAAGGCAAAATCCCAGCCAGGTGAGACTTCATCATCGGCTCCTTCATCATCAATGCCACCTATCGTGGCCCAACAGAAGGACAAGGGAAAGCAAATCATGGAAGAGGTTAAGCCTCTAGAAGAGGGGTTGCCCACGATTTCAGCGATATCAACAGAGGAAGCGCCCAACATAACACAAACCAAGATTCCTGAACAACCAAACATGGAATGGACTCAGGAAGGACTACCGTTTCCTCCTACCCAATCATCAACAATCACTGTTGAGATGGCCAGTACAGGCCTGGGAGAATACATAGTGCAAAATGTTGTGGCAACCCCCACATTGGAGTCAGTACAAGACATGGGAAGACCTCGCCTTCCCATTGGAACAATCGTCCCTCTAGGCTACCCACCGAACCAAACGAATTTTGTGTATGGGGGCCTTGATCATGGTTCCGAACCATGCGAACAAAAGGAAAGAGATGAAGAGCCTTTTGTCGAAAACATCAATTATCTGTCAACCCCAGAATTTGCCCTAAAATATCTCGAACAATGCAATTGGCATGGGTATGGGCTAGGCGAGATATGAGCAAGGGATGCGGATCCTTTGCCAACCAAGGTATCAGATGCCATATGACAAGTCGGGGGTAGGGTTCAACCATCCCCTGCCATTAGACATCTTGGTTGAAAATATGCAAGGCCTAGAAATAGGCAACAGGGGGATTGGCACAAGACCCGTACGCCAATCCAAACACAGAATACACATTGGGGGATTATCTCCCATGGTCTACAAACACCCCTGGAAACAACAATAATCCCTCTCCTTTGCTAGAGAGAGGTGGAAGTTCAGAGATAAATCATCAAAGAGAACAACAACGGCTTCCAGACATTTTTCTGAAACTGTTCCCCTTAGAGGTTCCAGACGAAATAACACAGTCTCAAAAGAATCAGGTCCCTCCACTAAGAGTGGAACAACCGCAATGGGACCAGATTAATTCACTGGAACAGGAAGAGTCCTCAATGTCGCAAGCAACGGATGCTGAAGAGGATGAACAATTTTGGATCTATGAAAGCGATTCAGAAGACGAAACTGAAATGGACTATCTCAGACATGCGCGACGACATCACCGCGCTCTAACTCATGAAGATCTAATGGGACAAATGGGTATACGGTTAGGACATGAATGGCACGTAGACCCAACGAGGTGGGACCAAGTGTTAGGCCTATGGCTCCAAATTCAAGATGAGCATCGTCCACCTCGAGATCCCATCAGGACAACAATACCGAGGGAAGACCCCGCCTTCCTTTTCGCACATAGAGATGAATTTGCACCTAGAGAGGATCCATTCGTGCCTGTTCCCGTAGAGCCAGATCCAGAGTATAGGGAACATCTGAAAGAATCGAGTCATCACACCCGTGGTTCTGGAGACCAAATTCATTCCATCCACATGATCTCCATTGATTTGACCACACCCATCCGCAATCCGACCGATCCATCACGGTCATTGCATCTAAACATGGATGCCATTGATTGGGATCGCGTCAATTCACCATTGTCACCATCAGAGTACTGGCCTTTCGGTGAAATGCTTCATTTTACCCCAAGGACAACTCAAGATATTTTTCAAGCTGAAGAGGGACCCGAGGTCCCAAACGCAGATCTTAACTCAGTGATGATATCCATTTAATCCCAACTCCACATCAGTTGGAGGACGGATCTCACATGTCAGTCGAAGAGACGACTGACGTAGACATCGGCACAGATCCAATGAATCCAAGGATTCTCAAGCTGGGGGTAAGCCTTTCCCCCGAAGAGCAAGCCGATTACATTGCCCTTCTTAAAGAAAAGAAGGAGGTTTTTGCATGGTCATACAAAGATATGCCAGGACTAGACCCGTAGCTAGTCATGCACAATTTAACGCTTGATCCAAAAATCAAGCCAGTAAAGCAAAAACTAAGAAAAATGCACCCAACAGTGGCCTTGATGGTCAAAGACGAATTGCAAAAGCTGTTGGATGCACAATTTGTCATCTGCGTGGATTATCCGCCATGGTTGTCCAACATGGTTCCCGTCAAGAAGCCCGACGGGAGGATTCGCATATGCACCGACTTTCGAGACCTAAACAAAGCGAGTCCTAAGGATGATTTCCCCTTGCCAAGCATCGACGCATTGGTAGACGCTACGACGGGTCACGAAATGCTCTCCCTAATGGACGGTTTCTCGGGATACAATCAAATTCGTATCAATCCTGAAGACCAACTCAAAACGGCATTCACAACGCCTTGGGGGACATTTTGTTATAAGGTCATGCCTTTTGGCCTTAAAAACGCTGGCGCTACATACCAACGTGCTATGACGTATATCTTCCACGATTACATGCACAAAACTTTGGAAGATTACATGGATGATTTGTTAGCCAAGTCTATCTTGCGCTCAGATCATCTCGGTGACTTAAGCAAGATTCTCGATCGCCTCATAGAGCATAAGGTCAGACTGAATCCCAAGAAGTGCGTGTTCGGCGTCACATCTAGAAAACTCTTGGGTTTTATAGTCTCCAAGAGAGGCATCGAAGTGGACCCAAACAAAGTCAAGGCAATCCTTGAAATGGCTCCCCCAACCACTATCAAGCAGCTCCGAAGTCTGCAAGGAAAGGTCGCGTCGATTAAACGCTTCATAGCGCAATTATCCGACAAATGCCGACCAATGAACAAACTATTGCACAAGGGGGTCACATTTCATTGGGATGACGAGTGCCGATCGACCTTTGACGAAATCAAACAATACTTGGCTTCGCCGCCAGTATTGGCACCGCCTAGACCAGGTGTGCCGTTCTACTTATACATCTCAGCTCATTGAGGTGGCACTGGGCGCAATGCTAGCCCAGAAGAATGAACTTCACAAAGAACAGGCTACTTACTATCTTAGCCGCACCCTGGTCAGTTACGAACTTAACTATGCATACGTTGAAAAACTCTGCTTGGCAGTGGTGTTTGCTACCAAAAGGCTACGCCACTACATGCTGAGCAACACGACGTATGTTGTGTCTAAGGAGAATCCATTGCGATACATGATGAGTCGTACTTATCATAGTAGCCGCACGACGAAATGGATCATGTTGTTGACGGAATTTGACATTGAGTTTATTGGGCAAAAATCTATAAAAGGACAAGTCATAGCCGATCAACTAGCAGAGGCTCCTCTTGAAGACGATCAGCCTCTAGTCATAGAACTACCCGATGATGAGGTCTTCCATGTCTCAGAATCGCCAGATTCTAAAGAGCCTGAGTCTCAGGCCGACATAACCTTATTTTTTGATGGTTCTAAATGCGAGCAAGGTGGTGGCACAGGAATTGTATTCTTCACACCGCAGGGCGCTCCAATGCCCCTGTCATTTAAATTAAACTTCCGGTGCACCAACAACAATGCGAGAATATGAAGCCTTGCTCCTAGGTCTTCGAGACGACAATCGCCATGAACATCAAAAGATTGAACATCTTTGGCGATTCGCTGTTAATCGTCAATCAAGTCAAAGGGGTATATCAATGCAAATGCCCAATTTTGAAGGCTTATAAAGCCCTCGTGGATAAATTCTGGCAAAACTTGAGTGGTATGACATCGAGGCACTCCCTCGATCATCGAATCATTTTGCGGACACAATGGCCTCCTTAGGGTCACTAATCCCGCAAGACCTTTCCGGTGATATAACAACCATTCAGGTCAAAACCTTATCGCAACCCGCGATGGAGCGCGCAAGCTCGGACTTGGCGCCGAGGAATCCACATGATCCGAGATCGAACCATCTTCGGATAAGTTCTTTCGAATCCGAGACTATTTGAAACATGCCAAGCTGGGGTCTTTATTCTCCCCCACTCCCATTAATAGCAACACAACGCTATTCTTACAAGTTCTATCCCAATCAGCATTTGTTAGGGAAGAACTCCAAAAGGGATTGGTTGTTCAAACTGTCGAGGTATCCGATCAACAAGACTGGTATTTACCCATAAGAGACTACCTCAAGTTAGGTAATCTACCCTTTGGATTGACGCAAGCCGCAAAACGAACATTCAAACAGAAAGCGGCAAAATATGTCTTGATAGGAGACATTTTGTATCGTCGTAGCTACGACGGAATTCTTCTTCGTTGCTTGGACCGACAAGAGTCCACTTGGACGATCACCCAAGCGCATGACGGTACATGTGGCGGCCACTTCGGTGGTATGGCCATTGCAAAGCGCATTCTTCGCATGGGCTATTATTGGCCATCTTTAGAGCGAGATTGCTGCGCGTATGTCAAGAGGTGCGTAAAATGTCAACATCATGCCAATTTAATGCACGCACCTTCCCAGGCCCTACGAGACAGTCCGATCTGCTTGGCCATTTTGCGGGTGGGGCCTCGATCTAATCGGAAAGATCTCCCCTGCATCGTCAGGCCGTCACACGTTTATCATAACGGCCAGAGAATATTTTACCAAATGGGTGGAAGCAATTCCGTTAACCTCTACGACAGGACCCCGCATTGCGGAGTTCATTTTGCATTACATCATATGTCGTTTTGGTATTCCATCCAAAATAATCTCGGATAATGGGCCATCATTCAAGAACAAAGACGTGCGTGCTTTAACCACAAAGTACAAAATTCAGCACAACTTTTCAACACCCTATTATCCGCAAGCAAATGGGCAAGCAGAGGCGTCAAACAAAATGCTAGTCGCCATCCTTAAAAAGACCGTCGCAGACAGTCATAAGGATTGGCACATACAAATCCCACTTGCCCTTTGGGCTTATCGCACTAGCATTCGGACGCCCACTAGGGCAACTCCGTTTTCACTAGTGTATGGCTCAGAGGCAGTAATGCCTCTCGAGTTGGAAATTCCTTCCCTCCGCATATCAATGCAGGAATTCATCGATGATGACACTGCACGGCAGGCCCGGTTAGACCAACTTACGTTGCTTGACGAAAGACGCGTTAATGCTCTCGAGCACTTACGTATCTATCAAGAGCGGCTTAAGAGAGCTTACAACATGAAAGTTCACCTAAGAGACTTTCGGGTTGGTGATCTGGATTACGAAGGAAAACCAACAAAACTCTAATTTGCCGTCCCATATGAGAGACAAATTCATGGCAAATTGGCTAGGTCCTTATGTCATTGATAGCAAAATAGGACCGGGAACGTACGAGCTAGCTTCTCTTGACGGTATCAAGGAAACAGAACCCTTGAATATCTGTCATTTGCGACCATTTCATATCTAAGAAAGCCATGTACCAAAAAAAAAAAAAAAAATTCAACAAAAACAAACAAACAAAAAGCTCCAAGGATTATCGCAATCTCTTGGTCAACCCAAAAAGCTCCAAGGATTATCGCAATCTCTTGGTCAACCCAAAAAGCTCCAAGGATTATCGCAATCTCTTGGTCACCCAAAAAGCTCCAAGGATTATCGCAATCTCTTGGTCAACCCAAAAGCTCCAAGGATTATCGCAATCTCTTGGTCAACCCAAAAAGCTCCAAGGATTATCGCAATCTCTTGGTCAACCAAAAAGCTCCAAGGATTATCGCAATCTCTTGGTCACCCAAAAAGCTCCAAGGATTATCGCAATCTCTTGGTCAACACAAAAAGCTCCAAGGATTATCACAATCTCTTGGTCAACCCAAAAAGCTCCAAGGATTATCGCAATCTCTTGGTCAAACAAATCAAGAAATTCAACAAAAACAAAACAACAAAAATCATCAAAAACAACAAAGATTTGCATCTCAATTCTAGGCATACTCGAATTCATCAAAATCAACAAAAACACCATGCATAAATTTTACCACACTACAGTCAGTGGTCTGGGAATGTACTAAGAGTTTCGGTGATTCAGTCATCATTTTCCTCTTTAGCCATGTAGTGTACCAAGTCGAACGGATTTTACGAAGGTAGAGTCATACTTGAAATACACCTTGTTACGTAACATCCCAACACAAATCAAACATTAAAATTCCCAAAATTGTGTGAACGAAAGACGAAACATGCAAAATAATCTAGGTCACCACAAGCGAAATGGTTATCTTGCTCATCCCCCTGTGCGAATGACCCCTAGAATGCTGAGAGTTGGCAAAAGGACAAGCATCCTCCCTACCCAATTCCCTAAGAATCCCTAAAGTTCTCAACAGTTGCAAAACACAAAAATTTGCAAAATGTCAAAACTCCAAATTTGACAAACTATAGTGCACACATCAAAAGGCACAAACAACTGTGATTTTCATCACTCCATATCCCCAATCCCTTGCTCAAAAAAAAAAAAAAAAAATCAAAATAAACAGTGATCTTATCACTACAAAAGAGCAAGTATCCCAATACAATTGAAAAAAAAAAGGGAGTTGACCTTGAATCCCTGGAACTCTCAGCATTCTATAGGTCATAAGGCAAGCTTTTGTACCAATTTGGTTGATAGCCTATCGGTAACAGAAGTAAACCTCCCGCATGACGATATATCTATCACATTAACTTGCGTACAGATCAATATTTGCATGTGGATGAGCTAGCTTATGGCATCCTAGATTACATCGCAGATTAATCTTAGTACATACAACAAAGGAATTCGTGGAGCTAATTAGGTGATCCTCAGTACAGGTTCGGTTGAAAGCCCATCTGGCACTGGCGGTATCCTAACAAATACCACTAAATGAACTCAATTGCACACACAGGGATGTTAAATAACTTGGTCAAAAATAGGTCCGATTCATACCTTGTTCAAAAGTCTTGTAAGATAAAGTACAGTCATGGATAGTGAGATAAAACTGTCTGAATCTCAGAAAACCTTACATTCATCCCAAAACCATCTGCGCTACTTATCATCCTTATGATACCATCAGAAAATACAAAAACAAAAAAAAACCAGGTAAATAAAGAGCTTCTTAGCGACCTACGGGCAATCATCACAAATATCATTCATCCATTTCAATTTGCATATCACATAGACATCTAAAACATTTCAATTCGTCATAACATTCGCATTCATCAAAATAAATAAACATGCATAACAAAAATCAATCACATCATCACATGTACAAATCCAAAAATAAAATCGGTATATATATATATATATCGTCAAAAAGATGCCCGTAGGCTACAAAACCGGTCCTCAGACCCCGCAATCATATCCAAAACCCAACCTAAGGCGTCGGCCACCATGATCACGCAGGATCGGTGCGACGGGAACTACCCCCCGTGGTGTGGGTCCTACGGGACCTTGCGGGGGCGGCTACTGCTAGCCCCCGCATCATGCCTACTACCACCCCCCTCATCTAACCGCCTGCGGCGAGATGATGCTGACTGCTCAGTCAGACTATCCCTCGTCCGTCGAGAAGATCTGTTGATCGAAGGCTCAGGGAGCCGCCCGCCAAGGCGGATGACCTCCCTCTCCAAGTCTATCCGGTACAGACACCACTCTACCTCCCGTCGATGATAGATAGACAATGCATCATCGCGCTGCGCCAAAACTCTATCCCGCTCTGCCAACTGAGCCCGTAGAAGATCCCTCTCCAGATCTTGCATTCGCATCAGATCTGTAAGTCGTGCAACCTCATCGCTTACATCTGACCCCACCACCTCTGTATCTTTCGGACGCATAGGACTGGCGGAGACAGTAGCCTGCTCAGGCTCCAAATGCTCCTCCACATCCTACATGTCTGGCTGCTCCGGAACACCCAAATCCACATCCTCATCTCCCGCATCCACCATGTCTGCATCATCCAACGGTAACAGAAGTAATCCTCCCGCATGACGATATATCTGTCACATTAACTTGCGTACAGATCAATGTTTGCATGTGGATGAGCTAGCTTATGACATCCTGGATTACATCGCAGATTAATCTTAGTACATACAACAAAGGAATTCGTGGAGCTAATTAGGTGATCCTCAGTACAGGTTCGGTTGAAAGCCCACCTGGAACTGGCGGTATCCTAACAAATACCACTAAATGAAATCAACTGCACACACAGGGATGTTAAATAACTCGGTCAAAAACAGGTTCGATTCATACCTTGTTAAAAAGTCTTATGAGATAAAGTACAGTCATGGATAGTGAGATAAAACTGCCTGAATCTCAGAAAATCATACATTCATCCCAAAACCATCTACGCTACTTATCATCTTTATGATACCATCAGAAAATACAAAAAACATAAAAAAAAAAAACCAGGTAAATAAAGAGCTTCTTAAACAGCCTACAGTGCAATCATCACAAACGTCATTCATCCATTTCACCTCGCATATCACATAGACATTTAAAACATTTCAATTCATCATAACATCTGCATTCATCAAAATGAATAAACATGCATAACAAAAATCACATCATCACATGTACAAATTCAAAAATAAAACAGGTATATATATATATATCGTCAAAAAGAATGCCCGCAGGCTACAAAACCGGTCCTCAGACCCCGCAAGCATATCCAAAAACCCAACCTAAGGCGTCGGCCACCATGATCATGCAGGATCGGTGCGACGGGAACTACCCCCCGTGGTGTGGGTCCGACGGGACCTTGCAGGGCGGCTACTGCTAGCCCCCGCATCATGCCTACTACCACCCCCCTCATCTAACCGCCTGCGGCGAGATGATGCTGACTGCTCAGTCAGACTATCCCTCGTCCGTCAAGAAGATCTACTGATCGAAGGCTTAGGGAGCCGCCCGCCAAGGCGGATGACCTCCCTCTCCAAGTCTATCCGGTACAGACACCACTCTGCCTCCCGTCGATGATAGATAGACAATGCATCATCGTGCTGCACCAAAACTCTATCCTGCTCTGCCAACTGAGCCCGTAGAAGATCCCTCTCTAGATCCCGCATCCGTAGCAACTCTGTAAGTCACGCAACCTCATCGCCTACATCCGACCCCACCTCCTCTGTATCTGTCGGACGCATAGGACTCGCGGGGACAGTAGCCTGCTCAGGCTCCAAATGCTCCTCCACATCCTGCATGTCCGGCTGCTCCGAAACACCCAAGTCCACATCCTCATCTCCCACATCCACCATGTCTGCATCATCCAATGGCCCTCCCCAATCACCCCCTACCGCCTCAGCATCCTCCACCGCCGCCTCCGTGCCTCCCAGTGGACCCTCTCCTCTCCAGCGTCGCAATACCCACCACGAGTCATACTCAGTGGTAGTACCAACGTCATCCACATCCAACACCTCAATCACCGCATCCGATTCCTTGCCCAATGGCACGAGGACCGGTGGCTCTAGATCCCTCTCATCTCCCCGACGGCGATAGCCAACGGGCTCACCAGGAAACCCCTGGCGCACCCCAAACTATCGTGTAACCCGGCGGTACGAAAAGAACTCATGCTCCGTCTCGTGCCGCCCAGTCAACCATCGCTCCCTCCGTACCCGTCGGAGCCACTCTCCAGCCTCAGGCCAGGCTGGACAGTCCCGATAGGGACGCCAAAACACCTCCCCTAGAGTGAGCCGCGAAAAGGCATCAATGTAGTGCTCAACGACACCTGCCCATCGCCGACTCTGCCCCTACTCCGCAGACCATCGCCACAAAGCCGCATAACCAATCTCCTCATCCTCCATCGCCACCCGAGTCGTCCACGGTAACCCGGTAGGCCTCTCAACAACTATGTGCTGCCAACCCCAGCACTGCAACAGAAAGCTGCAACTGACACCCTTCCACTGTCGACAGCGGACCCCGTACAGCTCCTCGTAAAGTTGCACCAACAAATTCTGTCCCCATCTCAGGATCAACGGTGCCTCTATCGGGCACTCTGCCAACTGCCACACCAAATCCAGCAGGTTCCATGGGAACCTCGTGCCTGACGAATCAGGGAGAAGAATGTTAGAAATGAGGCCCATCAGGAATGCGTGCCTCACTCCTAACACCCCCCTCTCCTTCCACCAGCCAACCAAAATCCCGCCAGCCTGGCAATCCGCCTCGGCTGTCTCCACTGGGTCTGCTACACCCAGCTCCCCCCCATGCCCAAAACATCTCGTGAGTATAGCAGTCCGTTGATCAAATGGAGATGTCCTAATAGGCAGACCATCTATCGAAATCCGAAGCAACCGATAGACGTCCTCAAGAGTCACAGTCATCTCCCCTGTCGGGAGATGGAAAGTATTGGTCCGTGGATCCCAAAGCTTGATCAGGGCCGTCAGATAGGCCTGATCCGAAACCACAGGCTCCAGTCGAGCCACCTGCTTGAGCCCAAGGGCATCAAGCCATTCCCAGTCATCATCGGTCAATGCCAATCGCGCCTCAGTAAATGCAGCGGGTACACGGTAGCGGCTCCTAACAACCTGCAAGCAAACAAAAAATAATAATAAATAAATAAATGAAAAAGATAAAATTTTCAATTCTAGGGTTTCTAACCTTAGTTGTTAAACAAAAACATCACAAAAAATCTTAAAGTTTTGAAAAGCGCAACACAAAAACAATGCATTAAGTTAAAGCAAAATAAACCCTAGGGTCACTTACGAGTCTCGCCTCGGCTCCGCCTCTCGAACTAGTTTGTGCACTCATGATGGCAGAGAGAATTCCAGTAGCGCTTCGCTTCGCAGAATTACCTCCTCCTCCCAGAGCTCCAAAATCACAAGAAAAAAATGACACAAATGAGCCCAAAATCAAGTTTTGGCCCTTAAATAGGCCCTTTGCACTGGAATTCGTCCTTGACTGGGACGAGCACTCTGATCAGTGCTCGTCCCACCCAGGGATGAATTCTCCAGCTGGAATTCGTCCCACCCAGGGACGAATTCAGGCCAGCACAAAAAAAATCAAGAAAAATGACTAAAAATGCACTAAACGCAACAAACTTCGGGGTTGCAAATGAGAAACATGGGCATAAAAATCAACATCGGGTCACAAATTATTACTATCCTACTCCTAAGAAGGCTACCATAGCCGGACGCTCCACGGAAGCGTTTTGACAATTTAATCCCAAAATGGTGTCACAAAAAAACAACAAAACAAAAAAATGCAACACAAAACAAGCAATAAACATTGCCAGACACAAGTACTCTTGCACTTAACCTCTTGGCATAGCAAAATTGATGTCGGGGTTTGCATTGTCACTATCCTACTCCCGAAGAAGGCTACCATAGCCGGACCGCTCCACGGGAGGACGGATTGCCGACAATTCAATCACCAAATGGTGTCACAAAAACAACAAAACAGTACAAAATTCAAAAAAAACACAGCAAAAACATTGTCGGGCATAAGTGCTCATGCACTTAACCTCTAGGCAAATAAAATCGATGTCGAGGTCCAAATTATCGCTCTCCACATTCCCCAAGAAGGCTATCATAGCCGGACCGCTCCACGGGAAATATGTTTTCGACGATTTCACCTCACTATGACATCACCAAAAGGGTTAACACCCACCAAAAATAGGTCCATATGTTGGAAAAATTGCACACGCTTAACGGTAAACCCTCTAAAGGCAACCTTGCACAAGTCATCTTGGGTCAAGCGACTCGTCGCTTCTCTCACGAAGGTCATTCCCTCATCGATTCGTCGCTTGAGGGGGTAGTCACACTTAGTCAACAACCAACAATCACACACCCAATTAAGGAAAACGACATGCATTCAAAGAATCATTGACAAAGACAATCACGCTCCTGCTTGGGCGATAAACAAGCAACAATCAAATCAATCAAACACTTGGCATTTCGTGAATCATGAACACAAGGTTCCCCCTGAGGATAAAAACGCCCTTCACTTGTTCATGACTGATCAATGTCTAAGTTCAAGTCACACCTCACCAAAACAGGTTAATACTTGAAATCAAATTCCTTAGCTTGTCAGAAGCAAGGATTCAAGAATGCATGCCCTTTCCATACTTGGGGCATCAAAAGTTGGTTAGGTTACCAAGAAACCCTAATCATTAGTGCTTTGGTTATCTATTTTTGCTCAGCACTGCGTCACCCGTAGCGCTTCCCAAAAAGGGGCATCTTTAGACACCAAAATAGCACCAATCCGATTATGTGATTGCAAACACTGATCGCTTTGGAAAACACAGCCCCCGGGCAGCCCTCAGAGGTTAAACAGTGGTCTTAACCACTTTCATAGCAATTTTGTAAGGTCAAGAAGCAATTTGGCACACTTGGACACTTTGCCTAGTATTCGTCTCACCCAGGGACGAATTCAAAATATAATCCGTCCCACCCCAGGACGAATTCTGAATCCGTCCCTGGGTGGGATGAATTCTAAGCTTAACGGGCAAAAAGGCAAATGGTGCCAAGTGGCAGCCCGAACAGTCAGTTAAGGACTCCTACCTTGCACGCGTGTGTAGGTGGACAGAGGGGCCATTAGAAGACTATTACAAAAGCATTTATCAAAGCTCAAGTCAATGGAGGACTCCCCTCCCTCATGGGAAGACAAGACTGCCACATGGCGCCTATGGCCAACACATGGCATTTGTGCTTCCCTCCCAAAAGAGACCCCTTGGGTCTATAAAAGGTGGGACTTTTCTCACCCAAAACATACAGGTTGAAGGAGTGTTCAAGCAACGAAGTGCTGCCGAATTGAAGACTCACTTGCATCCCTCTTGGTTCACCTTCCCACATCCACCAATCTCTTTTGCAAGGGAGGTTGTTGGGTGGCCTTTGGAAGCTCGAACCTTACTCAAATCCGATGCATGGACATCTGAACCAACCAATTCGCCGACCCCCCAATCCTAAAAGGTTTTGGGCCCATCCCCGGTGGATTGGCTCCAAAATCGAGGGCCAACGGTGGGAGGCCCACTTGGGCACCCCCGCACCTCCCAAGTCCTAATTTTAGTTTTTGAGCATTTTAGATTATTTTTTAGATTGCATTCTGTGTTACTAGGTCTGATTAGTCCATAATTGCAATTTTGTAACTTTTGGTCAGATTTTAGGATGTTTTGTATTGCTTTGTCGTTTCGCTAACTTGCAGGTGTCAAGGTCAAATTCCCGAGGGTGGAGGCCAAATTGGGAAAATCCGACCATCTGGGTCGTCCCAAAATGGCCCCAATTATATAACCCCCCTGTTTGCAGGCGTTTTGCAGGTCCCGGGATCCGACATTGGAGCAGCAGCAGGTCGATTTCTTCAACTCAGAAGAATTCGTCCCACCCAGGGACGAATTACGAGTCAAAATTCGTCCTGCCCGGGGACGAATTCCAGTTGAAGGTGGATTGGCCAGATGCCTCAGTGGCAGTGGCCTTTCGGTAACTTTTCTTACCTTCTGTCAAGTTTTGAAGCAATTTGGTTTCACTGTATTCATTATTTCAGGCAAATATTCATATGCATATTTCGTTGGTTTTAGAGAGAGAATGCTTTTCATTTGCAACAGGTGCTACTGACGTCTTGGCCATTTCTTTGTTCGCAGGAGAAGCAGCAGAGGCGAAGAACTCATTGACATCAGCGGTGGCATCATCTTGGCCCGCCCATTGCAATCGTGGGCACGTGGAAAGAGGAATCATTCAGCGATTGTAATCAAACTCTATTTGCGCTCCTAGCCCCTGAAAAGGGAGGAGACATCATTGTAACAGAGATCAAAGGGAAATTAATGAAAGGGCTGTGTTTTCTCTATTCGATTGTGTCTCTTCCAATGTGTTTCTTTTCCGTTTCATGCAATTTACATTTCTAGGACTTAAGCGTACTTAATTTTGAATGCAATCACACTTGGTGTTTCCTTTGACCGAAATCTCGTGCTTTCACCTCCAATGTAAAGTGAAAGCACGAGATTTCGAGCGAAGGAAACACTAATTGTGATGCATTCAAAATCGAATACGCTTAAGTCCTAAAAATGTAGAATGCATGAAATGAAAGAAGAGACGCATTGAAATGAGATACAAGAAAATGGAGAAAACACAGCCCTTTTATTAAACTCTCCTGATCTCTGTTACAAAGATGCCTCCTCCCTTTTCAAGGGCTAGGAGCGTTAAAAGAATTTGATTACAATCAAGACTTAAGGTTCCTCTTTCCGCGTGCCCACACTTGAGATGGGCAGGCCAAGACGATGTCGTCGCTGATGTTGATGAGTCCTTAACCTCTGCTACTCCTCCTGCAAACAAAGAAACAATAGAGATGTCAGTAGCACCTACTGCAAATAAGAAGTGTTTGTTCTCTAAAATTAACGAAAGATGCATGTAAATGATTAACCAAATCGATAGACAAAATGACTCTAAATGACCTGCAAACTCGATAGAGATCAGAGGACATTACCAGAAGGCCGTTGCCACTGAAATAGTCGGCCAATCTGCCTTCACCTGGAATTCATCCCTGGGCAGGACGAATTCTGACTGCAATTCGTCCCTAGGTGGGACGAATTCGACTGTGTTGGAAAATCCGAAGTGATGCTGCTCCAATGTTGACTCCCAAGACCTCCAAAATACCTGCAAATAGAGGGGTTATGTAATTGGGGCCATTTTGGGATGACCCAGATGGTCGGATTCTCCCAATTTGGCCTCTATCCTCGGGAATTCGATATCGCCACCTGCAAGTTAGTAGGACAACAAAGGTCGTTGCCACTGAAACAGTCGTCCAATCTGCCTTCACCTGGAATTCGTCCCTGGGCAGGATGAATTTTGACTGCAATTCGTCCCTGGGGGGGACGAATTCTGCTGTGTTGGAAAAGCCGAAGTGATGCTGCTCCAATGTCGACTCCCGATACCTCCAAAATGCCTGCAAACAGAGGGGTTATGTAATTGGAGCCATTTTAGGATGACCCAGATGGTCAGATTCTCCCAATTTGGCCTCTATCCTTGAGAATTCGATATCGCCACCTGCAAGTTAGTAGGACAACAAAGCGACAAAATGCATGATAAAATCTGATCCAAATGTTATGAAATTGAAGCTATGAGTTAACCAGACATAATAACATAAGATGCAATATGAACAAATAATCTAGAATGCTTTAGAATAAAACTTAGAAAGTGCAGGGGTGCCCAAGTGGGCCTCCCACCGTTGGCACTTGATTTCGGCGCCAATCCACTAGGGATGGGCCCAAAACCTCTTAGGATTGGGGTGTCTATGAATTGGTGGTGTAAGGTGGTCAAATGTTGGATTTGGGTTGTATCCACGCTTCCAAAAGCCACCCAATAACCTCCCTTGCAAAAGAAATTAGTGGATGTGAGAAGGTGAATCAAAAGGATGCAAGTGGGTATTCAATCGGACAGCACTTCGTTGCTTGAAATCGCCTTCCAATCTGTTCTTTGGGTGGGAAAAGTCCACCATTTTATAGACCCATGGGGTCTCTTTTGAGAGGAATGCATAAGCGCCATGTGTTGGTCATAGGTGCCATGTGGTGGTCGTGTCTTCCCATGAGGGAGGAGAGTCCTCCATGACTTGGGCTTTCATAACTGCCCTTGTGACAGTCCTCTAACGGCCCATATGCCCACCCACACACGTGTGCGAGGCAGGAGCCATCAACTGACTGTCTTTGGCTGCCACTTGGCGCCATTCTTCTTTTTGCCCGTTAAACCTAGAATTCGTCCTACCCAGGGACGAATTCAGAATTCGTCCCTTGGTGAGACGGATTCCAATTTGAATTCGTCCCAGGGTGGGACGGATTTGGAGTAGGTTGTCCGAAGGTGCCAAATTGCCTTCTGATCTTCCAAAATTGCTGTAAAAGTGGTTAGGACCACTGTTTAACCTCTGAGGGCTGCCCTGGGGGCTATGTGTGTCAAAGCGATCAGTGTTTGCAGCCACATAATCGGATTGGTGTTGTTTTGGTGTCTACATAAAGTTTGGATTTTTTGATAAATTGAAACTGTATTTAAAATAAAACCCAAAATATTCAATGAAAATATATCAATTCTGAATTCTCAACTTTATGGATTTTAAGTGTTAGAATTCCAAAGAGTAGAACTACAAAGCATTATAATATTTGAAAAAACAAAATAGAACTGATTGATTTATTCCAAGGATCAACTTTGTATAAATAGTAAAGTTGATCATTGAGAGCCGTTGGATTACAACAACTCATCAAGTTTGATGAAGACACCACTGAGAGTTCACCTGACACATGGAGGAATGGAAACTCAAGTGTGTCTATCCTAGTAGAACTTAAGAGAATATTCACTTTTTCTAACACCCCCCCTTAAGTGATACTAGGGGTGGTTTGTACAAATGAATCCCGACAACAAGACCTGATGAGGTACTCATGTACAATGATTTCTTTTCTAAAGAGATGGTAAAAATCCAATGGGAAAAGCCATCAATCAAAAAATAAATAAGGAAGAGTCTTGTCTTCTAATGGTGAAGATTGTCCTCTTAAAATAATAAAAGGATGATTCCCGGCAACATGGCTTGATGAGGTACTCATTTACAATATATAGATGGTGAAAAACCCCTTGGGGAACACCATCTGTTATAAGAAAAATATTCAAGATAGAGGCATGTCTTCGGATGGCGAATATTGTCCTCTCAACACAAAAAAAAGAGTGAGTACTGGTAACTTTGCCTAATTAGATACTCATGAACAATATATACTTTTGGAGAGATGATGAAAAAAACCACAAGGGAAAAAACCATCCTCCAAATAATACAATAGTAAAAGGAGAGGTGGAAGACCTATGTGTCAATGCAGCTGTATTACTCCAAGTTTCTCTCGCAACTATATGTAACGCAAAGAAGGAAATGAATTGGTGAAGATATCTACAATTTTCTCCTCAGTTGGACTATAGTCCAAGTATATGTCCCCATTTTGAATGTGTTGTCGAATGAAGTGCATATGTATCTCAATGTGCTTGGTGCGCTGATGTTCAACTGGATTTTGTGCAATGTGAATTGTGCTCTGATTGTCACACCAAAGAGTTATAGGTTTTTCATGGGATAAATCAAATTCTGTTATAATATGATGATGCCAAAGGGCTTCTTGACTTGTTAAAATTGTTACCCTGTATTCTGCCTCTGTAGATGATAAGGCTACTGCTTGTTTTTTGTATAACCAGGCTATTGATGAAGAACCAAGACAAAAGACATAGCCATAATTTGAGCATCTATCTTCTAATAAACCTGACCAATCTGAATCCGTGTAGTGAATGATATCCATGGATTTTACCTTATATAAGAGCCCAAATTGAGTAGTCCCTTGCAAGTAGCAGAGAATTCTTTTTGTTGCTTGCCAATGACTGAAGTGATGTTGATGGGAGAATCTAGATATGAGGCCAACAACATATGAGATATTTGGATGAGTATGAGTAAGGTATAACAAAATCCCTACAAGTTGATGGTATAGAGTTGCATCATATAAATAGGATGAGCAAGAAGTACTTATATTTATGCCAAATTAAAAATGTGTAGGATAAGATTTACAATCTGACATTTTAAACCTCTAAAGAATATCTAGAGTGTATTTTTGTTGACACAATGAAATACGTGAATTTGTTTGATTTATTTGGATCCCAAGGAAGTAATGAGCTAAACCTAGATCAACCATATCAAATTTTTTAGACAGAGAGTCTTTTATAGTCTAAATGTGATTGAAGGTACTACCAGTGATTAGAATATCATCAGCATATAAAACAAGAATGGTGATTTTTCCTTAATCTCTCCAAATGTAGACCGTGTTATCAGACTCACAATGAGAAAAACCTATGGAAAGAAGGAAGGAGTCCATATTTTCATACCAAGCTCTAGGATCTTGTTTAAGGTCATAGAGAGACTTGTTTAGCCTACAAACAAGAGAGGATTCTTGAGTGCATCCAGCAAGTTGTTCCATGTATATCTCTTCCTTTAAATCCATATGTAAGAAAACACCTTTTAAATCCATTTGAAAGAAAAACCACTGTTGGGAAGCAACCAGAGCAAGAATTAGTCTTAGATAATCCATTTTAGTAACTAGAGAAAAGGTTTCGACATAATCAATTCCTTCAATTTGAGAGAAACCTTTGGCTACTAGGCGAGAATTGTGTTTTTTAATTTCTCCATTAGGACCATACTTTGTTCTATAAATCCATTTACAATGAACTAATTTCCTTCCTTTAGGCAAGAAAACTAAATCCCAAGTTTTATTTTTGATTAAGAAAGAGAATTCATTTTCCATGGCATCATCCCATTCTTTAATACCAGTTGCTTCTTTGAAGAATTGAGGATCAAATGAAAGACTGACAAATAAGACCAGTGCCTATGGAGTTGGTTGATCAGGATGATCAAAGATTTTATATGTAAGGAGTAGCTTATTTAACAATGATGTGGGTCCATTTTGGCATAGTGGAAGGAGTAGAAGGAGTGGAAAGACATTGAGTTGAAGTTTTAGGTTCCTCATCTTGATTATCAATCTCTAAGTTAACCTCTAGATTTGGTTCTTCATAATATTGAGATTCTATTATAGGAGAAGGCTCAATGGAGGAAGAGGAGAGTTGAGGATCTTTCTGAGGGAATGTTTCATCAAATTAGACATTCATATGAAAATACCTCATGAGTTGAGGGATCAAGGAGCTTGTATGCTTTCATTTCCTCATAATAACCAATAAATATGAGCTTTATGCTTTTCTTATCTAGAGCATTCCTTTTCTTCTTTGGGATGTGTTCCCAAGAAGTACACCCAAAAATCTTGAAGAAGGAAACATCTGGTTTTGAACCAGTCCATGCTTCTTCAAGAGTCAAATGATCAAGAGCTTTACGAGGTGTACAATTTTTAATATAATTGGCACAGTTAATAGCTTTTGCCCGAAAAAAAATTGGAAGATCTCTTGAATGGAGCATATAATTTTCCATTTCCTTTAATGTTCATTTTTTTCTTTCTGCAATACCATTTTGTTGAGGATTATGGGACACATAATGTTGATGAATGATGTCATGATTTGATAGAAATATGAAAAACTCATTACTGTAGTATTCCCCCCATTATTTGTTCGAATTTGCTTGATATTGCAAGAGGCTTGATTTTCAACTAAGTCTTTGAATACTTTAAATTGGGATAGAACATCACTTTTATATTTTAGGAAGTAGACCCAAGTTCTTCTAGAAAAGTCATAAATAAAGGTTAGAGCATATTTTGCTCCTTTGAAAGAAGGTTCTGGGAAAGACATCAAGTCAATATGGATTAATTATATAGGGGATGAATTTTTTAGAGAACTACTTGGGTGGAAAGGATCTTTATGTTGCTTTCCAAGAGCACATCCATGACAAAATCCATCAATACATGTTACCATTTCATGGGTGCTTGACTCCTTTAGGTAGTTGTAACTGAGATGACCAAACATTTCATGTCAAATTTTACTTTCAAGATCTCGATGAGCCACAAAACAGGAGGGCCCTTATGGATTTTTGAATGTTTTGAAGTGAAATAGGCGATTTTTATGATAAATATCTCCTTTGGATATGAGATAATGGGGATCTTGAAATTCTCTTATCTCAACTCGTGTTGGAGAGAAGAGAATAATTTTCTCCTTTCCAAAAGTACAAATCTGATAGACGGAGAGGAGATTTGTAGCAATGTTTGGAGCATAGAGAACATTATTGATAGATCCACCATCAATGGTTATATCACCCTTTCCATTTATTGGGATGAAGGAAGAGTCACCAACTTCTATGCTACAGGTTGAACTTGAGGAGATACAATAGAATGACTTATCTAAAACTATTATGTGATGAGTTGCTCCGAAATCTGGGACCCAGTGATTAGAAGAAGAATTGGAGGTTTTCCCTTGAACATTAAGGGCTTTTCCTATTTAATTTTTATTGTATATATTTTGATCCTTCATATCTGCATCTAGTTATTGTAATGTTTTCTAGTATTTGTTTACAGAGTGACCATTATTTTTGTAGTGAATACAAGTTATGGGATTCTTTTCCTTATTTTTTATTTTTTCTTTAGAAGAGGTGGAGGCTACTAAGGCTTTTGAGGAAGAGTAAGAAGAAGAGATTTCATATCTTGCAAGTTTTATTTCTTCCCTAGTTAGTCTATCACAAAACTCTTCTAAATAGGGCATTTTAAAGGTTGCACCAAGAGCATCTTTGGTAGATAGAAAGGTGGTAGCAAATATTTGAAATACACCATTTAGTTTAGAAAGGATTAGATAAATGCATTCCTATTCAGTCTTAGTCTTCCCACTACATTTGTATTGAGTGAAGACCTCTTTGAATTTGGTTAGGAAGTCAACAATATTGTTGAAGTCCTCAGGATATAGAGTTTTTAATTTAGCTTCTAGTTGCATTGATCTTATTTGATCTACTTTCCCAAACAAGGTCTTTAGTTTCTCCCAATTTTCATAAGGAGTTTTACAATATGCAATGTGAAACCACAAACTTTCATGCACATTAGAGCTTATAATACCCATTGTTTCATACATTTTCCATTTTTGAACAAATATTTCATACTCTTTTTCGAACTTAGGTTATTTTTCTTCTAATAGGTGTGTGAGCCCTTTCTGATAAATGAGATTTAAAATTTTGGGTTTCCATGTATGGAAGTTGTGAGGAGTGATAAGATCAATTGTATTCATTGAATTCATTTTGAAGTTAACCCAAAGGTGCCTCATTTAACTTTAATTTAGAGAATGCAATGGATATTAGTCAACATAAGCCTGTATAAAATACCAAATTGCTCAAAAATACCCGCCCTAACGAGAGGTAAATTATAAGTAATTTTGAGGTTATTTGATTTTTAATGAGGTTAATGTGATAAATATGCCAAATATTTTAGGAAATACCAAATAACTCAATAAATACCCACCCTAATGAGAGGGAAACTATAAGTATTATGAGTAAATTTGATATTAATTAGGTTAAGAGAAAAAATATGCCAGGTCTATATATCTTTTCTTCTCAAATACCCGCCCTGACTAGAGGGAAACTATAAGTATTTGATTAGATATGATACTTGGAACATAGGTGAATATAAACCAAGCCTGTATTGGTTACCAAATAAATCACCCTTACTTCAAGGGAAATATAAGTTAAATAGTATGTCCATTATGGTGAGTGGTGATATGAATTATTTGTTCTTGTTAGAAAGTTTAGAATGAGAAATAATGCTTTTAAAGAGATAATTAAAAAATACTCTTTGTCAACAATAATAATTTGAACACATAAAGTTTAATTGCTTAATGAAATAATAAAGAAATAATAGATATATTTTATTTATTCTTTATTATGTAAGGATTGGAATGAATACCCTTTTATTTCATTTAAGTTGACTATATGTAACAAAGTGATTCCAAAAAAGTTAATTAATATAGAGACTGTTTTGAAAGGAAAGATTTTTCATTCACTAAAATATCTCTATAAAATATTAGAGACGTTTAGAAAATAGATAATTTAAGTTTTTAATATAAAATTTTGCTTAATGAAATAAATAAATAGTAAAAAAATATTTTAGTAATTTCTTTAATTAAGGATTGAAGATTTAATCAACACCTTTTTAATATTAAGCAAGATATATAAACAAAATTAATATTACCAACTTAAGAACGAAATTAAATAAGGTAAGAGAAGGCAAAAAGTTACGTGATACCCCCACCCCCCCCCCCCCCCCAAACTTGGTATAGGTGCAAAATGCACCTATAAACCCCCCACAAAAAATATTTTATCAAAAGGTTTACAATTCTCCTTTTATTTTCGAGCGAAGAAAAAGCCTAAAAGGAAAGGGAATGAAATGCCTTTTTTTTTCTTGCTATAATATATATAAAATAAATATATTATAGCTTAAATTAAAGGGGTTGATGTCAGACAAAGGATACAATAGAAAAAATTCCTTGAAATACAGCGAGAAAGATCCACGAAGCATCTTTCAACGAACAAATAGCAAGGAAGGGTTGCATCTACGTTCACCGTTCCAATAGTAGCATTCAAGAAAAATGAGACTCCTATATTTGCACTGGATATAAGGAAGGGTGGCGTCTACATTCACCGTACAAATGGCAAAGTCCAGGAAAAATGATACTCCTATATCTGCACTGGATAAGAAAAATGTTATTTAAAAAAATTACATAACACCTTACCATATGTTGCATTGAAGAGGCATTCAGAGGAGTGACTCCAAAGCAGAGAGTCTCCCTTAGCAACTATTCCACATACTAGCTTTAAAAGACTAACCACACACTAACCTGAAGAAAAAACACTTGCAGATATTTACAAGAAATAGTATAAAATGGGCCCAAAGAAATATCAATCTGTAGAGCTAAAAATGTGACACTATGCAAGCAATAAGTAAATCAACTCAAAGAGACAAATAATTGCACAAAATAGAATATATTTCAATAAATGGAAGGAGCTGAAAAACTCCTTGTTACAATTATTCTGCCTTAATAGAGTTGATTTGATACAATAGATACAATTGCTAGGGTTCTCCAAAACCCTAGCTATACAAAAATGAGTGTCTTCAACTGTGCTTCACTCCCAAAAAAATGAGTGGGCTTTTGACATATCTGATTTCGGGCCACTCCAGCTTCAAAAGCTATCCAATATTGAAGAACCTGTAGATCTGCATACACGTAAACAAACAAGAGGATTAGAAATACCTGTGAGGGCCACAATGTGAGACCCTCAGCTATCAATAAAATCCTAATTGTAAATGAATACAATGGCATAAAAAAACCTATATATTGAAGAATAAAATAAAACCAATGGTGATTTACCTTGTTGAACTTAATAATGCTTTGTTGTTGATCTATTGATGTGATGCCCTAACAACAACAACATATGTGTGCAGTAGACTCTTGTTCATGTTGATGATGACGACAGGCTCTGGCGGGCACTTTGTAAGCTTTTGGCACAAGTTTTGCAGGCTATGGAGTGAGATTAGGAATATGGTAGGCTCTGGTGGGTGCTTGGCAAGCTCTACAATGAGCTTGGCAAGCTTTGGAGAGCACCTGCTAGTGAGGGTTAAATATGTAGAAGTATACCGTGGGGATGCGAAGGATACGTCAGATGGGAGATAATGGTAAAAACATAAAATGGTTGAGGGATTATGACGGTAATGGGGGATGGATGTGGAAGTGGTTGGAATGGTGGAAGTCCTATGGCAAGCTAGGGTTTTGGATCTTTAGGGCTCTACAACCTTCTACTTCACAAAGGCTTCTTCAACAATATCTCTAGGGGCGAGAACATTCCAAGGGTTGAGCATATGCAAATGCTCTTATTTATAATCCAACCTAGGTTTTTCTTAGGGTTTTAGCCTTACACTTTAGATCGTGTGGCTAAGATTAAATCAAATCCTAAGGCTAATATTATACTTTAAGTGTGACATGGATTAATGAAGATGGACGACTGAGATTAGATTAAATCTAATGGTTGAGGTTAATTCGGTTTAATATATATATTTTATAATAAATATATTAAAATATAATAATAAAATATTATATTAAATATAAATAATATAAAATAAATATAAATTAAGTCCAAAGGGGTTAGAAAGTGGTAGGAAAGGGCTAAAGTGGGCCTTTTGAATACGGGAAAGACATGAAATGGTTAAATGAGTGGTGTGAAAGGTGTGTGGTGAAGTGGGTGGTAGGATGGTTATAATGAAGGATTAGTGGTTGGGATTTGGTGTCTAGGAGCGAGTCTGCAGAATATGGTAGGCTTTGGTGGATGCTTGTAAGGCTCTGCAATGAGCTTGGCAAGCTTTGGAGAGCACCTATGGGTGAGGGTTAAATCTATAGAAGTAGATCATGGGGGTGCGAAGGATATGACGAATGGGAAATAATGGTGGTGACAGAAAATGGTTGGGGGATTATGACGACAATGGGGGATGGATGTGGAAGTGGCTGGAATGGTGGAAGTCCTATGGAAAGCTAGGGTTTTGGATCTTTAGGGCTCTACAACCTTCTGCTTCACAAGGGCTTCTTCAACAATCTCTCCAGGGGTGAGAACATTCCAGGTATTGAGCATATGCAAATGCTCTTATTTATAATCAAGCCTAGGGTTTTCTTAGGGTTTTAGCCTTACACTTTTGATCATGTGGCTAAGATTAAATCAAATCCTAAGGCTGAGATTATACTTTAAGTGTGACATGGATTAATGAAGATGGATGGCTGAGATTAGATTAAATCTAATGGCTGAGGTTAATTGGGTTTAAATATATATATTTTATAATAAATATATTAAAATATAATAATAAAATATTATATTAAATATAAATAATATAAAATAAATATAAATTAAGTCCAAAGGGGTCGAAAAGTGGTGAGAAAGGGCTAAAGTGGGCCTTTTGAAGGTGGGAAAGGCATGAAATGGTTAAATGAGTGGTGGGAAAGGTGTGTGGTGGACAAGTGGGTGGTAGGATGGTTAGGATGAAGGATTAATGGCTAGGATTTGGTGTCTATAGATGCCCCTTTTTGTACCATGTTGCATGAAGTGCAATATGGTGCAAAAATATGAGACACCTGCTTGGGCTATGGGCGCAGAAGCAGCTTCTCTCTGTTGTTGGATTTGAGCACTCAATGTTGAAGACAAAAGAATAAAGAATTTTTGGAATTTTGCGTAGCTTACCCCCTCAATTGGCGAATGAGAAGAATCTCATGAGCCAATTGAAAAAGAATTTGTGCAAGTGATGAATGATGTGGTACCATTTTTGCCCCAACGATGAGAAGGGGGATGGTGCAAAATGTGATGTGATGTGGATGATATGAATGATGTAAAATGTGATACCATTTTTGCCCCAACAATGGAAAGGGGGTTGGTGTAAAATACCATGTGATTGTGGATGATATGAATGATGTAAAATGTGATACCATTTTTTCCCCAATGGTGGAGAAGGGGGTTGGTGTAAAATACCATGTGATTGTGGACGATATGAATGATGTAAAATGTGATATCATTTTTACCCCAATGGTGGAAAGGGAGTTTTTGTCAAGTGTAGATGTCATGATCATGTAAGATGTATCCCATTGTGGGAGAATCAAAATCAAATGTGGTTGCCCCAAATTTGGGGGTGATTCGATGTTGTTGAATAGTGTGCTCTCTGATGCCATTGATATGCAAGTATGATGATGCAAATAAAAAGAAAAAAAACCGTGGATGGCCTGCTAGTGACTATGTTGATAATTCCCACAATTGGAAGTTAGTTCCTATCATTAGGTTTTTGAAGAAAATGATGAAATTTGAGTTTTTTTTCATGTGTTAAGCCTCACGAACTAGGCCATCAATGACAACAATTATGCAAATTGTTCTTGGCAAGGTTTCACTCCAAAATGTGAAGTACCCAATGTGATTGTGATCTTTGACAATGAGATAATTGATGATGATCATGGTCAAGTGTCCTTATGGTAGGCTATTCATCTTACCAAATTACATGGACGTAAATCATTGCAATCGCCAAGGAGATAGAATAAACCACTAGATACAAGGTTCACTTGAATTTGTATGTGAACTTGGATAAATGTTGGATGAAATGATTGATGGATTGAGAAATGGTGATGGAAGAATGTTGGATGAATGCATGTTGTGATTTCTCTAAATGTAGAGTTGATTGATGTTTTATTTAATGGTTCATTTTTCATGAAAATAAGAGATTTATTGGTCAAATCAACTCCAATTTTTGCGAAATTGTGTGGGATGATGAAGAATATGATGCAGAATGGTATGATGTTGGTTTTGTGAAAATTTGGATTTATTTGATGTGTTTTGTGACTCGATTTGTGCATTTTGAAGATTTGGTTTGTTCTCAAAAAATATGCATGCAAAACAATTTTTGTTTTCACAAAACCTGATTTTATGATATGAATGATGTGTGGATGAAATTTGGTGGAATTTGGAGGAGGTAAGCTACTATTTTGGAGGCGTTTTGTCTTCATGTGCTTTTAGCGCTAGGTGCACGGCTACACCTAGCATATTCTACAGGTTCCCATGTGTGCCTGGGCGCACCCATAGGTGCCCGTGCGAGCTTGTAGACTACAGGCATAGGCTTGTGCCTGAATGCGCTAAGGAAAGCTATAAATAGCTTTCTGAGTGAATTGTGAGGCTCACTTGTGCATTTCGAACTTTGAGAAGTTGCATCTAAGGAGTGGAGTGGGTTTGTGAGCGAGGTGAAGGTAGTGGAAATTAGCACGAAAGCTATGGCGGTGGAGGGATTGAATGTTGTTGGTGGAGTTGAGGCACGATTTGCCTCGATAATGTTTAAAAACACTTTGTCTTTTGTGCAAATATTTTATATATATGTTTTTTTTTAAATAATATTAATAAAGGAAATGTTTGTTGCTATAGTTGAGGGACATAGAGCCTCGACATCGCTTCTCTCCTCTTGTTCTCGGGATGAGGAAGAAGCTCACAGATGGATATTGGGAGCTTTTGAGGAAGGTGGGTTTGGAGGGGGTGGCTAGGTTAGATGTAGTGAGGGTGGATGAGGGATATCTCTCATCATTGATAGAGATATGGGATTCAGATAGGGGGACCTTCCAGCTACTGACTAGGGAGGCTACTGTCACCCTTGAGGATGTATACCACATCCTCAAGGTGCCAATAGAAGGGGAGAAGGTGGTGGTTGGGCATGATAAGAAGGTGGATATGGAGAAGATGTTTGGGGAGTGATGGTGGGAGGCGTGGATGGGGGATGGAGGTATATGCTATCTGAGCATGTACAAGGTGAAGGAGTTGGATGCACTCCTAGCCTTGATCATGTTCGTGTTAGCAAACATAGTGCTACCTAATAGCACTAGTTGTAGGTTCCCTTGGAACCTATTAGGGTTGGTGAGTGACCTACTCACCGACCCAAGGGGATATGCATGGGCTCCTACGTTATTGGCATAGCTATATTGGAAGCTTTAAGAGGTGACATGGAGAGGTAGGAAGGGGATTGGGTGCAGCTTCCTCCTACAGTGTTGGGCTTGGGAGCATTTTAGTGTGGCTCAGCTAGAGGGGTTGTCATGCTAGGCATGGCAGATGGGGGAGCCCTATGCTAGGCGATGGGTAGTGGTAGAGGAGGTGCAGCCGAGTCGAGAGGTGCATACCAGCCAGTGGTATCGAGATATGTGGTCGGGGTTGACTCAGGCTGACGTGATATGGAGGCCATGGTGAGGAGTCTGGTGGGATGGTGATGAGGAGTAGCTGCATCAGGTGAGGTAGGCTCGATGGGTGGTTGGGAGGAGGGATGAGGAGGTGGAGTACTTTCAGTACTTATGGGTGTTGAGGTAGTTTGGCTTACCTCAGGATGTGCCGGATGAGCCGGTGTTGTATCGGTATCGACGAGATGAGGTGGGGCTTCCATGTGCGGAGCCATGGTGGGTTGTGATAGAGGATGATGAGCAGCTGGAGGTCCCTGATGTGGATGATGCTAGGGTGACTCCAGAGTATGTAGCTTGGTTTGGTGCCCAACCAATATGGGTACCAAAGGTGGTGGGTGGTGGGGAGGTAGCAGTTGTAGGGTTGAGGATGACTCCAAAGAGGACGAGGCCTCAGTGATCGATGAGTCAAAGGTGGTCGAGGGGAGCAGCCCAGCAGGCTCCTGATGTGGAGGTGGTAGATGAGGAGGGGGAGGATGATGAGGGGGTGGGAGATATTTTTGAGGTGGCTAGGCTATGGGCTGAGGTGGAGCAACTTTGTGAGGAGCGAGAGACTACTCTCGAGGCTCATAGGGAGGCCTTGGATACTATAGCTCGGATGGAGGCAGAGCGGATGGCAGCTGTGGTTGGTGATCAGGAGATAGTCACGAGGCTTCAGGAAGAGATTTTGGCTAGAGAGCGGTGTCATCAGCTTGACCTATGATGACTACGTGCTAGCGAGGCTTATGCACACTCCTTGGAGGATGTGTGTATAGCTAATCATATTCCTTTTTTGGATCCTCCATCTTCCTCTAGGTTCGAGCAGAGTTCTAGGGCTCAAGCTCCTACTAGGTCTCAGGGGTCCATTCATAGACAGTAGCTTAGTGCTTAGATGTACTTTTGTATATGAGCCTTGGTGCTCCATTGTAGCCTTTATGGCATTCATTGTACATATGATATTTTTGATATATATATACATGGATTTTTATATATTTGTGTAATCTTTTGTGTGAATGCTTTTATGTGTATGCAATGCTTTGTTTAATGAAAATATTTTTATGCATTTCTTATGGATGACTAATGCAAACTAATCATGATGTGTATGCATAATGTTATGGATGATTAATGTAAGCTAAATGGCATGTATATGAATGGTGTTTATATGGATGATTAATGCAAGCTAAATGGCATGTATGTGAATGCTAACTACATGAGAGGAATGCATGATGTTCGAATGATCATTTTTAGTTTAGAATTTTGTTGGCCAATTTTGTTCATTGTTTTGCAATCAGGGGTACCCAACTTGATGGCTTTATGTAGGTTGATCCATGATGAAGACATGGATGCTAACATGGAAGAATATATGGATGTTGATATGGAAGAAGATATGGATGTTGATATGGAAGACTAAAGGATTTTCAAAGACTCAAACAGACTAGTGCTATCAACCAAACTCACTTGACGGTTGTCTAACTTTCTTTAGGACCAATGTGTGTGCAAGTGAAGTTCATGTACCAAATCTTGAGCATGACAATGACCCTAGGCAATCAAGAACCAATGTGTGTGCATGTGAAGTTCATTAACCCATTATGAGTAAATTAGGCATGACCTGTTATGGGATGGACCAAGAAGCTAGCTTGTCCGTATGTGTGGTCAAAGGTCTCCCTTTTTGGAAGAGAGACATGTCACCCCGCATGAGCTTACTCCACTACCAGTCAAGCATCTATAGCCCCGGTGGAGACTCACTCCATAGTCCAATGATTTGATATTTTAGGCCTTGGGGATGACTACATAACTTTCTAAGGGAAATGTAGTATGATCCTTGCAGCTTTAGGGATCTATGGGATTTGTGAATTTGGAATAGAGCTTTGGGGAATCATATTCTCAACCAAAGTGTGATGAGAATGTGACCCTATCCTTACTACTCTATATTTTTTATTTGACGAGTAATTGTGATAGTGGTGAGAACCACTATTTTTAGTTTTTGGACTATGTTGCATAATAGGACAAGTGAGGAATACCCTTTTCACTTCAAGGTGCCACCCAAGTATGGTTTTATCCCTCTTTGACTCAAAATATTTTTAAGATGTGAAAGAGTGTGGTTGGTGCAATATTGTTTTTGGAATCAATCAACAATACTCAAGATTTTCTTAATGTGAGAAAAGTGCTTTTGGTCCTAAAGAAAATTGGACATCTTTTTGGAGGTTGCTAGACACACTAGTAGTGGCTGAGTGAGTGAAAATTTTGGCTTATTGTGTATTTTGGACAAATGGTATTGTTGGAGGGGATTGCATAAATGCTCCCAAATAGGTACCCCCAGTTGTGGAAACTTGAATTTTTTATTTTGGCCATATCATCACTACTATAAATGATCATTGAATGTGGGATGGGATGAATGCAATATGCAAAAGAATGCAATGGAATGCATGTGGGATGTAAAATGTAGTGGAATGGATGCAAATGCAATTGTGAAAATGCAGTATGTATGAATGCAATGTGAAAAATGCATGCTAAAATACCTATATGAAAATGCAATATGTATGCAATGGGAACATGCCTATGTGAATGATTTTTTATTTTTTTTTTAGCCATGTATATATACACATATAGAACATCATATTAACAATAAAATGCCTTTAAATGGATAACATTAAGTGGTTTGGGTTCCTCTACTCCCTCTAAATTGGCAAGTCTATATGTACCATTACCCACTTTTTGAGTGATTATGTATGGACCTAACCAATTAGCCATGAACTTGTCATGAAGGTGCGACAAAGCATTGGTGTTTTGTTGGTTCTCTTTAAGTACAATATCCCCTACCTGAAATTCATGGAGATGGACTTTGGAGTTGTAAGCACTCTTGAGGTGGTCTTGATAAACTTATAGGTGTTCTAGTGCATTGACTCGCCTCTCATCAAGAAGAGTAAGTTGGTCAAGATGTGCTTGTCTAGTGGTGTCATCATCTATGAATTCTTGCAAAGAAATTTATAATGAGGGAATCTCGAGCTCAAGAGGTATGATAGCTTCAACTCCATAGACCAAGGAAAATGGTGTTGCTCTTGTTGGTGTTCGAATGCTTGTTCGATAAGCCCAAAGTGCCAAAGGGATTTGTGTATGCCAATATCTATGATTTTCATTGACTAGTTTCTTGAGAATAGCGATCAAGGTCTTGTTGGTAGCTTCGGCTTGTCCATTTGCTTGTGGGTAATAAGGAGTCGAGAAACTGTGTTGGATGTTATATTTCTTGCAAAGTGCTCAAACATCCTTGTTTTTGAAAGACTTACCATTATCATAAATGATTTTAGAGGGAATACCAAAATGACAGATTATATGTTGGAGTATGAATTCCACAATTCGAGGTCCTATCGTACTAGTTAGAGGAATGGCCTCAACCCACTTTGTGAAGTATTTAATGGTTGTGATGATGAATGTATGTTGTCCCGAGGAAGGAGGTGAAATTTTACCAATTAGATCTAGGCCCCATTGTGAAAAGGGCCAAAGGCTTTGTATAGGCTATAAATCTTGTGATGGTATATGAGTTAAATTGGCGTGTTCTTGACATTGCTTACACTTTTTGACATAGTTGCAATAGTCACGTTCCATTGTGGGCCAATAATAACCCATGCGCAAAAGATGCTTTGCGATGGCCATCCCACTAAAATGACCACCACAAGTACCATCATGGGCTTCAATTATGGCTTTTTGAGCCTCACTATTTTTGAGACAACGAAGAAGGATTCCATCATAACCATGTTTATACAACACGTCCCCCAAGAGAACAAAATGGGCTACTTTTTTCTTGAAAGAGCATTTGGTAGACCGAGACATATCATATGGGAGTGTTCCAAATTTTAGAAAGGCCACTATTTGGCTTGACCAAGACTCATATGGTTTCGAATGGATAAAGCAAATGTCTCTTTCATCCTTAGGATCAGTATGGACAATGGTTTCTTTAGATATTGTTGAGATTATTAGGGGTTGTACCTCTCCTAAGTCATCTTTTGGAATCAATGATCCAAGAGAGGCCATCGCATCTACAAATCTATTAGTCAAACGAGGTAAGTTATCGATTTCATACCATTCAAATGTTGAGAGCAATTTCATTGCTACTTCATGATAAAGCTTAATGGTAGGTTCTTTGCATTGGTATTCTTCGATTACCTATTTTACAACAAGTTGAGAATCCCCAAATATCCTGATACGCTTGATACCCATAGCTATAGTTGATTGAAGACCTAAGATTAGGGCTTCGTACTCTACAGTGTTATTTGTGCATGGAAAATCTAACTTGAATGATAAAGGGATGGGTATCCCTTGGGGTGTATGAAAGACAACTCCAGCACCTTGACCTTTCTCGCACTTAGATCCATCAAATAATAAGGTGATATCGATGTCTTCCTCCGGAATGACATCTTCTTCTAATTTAGTGACAAAAAATACCAAATCATCTAGGAGCTCTATAATCAAAGGATGATCACTAGGTAGTGGAGCTTCCACAAGTTGATCAGCTATAACCTGACCTTTAATGGATTTTTGGCTGATAAATTCGAGATCAAATTCTATAAGGAGCATTATCCATTTAGCGGTACGAGTGTTATTGTAAGTGCGAGACATCATATAACGTAGAGGATTTTCTCTAGCTATGACATAAGTTGTATGGCTAAGCATATAATGTCAAAGTTTCTTAGTGGCAAAAACCATTGCTAAGCACAACTTCTCTACGTAAGCGTATCGGGTTTCATAACTCACCAATGTTTGACTAATGTAATAAACAACTTGCTCTCGATTTTGTTCATTTTTTTGTGCAAGCATTGTCCCTAAAGCAAAGTTCGTTGCTGAAACATAAATATAGAAAGGGACCCTCAAGCGAGGAGGAGCTAAGACTAGCGGAGAAGCTAGGTATTTCTTGATATCATCGAAGGCTTTTTGACATTCATCTATCCATGCAAATGACACCCCCTTTTGTAGCAGGTAATTGAATGGCCTACATTTATCAAAAAGTTGCACAATAAAATGTCGGATTGATTGAATATTTCCTTGTAAACTACGTAGTTCCTTAATGTTAGTTGGGGGAGGCATTTCCATGATGGCCTTGACTTTGTTTGGGTCCACTTCAATGCCTCTTTTGGAGATAATGAATCCTAAAAGTTTACCTGAGGTAACACCAAAGACACACTTTTTGGGATTTAATCTCACCTTATGTTCTAGAAGTCGGTCAAAAATATTTTCCAATACACTAATGTGCTCTTGTCGAGTTTTAGATTTAGCCAAGAGATCATCCACATAGTCCTCGATAATATTATGCATGTAATCATGGAAGATGTAAGTCATGGCTCGTTGATAAGTAGCTCCTACATTTTTAAGGCCAAAGGGCATAACCTTGTAACAAAAGGTCCCCCAAGGTGTTGTGAATGATATTTTTGTGTTGATCATTAGGATTTATGTGAATTTGGTTGTATCCTAAAAAACCATCCATGAGGGAAAGCATTTCATGGCCAGCATAGGTATCGACAAGAGTATCAATGTTTGGAAGAGGAAAGTCATCCTTAGGACACGCCTTATTAAGATCTCGAAAGTTAGTGCAAATGCGTATCGACCCATTAGGCTTGTGAATGGGTACCATGTTTGAAAGCCACTCAGGATAGTCAATAGGAACAATGAAATTGATGTCTAGAAGTTTTTGAAGTTCTTCCTTGACTAAGAGGGCCATGGTAGGATGCATCCTTCTAAGCTTTTGTTTGACCGGTTTGGCATTGGGATGTAAGGTGAGATTGTGGACCACAAGATTAGGGTCAAGACCAAGCATATCCTTATATGACCATGCAAACACATATCTTTTCTTCTTGAGGAGAGCAACGAATTGCTCTTGTTCATCGGGTGATAGGCTTTTTCCAAGCTTGACAATTTGGGGATTATCAGGATCTGAACTAAGGTTCACTTCGATGGTATCTTCAATAGACATATGTGAACCTTCCTCAAGTTGATGTGGTGTGGGAATAAGATGAATGTCATCTAAGATGTCATCCAACTCTTCCTGCTTATCGCTATCTAACTCTACCTAAAAAACCTCGGGATCCTTGGTGGAAAATGGAGGTGAAGGTGGAGGTGACAGAGGAATGTAGTTGGCAGAAGCTCATAACAATTCCTCGAATAGGATGAACTCTAAAAAGGAGGGTGGGGAAGAAATTTGGTCCATGTCAATAAGGCTTATGTCAATTGGAATTGGCTCAACCGAATTGTATGGATTGCGGAGTGGGGTAAATAAGTCAATAGGATTCATATTGACTTATAGGCAAGAAGGTGTGATGGCTTGGATGGGTGGATGGGATGATTGGATTTGAACCGATGTTGAGTCTTGCTAACCCTGGATAGCAACAACAAACATGAAATCAAATTCTATGTACATGTAAATATATATATTTTTTGTTTTGAATATTTTTTATTTGAATGTTTTTGTTTTTATATACATATGTTACAAATTTTGGATTTGGCTGAATGGCTCAATGGAATTCATGTGGGAGGTGGTTCACCAGGTGGGTCAACTTGTTCTTGTGGAAGAAGCAAGTGAAATATGGGTTGATGGATGGGGAACATTCTAAGGTAAAACTCATCCTATTGGGTAAGGGGAACAATGGGTTGAAATTCCTCTTCAAAGTCATCAGAAGCATTTGACATTACTTCAAATTCTTCATAACTTTCCTCATCGGAATTGAGGATTGGGTAGGAAAAATTGATGGGGTCATCCTCATTCACTTCATCAATGCTAAGCTCTTGAAGGGCTTGCTCAAGAGAGGTGTTTGAGGAACATGGCATGGGGGCTTTGTCTTCATCCTCGAGGCTAAGCTTTTGAAAGCTTGCTCAAGAGAAGCCGTGGATGAAAGTGGGGTGTAGCCTAAGCCTAAATGATCATGTGCTCCTCGATATGGAACATCTAGGATATCATGCATCCCTTGTTCATGGGAACCTAGACCTTGACCTTGCCAATTAACCATGTTGAAGTAACGGGATGGAAATCCTGCCATGTTTGGTATGTTGGCATGTCTTGGTTCTTTAGGTTCATCGGGTGGGTTTATCCCAATTGAGGAATCTAACCCTCCATAAACAAAGTTGATACTATTTGGAGTTGAACTCATGTCATATACAACACCTATGGTTAAAGGACGGTCACACGGGCGGCCAAAATCCTTGGTTGTGGGAATGGCTAGGGGTGTGATGGTGACGTCTTGGACCACGTATTCACCAATACCAAGATTAGTGATGTGGACTTTGACTTGGGCTGATGTGGTGGATGATGTGGGTACGGATGGCTCAGGATTGGATGTGGTTGTGGGTGTTGGTGGTGAATTAAATATTTCACAATATGAAAGTTCAACTTGTGAAACATCGATTGATGGAGAAGGATTGGGTGATGATTTGGAATTAGAAGAAGGTGGATGAGGCAATGATGAAGAGGAATAAATAGTTGTAGAAGAAGGAGTGGTTGATGTGGATGATGTGGCAAAAGTGGATTGACCTTGACCACATGTACAAGAAGAAATAGATGATTTAGGAGGTTTGATGATGGGTAACTCCTCAAGAATAGGAGCTTTGGAAGAAGATGTGGATGGATTAGAAGAATATGGATGAGAAGATGAAGAAGGTGGATTGGATGAATATGGGGATAAAAATAAATGAGTGGAAGGCAACATGGATTCATAAGGATTTGAAATGAAATTGCAATACTTAAAAGGTTCTACATCGATGGGGATGCAATGGACTTGTCCATCATGAACGTATTTCAAGCATTGATGGAGTATTTAAGGAACACATTTCATTTCCCTCATCTAGGGTCTACCAAGGAGTACATTGTACGCCATGGTTCCTTCCAAAATATGAAACATTGTGTGCAACGTTCTGGCCCCTACTTCAATGGGCAAAACAATAGTGCCAACTGTGGTACACAAAGCATCATTAAATGCTTTGAGGGTGAATGATGACTTGGAAATGTGGGAAGGTGGTAGTTTGAGGTGGTGAAGGGTAGTAGTAGTGATGATGTTAATGGATGAGCCGGTATCAATTAAGACTCTTTTGAATGTCTTTTTATCTATCAAGGCCATGATATGCAATGGAGGATCCACGATTTTGAGGTTATCGACTTTATTTCAAAGTCATAAAAGGTAATGGATGGCTCCATGCATGTCCTAACACTCCCTACAAAACTGTTGAAGGCATTGTAGTCTTGGTATTCTAACTCAATAGACTTAAGGATCTCCATTAAATCTTCTCTATGCCTAGGGGATTGTTGGATAAGCTCATATAAAGATAACTTGGTTGATGCCATTTTCAAACTAGTGGTTAACCGACTAGTTAAGGTTACCGTTGGCCTTATGGGATGAAGGGTGGGCTGATTTGGTGGATTGGATAGATGGATTTGCGGGGATGGATTTGGTGATGTTTGGATGGGTGGTGGATTTGAAGGTTGTTGTACATTCTGTTGATTTTGCCTTTGCCCTCTTGTGACCACATGGACTGCTCCTACAAAATTTTGGTACTGTTGGACATGGTTGACTTGGTTAGGAGGTGTTTGATGGTTGTTACCTCCTACATTAGTTTGGGCCTCTCCATGGTTGGGGAGAGGTGTCTGAAAAATTCCCAAGTTTTGATTTTGAGGAGCTAGGGGGTTATCCACATTGATGGCCCCCAAGTCTATGAGGTCTTGCACAATGTTCTTGAAAACATGGCAGGAGTTGATGTCATGACCATTTTGCCTATGGTATGGGTAAAACAAGTGTTCTCTATAATTCTTAGGACATTTTGTAGGGTCATCGGGTCTGACTTTAGGCAAGGCTAGCTTGTTTGTTTCATACAACCTTCAGAAATGGGAAGAATACGACTCTACTAAGGGAGTGTATTGATGTTGAGGTCATGCATATTGGTTGTGGGGAGGTTGTTTCACAGCTAGCACTATGTTTTGCACTATTGGTGCTTGTGTGACTGATGGGACCACATGATAAGCAATTGGTTGTTGCACAGGTTGTTGAGCCATTGTGGGCTGGCTCATCACCACTTGATTAACTTGATTAGGTGCATTAGCCATAGAGGCTTGTGATGATTTGTTTTTGCCGGATTGATTATTTTGATATTGGCCCTTGTTTTGCCATTCTTTCTTCTTAGGCTTGATGACACCTTCTTGGATTTTTATTTCCTCAATGACGCTAGCCTGTGCTAAATATTCTTCAAATGTGTGATAAGTATTAAGCTGAAGCATCCAAGAGATGGGTTTTAAGCAACTCTTGGTGAATAATTTGATAATTTCATCCATTGGTAGGGAGAATGGCAATTTGGTTATGACTGCCCTCCAACGGTTTCCAAAATCATAGATAGGTTCATCATCCCATTTTTTTAGATAATAAATGTTTGATAATGAGACCTTATTTCTAATGTTTAGGGCAAAACATTCCATGAATAGATGGGTAAAATTGTAAATGCTATGTGTTGGCAACTAATTGAACCACTCTATGGCATCTCCCCCTAATGTTTGAGGAAAATTTTGGAGCATGAGGGCATCATCGATTTGAATTCAAAAACATGCATGAACAAATGAGCTCACATGCTCCTTAGGGTCCTAGGTTCCCCTATATTTATCAAACTTTAGTAGTGTGAAATCTATCGGATATGGTGGTGATGGAACCAAAGGATGAATTGGTTGGTGGATCAGTTGACTTAAATTTAGTTTTTGGCTTGATATGCCAGGGGTGTTTTGCATCAACTAATCAATTTGCTTTTGCATGGCCTGTATCCTAGGATCTTCCCCAAGAATTTGGAAGCCTTGGATTACCTGATGATTGGGAGATGGACTGGAAGAAAAATGTTGTGGAGTGATTAGCCGATTTTTGTGGAATGGATTGGTTTGAAAATGGGGTGAATATTGATGAATGAAAGAAGGAGATGATTGATGAGGAGGATGTTGGAAGAATTGGTTGAGAGGTTGGATAGAAGAAATGGTGATTTGTTGTGTTGGGATATGAATTTATGGAGGATTGGGGATGAATCCTGTATTGGGGTCCCTGTTAGTGATTGGTTATGATGGGTTGGTTTGGGGTATGAATTGATGGAGGATTGGGGATGGAAACCATTGAATATTGGGGTACCCATGTTGGATTTTGATTAGCTATGATGGTTTGGGTTGGAACTTCCTGGATCATAGGGTCTACCTGAACTTGTTGCTTAGCTTTTCTAAGCTGTGAGAGAAATTTGTTCGCATACCCTGATATATCCTATAGCTCCTGTTTGGACATGGTAGACATTGACATAGTTGTGGCTAGGATTGGAAGATGAAGGAAGTGAAGGATATGGATTAGAAGAAATGGGTATGGCATAAGTTACACTTGATGTGGAAACTTGGGAGGTTGGGTCTTGTGAGGCAGCATTCACGTACTCCTCATACAAGGGATTGGAATAGGTTTGGATATGGCTATATGAAGGGTAAGTGTTAAAAATACTTGTGTTTTGGGTTGGTCTAGAAGAAGAAGGTATACCATATTCATAGGTAGAATTATGATATCCTTGGGTGGTGGTGGATGGACAAGTTGTAGCCAAGTCTATTTGTTCATCATAGTCTTGACTAAGGGGCTCAAGAACATAGTTAGAGGCCTTGTAGATAGCCTCTACCTTGTCCATGTCTATGTGGGTGGTGTGATGTTCCACATTGTGTGGAAGGGATCCTACTTGTGGTAGGGATGGGTATGGAGGCCCAAACGAAGTAGTTTGTACCTCATTGGATGGGTTTGCCACTAAAGTAGCAGGGTTATTGGAAGTGTTTTCCATTAAGTTATTTTGATTTATTACTTTCTTCTTATTTCGTGTTAATACCATAAAGTAACTAAATCAAAACTTAGAACTATCAAAATGAACACAAAAACTAAAACTTGTACAGAATTAGAAATGAAAGAAACAATCAATGCTAAGTTGTTACCTTGTGTGGCTTACCTCATACATTAATTATTTTCTTTGTTAATGTGAATTCCTTTTAAAAGTGATAGGTTTGTGTGTTTTGATGTTCTAATCTTGCTTAATAAAAAAAAAGGTAAAAACTATGGTTGGCAAGGACAACGAGATTCTTGTTGGTAATGACCTCCAACAAGTTTGCTCGGGGGTGATCCTATGGTGTCTAGGGCAGATATTGGTGGATGGAAATGATGGCCACCATCACCAAATCTCAAGTAATGGCTGGTGATGAAATCCAGCCACTACTATTTTAGAGTAAAACATGTAGTGTGTGATTAATTTTAAAGTTTCCTATTCTTTATTATGTTCAAACAATGCTAAAGATTACCAATTTTACTCATATAAATCAGAATCCAATATCAGAACGTAAATTTCACCTAAAAAGTGTGAAGTATGTCGCTTAAGACCCCCTACCTAGATAGCAACCGGAGGGTTCATCCACCTCTCTACCAAAGGTGCCACCCAAGGGCAGGATTAATTTTTGCGTCTAAATACTATTCCTACTTAGATATGCAAAATAAAGCAGTCTTTAACTCCTAAAAATGCAGATTCTAAGGATGCTCTTTAGTTTCAAATGCAAACAAAATATGCAAGCAATCACTCAAATTTGCAGATTTTAAAATAGAAAATTTAAACTATGTGAATGTATGCACGAAAAACCCTAAATGCAATCTACTATGAATTCTTTTCTAGATTACTTAATTTATATTCTTTTTATATTCAAAATATGAGAAATCATGTAGTAAAATAGAATATGTAAGTCAAAAATTTGAAATAGGGGCTATGGTACTCACTCAAAAGCCTACGCTCTACTTCAACTTATCATCAGGAATGGTTGGGTGCTTGTGCAGGTGCAGTAGTGTACCTATGATTATCGACAGGTGTTGTAGAGTGCCTGCACACCTTCTGCAATTGCTGCAAAATTATTTAGAAACCCTAATTGATAGATTAAAAAAAAAATTGCTCCTAAAAAACTTGTAACAGATAGAAAAAAATAAGACCAGAAAACTAAATCGGATTAATAAATGAAACCCTTGTGGGGTCCCACCGTGATCGCCATTTGTAGAGCGAAAAATGTGACACTATGCAAGCAATAAAGAAATCAACTCAAAGAGACAAATAATTGCACAAAATAGAATATATTTCAATAAATGGGGGGAGCTAAAAAACTCCTTGTTACAATTATTCTACCTTAATGGAGTTGATTTGATACAATAGATACAATTTTCTAGGGTTCTCCAAAACCCTAGCTATACAAATATGAGTGTCTTCAACTGTGCTTCGCTCCCAATAGAATGAGTGGGCTTGTGAGATATCTGATTTCGGGCCACTCTAGCTTCAGTAGCTATCCAATATTGAATGAGAACCTATAGATCTACATACACACAAATAGACAAGGGGATTAGTAATACCTATGAGGGCTCCACAGCATGAGACCCTCAACTATGAATAAAACCCTAACTGCAAATGAATACAATGGCATACAAAAACCTATAAATTATGAAATGAAATAAAACCAATGGTGATTTACCTTGTTGAACTTGATGATGTTTTATTGTAGATCTGTTAGTATGATGCCCTAACAGCAGTAACAAATGTGATGTAGTAGATTCTAGTTCACGTTGATGATGACGATAGGCTCTAGTAGGTGCTTCGCAAGCTTTTGGAGTGAGCTTGGTAGGATCTGGAGCAATCCTGCAGAATATGGTAGGCTTTGGTGGTCATTTTGTAGGATCTACAATGATCTTGGCAAGCTTTAGAGAGCGCTTGCGGGTGAAAATAAAATTTGCAAAAGTAGATCATGGGGATGTGAATGATATGGTGGGTGGTAGATAATGATAGTGACAAAAAATGGTTTGGGAATTACAATAGCAATGGGTGATGGATGTGGAAGTGGCTATAATGGTGGAAGTCCTATGGCAAGCTAGGGTTTTGGATCTTCAGGGCTCTACAACCTTCTTCTTCACAAGGGCTTCTTCAACAATATCTCCAGGGGCGAGAACATTCTAGGGGTTGAGCATTTGCAAATGCTCTTATTTATAATCCACCCTAGGGTTTTCTTAGGGTTTTATACTTAACACTTTAGATCATGTGGCTAAGATTAAATCAAATCCTAAGACTGAGATTATACTTTAAGTGTGACATGGATTAATGAAGATGGACGGCTGATATTAGATTAAATCTAATGGTTGAGGTTAATTGGGTTTAAATATATATATTTTATAATAAATATATTAAAATATAATAATAAAATATTATATTAAATATAAATAATATAAAATAAATATAAATTAAGTCCAAAGGGGTCAAAAAGTGGTGAGAAAGGGCTAAAGTGGGCCTTTTGAAGGCGAGAAAGGCATGAAATGGTTAAATGAGTGGTGGGAAAGGTGTGTGGTGGACAATTGGGTGGTAGGATGGTTAGGATGAAGGATTAGTGGCTAGGATTTGGTGTCTACAGAATCTAAGATTTACCAAAGAAAATCTTAGGAATACAAAAGAGTTATGATTTTAAGCTTAGAAAAATGTTTATTTAACAAGAGGAAAGAAGATCTTATTGAGCATCGACGGATAAACATATATGATGAACTTTGAGTAGAACACTTCCTAAAATATCAAGTTTTTCGAAGAATATAAAAAATAAATGAGGGAAATACCCATTGAGAGACGTGGTCTCAAGGCGCGCCACAACAAAAAGTTGGCCAAAGGCCACGTTCGAAAAAAAAATTTATGAATGTTGGTATAGGTAGGTATACCAAGAGTCATTAATTGATGACGTGGAGAGATATCCTTACATTAATTAAAATTTACGAAGAAAAATTGATTTGTGATTATAAGATAAAAAAAATTAAATGCCCACCAAAAGTAAGGGCCTACGGTTTTTCCCTTTCCTCCATATTAGAAGATATGTAGCGAGGGAAAAAGGACACCGAACACTTATCCTTCTACATTATAAAATGCACAATGAAGGCTATTGAAATTCGAATGAGTTGGCATTTAATGGAAAAAATTTAAATGTAGGTGAAGTAGGAGGACAAATAAAAATAGGGGGCCTCCAAAAAAATGTTTGATTTATATTAGTTTCCTTCTTGAGTGAAACACAGTGATGTCTACGTTCGAGAGGGGAAGAAATAATATAAATTAAAAAACACCTAGAATGGGACACAGTGTTGCTTTAATTGTTTTAAAGCAAGCTACGTTCGTTGAGTATTTTTATAGAGGCAAAAAAAATCAATATGCATACACAAAGTAGTGAATAAAGAAATTTTGAAATATTTGTATCAATGGTAAAACAAAATTATATAAACCAATACAATATAAGCATACTACAATATGAAAAAAAACTCTTTCTTTAAAAAAGAAAAGAATAAGAGATTAAGAATCAGTTCAAGAAACCTCCTTCAAGAGAGAATGCTAGCAGAATCTATCCAGCTCTAATACCATGTTAGAGTTCCCAAGAGTATAAATATAAAGCATTACAAGATTTGAAGAAACAAAATAGAACTGATTGATTTATACCAAAGATCAGCTTTGTATAAATAGCAAAGTTGATCATTGAGAGTTCTTGGATTACAACTCATCAAGTCTGATGAAGACACCACTGAGAGTTCACTTGACACATTGAGGAATGGAAACTCAAGTGTGTCTATCCTAGTAGAACTTAAGAGAATATTCTTTTATTCTAACATAAAGTTGGAATCAAAATAGTCATTTGTTGAATAAAATTCATAATAATTTCCTTATAATATTCATTCCTCCAATATTTATTGAATTGAACATTTGAAGAATAAATATATGTCTCAAATATAAAGTTTGGATTGTAGATAAATCAAACCAAATTATAATAAATCCCAAACTGATTAATGAAAGATATCAATTTTAATTTCTCAACTTTATGAAATTAAAGTTGGAAATCAAAATAGTCATTTATCTTAGGTAAATTTACTTATTCAAATATTAATTAAATTTAATATTTGAATAGTAAATTTTTTATAACCTAGTTATAAAGTTTAACTTTATGAAAATTAATCTAGGTTAAATGTCTTCAAATTTTAATAACGAAATAAATTGCAAAATATTTAGCATAAGAAAATAAATCAAATCTTACACAACTATAGAATAAAAATTACAGAGACCCTAAAACCAGATTAATTTCCACCAGAAATCACACAGTTGGCAATAAAATGATGTAATCTTCAATGGAATTTAAATCTTGAAAAACTATATTAAATTATTTAATCAAAACTTCAAATACCATATTCATGCATATTTGAATCAAAAATAATTTAATATAATAAATAAATCTTACAATAAAATATCTAAATCATCTGCAAATACAAAATCATGTAGCTTATTTCCTTTCTATCATTTTGCCCTTTGAATCCTTTATTCTTTCTATGCTTTGCAAAATGTTCGACCCTCTCTTTGGTTTCTAATTCTCCATTTATAATTTGAGAAATTTGTTCCTCTTGATTAGTTTACTTCGTTCTGTCAGCTTTAAAAATGAATTTTTGAAACCCTAATATCAATAAAGCCTTTTCAAAGGATTTAATATTTCTCCTCATTGACATTCAAAAATTAAAGTTAAGACATGCCCATGAAACCCACGAACACATCCTCTATTCAACATAATTTAATAATCCTGCAAACAAAACAAATATTTTTTTTTGATAAGTAACATTTATATACATAATTGGGTTTTTCTAGAGGATCCCAAAAACCTTATTACAAAAATGGGGTGAACCCATTACAGCCGCAAGGTTGAGGACTCAGGGTGAGCCTCAGACCTGAACAGAAAGGAAAACTGAAACTGCCATAGCATTGGAGAGAAAGGGATAAGCAGGCCTCTATGAGGCTCAAAAAACCAACCTACCAGGGACCGACAGCAGCCTTAATTGGCAGTAGTTTTCTCCGGGGTCCCAGAGGAACCATCAACATGCGACTTGAGGTTGCGGAGGCACTGGATTGCCGACTCAGCAGCCCTAGAGATGTTCCCCATAGCGTCGATGGCCATATCGATGAGCAGACTCAGGGGAACCTTCTGCTGAACCTTATTCTGCACCGACTCAGAATCCGAGCTCAGGTGGAGAGGAGAGTCGTTCTCAACTTCGGCCTTAGCTTTCTTGAGCCGTCTGGAACATCTGCCACTCAGAGGAGTTGCCTTGGCCCGCTTACGACAGCGACTGCGACTGGGGGTAGCCTGGTCGGTGGGAGGCTCAGTCTTGGGAGCGTCGGTGCTCGGGGACGCAGGCGGGTGGGAAGAGAGGGGAGGGACGATCTGAGGGGAGGCCCTGTTAGAAAGACAATGGCGGAAGATAACGCCCATGAGCCCCTGGTGCCACGGCCTGGACTTGCTCTTTCGAGCGGCCTCGATGGAACAATCGAGGGAGTAGTTGAGGAAGTCCGGGAAGCAAAGCTTCTTGGACGCCCGCAAGTGGTTCACGAAACTGATGTGGTAGCTGCGCAGAGGCTTGTCCGGGTCGTCACAGCAAATGAACTGCATCAGCGGCTTCAAAGCCCAGCTCCACGGTTCGTCCAGCTCCTCTCTGAAGAGGGAGGATTTATCCCAGCCTAAATTCTTCCCTTTGTCCAGAAACTGGTCCAACTCCTCTTGCCAGTTGTGCTTGTCCCGCCGAATGAATTTCCCGGTGGCCGGCATTCCAGTAATCTCAAGCAAGAGATCAAAGGTGACCTTCAGGTGGACACCATTCACCCGAACTTCCCCATCTTGCCAGGTCTCCATGAAATCAGACGTAATTTTATCGTCCGGGCCCTGAAACTTGCTGAGGAAAGGGACTAGCCCGAGGGCTTTCATGAAGATTTTCTCCTCCTCAGACAGGGAAGAGAATTCAGGCTCAATGTAAGGTACAACCATGGGAGGGGCAGGGGAACTATGGAAGAAGGCCTTAAGGCAGAAATACGCTGTAGAACAGGGATAACTGCACACGATTCTGGGATGATGACAGAGATAAATGAAATCACCCGTATCGCCACCTTGGAATAAAAGGAAAGGAAGCTTGCATCGGAAGGGCGACGGCTCGCAGAAGCCGCATGCATGGGAAACAGCCGAAATGAGGGGAGCCGTCGGATAGGGAGGAGATAGGCTCGCTCGGTCCCGATGATGAAAGAAAATCATGCCTAGAAAGGCGTTAAAAACGTGAAAAGAGCTGATCGCTGACTCGTGACTGCCGCCCACGTCATGGGCCCTAACGGCCGCGCCGGGGGTCGTCTTACCAAGAGCAGTAATTGGATGCCGCAAGAAAACCAATCGCCAACTGTCCTCCATCCCAAGACCAACTGACGTGTCCCACCTAGCTGATCTGGCGAGGATCATTGAGCTTTTAGGAACTCTGACGCAGCCACGTCAGCAAGATCTTGAGGGATTTCGAGATCCCAAGTGGTGAGTTTGCCGGAGGAGGAGCCTCTGTTGGCCAGGAGGTCAGCCAAAGAATTTCCTTCCCTAAAGATGTGCTGGCATCTGTGGGTCCTACCGCGGAGAATCCTCCGAATCTCTCCGATGGTGTTGTGGACCCTCCAGGTAGGGGTCTTATCCTTGTTTACGTAGTTTATGATGTTCATAGAGTCGCCTTCTATGATGATAGCTCTGGAGTCCTCCGAAATGAGGGCTAACCCTCTCCAAAGGGCTCTGGCTTCCGCAACATGGTTGGTCTAAATCCCAAGATCTTCAGAGAAGGCGAGGATAACCATACCACGATGATCCCTGACAGCACCACCATCCCCTACTGCTCCTGGGTTCCCTTTGGAAGCCCCATCAAAGTTAAGCTTAATCCATCCCGGAGGGGGAGGACTCCACTTAGCGAGGGAACGGGGGTGAGGAAGAGGGTTTCCCAGGGGGGGACAATCAAAAATATTAAAAGAAGAGAGGATGCGCCCTTCCCGGGTCAGAGGATGGGGGCTGGGGCACTGAATGGAATTAGCATTTTCGAAAGCGAAAGCTATAGCCCTAATGGCCACCGAGGGAGGATCCCGGGTAGAAGTTCCAAAGATCCTACGGTTTCTCTCAAGCCAGACTTGCCAAATCAGGTGGGGGAGGCAGATGTCCCAGAGGAAACGGAGCTTAAGATTAACAAAGGGTTGGGGCCATTGGTAGAAGGCATCACACAAAGACCTGGGAGGAACCCAGTGGATCTGAAAGGAGGACAGGGCAAACCCAAACACAGCCGAGGTGAACTCACAGTGGAGGAACAGGTGATCGGTGGATTCCCAATTGGACAGGCAAAGGTAACATCTGTTGGGGAGGGGGATGCCTCTTTTGATGAGATTCTCAGTGGTGAGGGATTTGTTTTGGAAGGCAATCCACGAGAAGAAGGCCACTTTCGGAATGAGTTTCTTCTTCCAAGCAATGTGGGAAGGGGAGACGGGATGATCCTTCAGGAGGGAGAAGGCAGACTTAACAGTGTACAACCCTTTGTCAGACCCAGCCCAGGCAGGCTTGTCATCCTTTTGCTCAAAGGGAATGGTAGTAGCTTGGAGCATAATGTTGAGAGCAACAGCCTCAGGAGAGGTGCCCGCGAGGAGCCTCCATCGGGGTTGACCATCTTCCCAGATTATGAAGTCAGAAACCTTCATACCCAAACGAGAGTCAGGGACCATTTGAAGCATGGCGAGGTCCGCTCTGCCACTTAGGGGTTCATCCAATAACCACCTGTCGTTCCAGAAGTCAATGCTTTGTCCGTCCCCCAGAACCCATCTGAGGCCTTTCTGGATGAGCACTTTGGAATGAGTTACAGCCTTCCAGAAGGCAGATCCATTGGGGTGGATGCCAGAATCAAGGAAGGAAAGGTTTCCCATGTATTTCTTAGACACCAGCATGGTCCACTCCGCAGGGTCTTTCGAGATAATCCTCCAAGCCTGCTTGCCTAGCAAGGCTGTGTTCATGTCTGACAGTTTTCTGAAACCCAACCCTCCCTGCTTCTTACTTCTGCAGACAATGTCCCAGGCCACAAGGGGAATCTTAGCCTTGTCTTCGGCACCTGACCAAAGAAACTTTTTTTGAATGCGCTCAATGAGCTTGCACACTGACTTGGGAAGAGAGAAGACAGACATGAAGTAAATGGGGATACTCTGGAGGGTTGAACTAGATAGGGTTGCTTTCGCCGCTTGGGACAGAAGTTTGCCTTTCCAGGCTGCCAGCTTTCGATGGAATCTTTCCACAACGTTGTTCCACATACTCTCCTTGGGTCTTCCCCAAAAAAGGGGGAGCCCTAGATAGGAGGATGGGAGAGCTCCTGTAGAGCACCCAAGGATCCGCCCAATCCTACCCTGACGGTCCGGGGGGGTGTGAACGAAAAATAGCTTGCTTTTGGAGAAGTTAACCTGCTGCCCAGCCGCTTCCTCATAGAGGGATAGGATATGCTTGATGTTTCTAGCCTGAATGACAGACGCCTGCGTAGAAAGGATGGTGTCATCAACAAATTGCTGGTGAGTAGTGGGAGTGGAGTTGGACGCCGCTGGGATGCCGGAGATCTTCCCCGCCACTCTGGCCGCAGAGAGGGTTCTGCCAAGGGATTCCGCCAAGATGATGAACAAAAGAGGAGAAAGTGGGTCTCCTTGACGGAGTCCTCGGACGCTGGGAAAAAAGCCAGTGGGGGAGCCATTGACCAGCACCGAGAACCAGGCAGAGGAGAAGCAGTTGTGGATAAGTTAGACCCATATGGGGTGGAAGCCAAACTTCGGAAGGACGTCCCGGAGAAACTCCCAGCTGACTCGATCAAAAGCTTTGGTCATATCAAGTTTGAGGAAAAGACCTACTTTTTTGTTTCGGACCGCAGAATGAAGGGTTTCATGAATGGAGATGACGCCATCCAGAATGTTTCTGCCTTTGACCGAGCTTCCTTGGCGGGGGTCAATGATGAAGGGCAGGATGGGCTTCATCCTGGACGCCATGGCTTTGGAGAGGATCTTGAAAAGGACGTTGCAGAGGCTTATGGGGTGAAAGTCAGCCATAGATCGGCAAATAGGAGACTTGGGGATCAAAGCAATGAAGGTGGAGTTAACAGCCCGGGGAATGGGGTGGGATTGGAGGTCACGAATGGCAGCGCAGACGTCCGTTCCTACCAGGTCCCAACAGGCTTGGTAGAACCGGGGGGGAAATCCATCCGGCCCGGGGGCTTTATCAGGTTGCATGGAGAAGACCACCTCCTTAATTTCCGAGTCGGAGAAGGGCTTGAGGAGGGAGGAATTGGAGTCACCAGAAACCAGACTGGGGATGTTCTTCAGAAGGGCGGCCTTGGCAGAGGCAGAGCTTTCTGGGGAGGAACCTAAGAGGTTTTGAAAGAAAGAGACAGCCTCAGATCTGATCTCGTGGATATCTTCAGTGGTAGAACCATCGCTACATTGAATTTTGCTGATCTTATTGGAGCCTCTATGTCTCATGGTTGTAGCATGGAAGAATCTGGTATTGGAGTCTCCCGCTTTGATCCATAGTTCCCTGGATTTTTGCCTCCAGAAGGTTTCCTCACTGGCAAGAATGGAGTGGAATTCAGCAAGAAGTTTCCCTTCCTCCTTCCTCACTGCAGCCCCAGAATCCCCTTCTTCGACCCTTCTCTCAATGGCTTGGAGTTGGTCTGAAATTAGCTTCTTCCGGCTGAAAATGTTGCCAAACACCTCTCTATTCCACCTCCGCAAGTTTTCCTTGGTGAACTTGAGCTTCTGAGTAATCCTGAAGATGGGAGATCCATGGACATGCTGATTCCACCACTGGCTCATCTTTTCACGGAAGTCCTTGTGTTTGAGCCACATAGCCTCAAACCGAAAGGGGGTTCGAAACCTAGGAGACCTGCCCATCTGGAGGAAAATGGGATTATGATCCGATCCAATCTTGGGGAGAGCCAAAAGGGAAGCGTCACCAAAAAGAGGAATAGCTTCCTGGGAGATCAGGAATCTATCCAATTTGACCTGAATCAGATTGCCTCCAATCCTTCTGTTGCTCCACGTATAGCGGTTTCCTTTGAGAGGAATGTCAATGAGCTCGTTTGCATCCACAAATTCCCTAAGGTCCTCAGTAGAATGGTGGGTGGCAGCCAATCCTCCCTTTTTCTCCGTTGGATACAGGGGGCTATTGAAATCCCCTGCAACCACCCAAGGGATAGTGCTGAAGGAGTCCCTCATCCGGGAGATGGAATTCCAAAATTCAGATCTCTCAATAGGGGAATTTGGAGCGTACAGGTTGGACAGGATCCAGGACTGATTACTGGAGATGCAATGAAAGAGAATATTAATGACTCTGCTGGAGGATGAAAGTAGCCTACCTTCCACTTGGGACGGGTCCCAGAGGCACAAAAGTCCTCCACAGGAACCTTGAGCGGGGCTGTGCAGAGCTTCGCCTTGAGACCAGATGGACCTGGCAGCTTTCCTGGAGAACTTCTCGTCACATTTGGTTTCTTGCATGATGAAGATGGAGGGTCTGATATCCTTACGCATATTAGCAGCAAGTCTGAGCTTGGCTGCACTGTTGAGCCCTCTCGCATTCCAGGAGAGGATATTCATCAAGAAGATCTGAGAGGTTTCTTGCCTCCCTTCGCCTGCTGGAAGGGGGGTTTAGACACTTTGGGATCATCGGAGAGGGATTCATCAGAATTTAGGAAAAGAGTCCGCTGGGAGCCGTTAGCTAGGTCATCCTCAGTAGCCCTGATACGTAGCTCGGCTGTAGAAGGGCGTCCTCTTTTCCTCTCGGCTCCATAATCCATGGTGTGCCCTTTGCTTCTGGTTTTGATTGGACTAAACTTCCCAGATGAAGACTGCTGGGGGAGGAAGTTCTCGATCTCCTGAAGGATGGGGTTTAAAGATTTTGTATTGTTGGCAGAGGCTCTGAGGGGCTCTGGGGAAGGTTCGAGGTTGGCGCTAGGGTTTGAAACAGGATCTCGAGATTTGCCTTTGAAAAGCCCCTCCTGGCTCAGACCTTGGGATTCTGAAGGGACGATGGGGGGATTCCCCGTCGGAACTGGGACTTCCATAGCACGCCTAGGAACATTGAGATCTTTGCCTTTACCAGGAGGGCCCTGCGAAGAGGGCTTCAAAACTCGAGCTTGGGGACATTGGTGGATCAGATGCCCTTGGGTATTGCATGCAGAGCAGAACGCGGGTTTATTTTCATAAACAATGGGCTGCTTTTTGATGAGGATGGAATCCTTGAACAGATTGACAAAGGAAGGAAGGTCGGTTTCCAGATCGGCATTAACACACAGGCGAGCGTGGATCATGCGGGAGCGTACCTTAGTAGACGAATCTACAGCAACGAGCTCTCCAACAGTGCGGGCAATCCCTCTCAGGACTTCTTCTCGCCAGCAGTGGAAAGGAAGGTTTGGGAGCTGGATCCAAATAGGCGCCACATTAATGTTTTGCGTATCTGGGTTGAAGTCCTCTCCCCATCTGCGAAGAAAAAGGCTTCGCCTTCCCAGGAACCAGGGTCCCCCAGCAAGGATATTGCATGAATCTTCTGCATTATTTAATCTGATCGCAAAAAAGCCTCGAGACAGGGCTATCAGCTGCAAGCTCCCACTAGTGCGCCATTTGCTGCTCGCCCATTTCCGTATTGTTTCCATATCTGGTCTGCCTCCGATGAACTTGCCAATGAGGGTGAATTGTTCCTGAATAACAAAGCTGTCCAGCAGCGCCCCTGGGATCACCAAGTCAGGGCCGTTGGGGAGCAGGGTTTGAGAGGGGATAGGGTTTGAGGTCCCTTTAGAAAGCGCGTGCGCATACGATCCCTGGGAAGGAGAAGAAGGGTCAGGGGGTTTTCGGGGGGGAATTTCCCCTTCCTCGGGTTGATCAGGCTCTGGACCACCGAATCCAGAAACCGGGGAGGTGGGTCCCGGAGGGCTCCCAGAAGGCCTCCCGCGTGCATTCCCGCTTGCGATCCTACTCTCTGCCATTTTTTCGAAAGTCCAAAACAAATATTAATTAGAATATAAAAAATTTATAAAATAACCTTCTTAAATATAATTAAACTATAAAGTTATAAAACTTTATAATTTAATTCATTTATAATAGATATATAAAATAACCATTCTAAATATAATTAAAATATAAAGTTATAAAACTTTATAATTTAATTAATTTAAAACAAGTTTATAAAATAACAATTTTAAATATATTAAATTATAAAGTTATAAAACTTTATAATTTAATTAATTTAAAATAAGTTTATAAAATAACCATTTTAAATATATTAAATTATAAAATTTTATAAGTTAATTATTTAAAAATATATATATTGAAACTGAAGACCAACAAAATAGAAATATTAAACCACCTCATTCTTCCACATCATACCAATACCTAAAACAATCAAAACAAACCAAAATAATAATAAATTATTTTCAAAATTTTCTCACTGGGTCCCCAAAATTTGGTGTCGTTGTGAAGGACATCACAACAAATGGTGAATCTACTGGTAAATGTCCCTGGACATTTCAAACTTAAGAACCCAACTCTAAAAATAACAAAAACCAAATATTAGAAGCATGAGCATTAATAATATCTAGAGAATGTGAACAAACCAATTCAACATGAAATAATAGAATCATCAGCGTTGGTTTGGTGTGTGTAAAGTGATTCATTTTATATCCTTGAAATTGTTTAGCCTTCCATTGCCAGTTTTACATTTAGGTTATGAACATTTTATCTTTGAAGCATACTTCCACCTAACTCTCTTCAGAAATTGCTCTACTGTTGACTTTGCATTCCCTTTTATTCTAGACATAGCTTCACCGCCAGCCAAGCTTATATAGCTTCGGTGAAATTTATCTAGTTTATGGTGACAGATTTAGCTTTATTTTCTTCGTATTCATAATTTTCCTCTTTTTTTTTATCCAGTAATATGGTAAGGCTGAAGGAGTATATAAGATTTTTCACCTTAATTTGCAAAACTAACAATTTCATACTTTCAGAATTCCAAAAGATATTATTTAATGTGTTTGTATTACTTGTGAAGCTTTTGCAATATGATTCTAATATTTCAAATTTCCTTATCTTAATTCAGATTCATGAAGATATACACTAATATTTCATTTTCCTTTTTCTTCAGGTTTTACATGTTTTCAAAATAGGTAACTTTATCCTATATGACCCAAGACCAAATACCAGACAAAATCATCAAATGATTAGTGTCTCGGTAACAACTACCTCAATCAAGAAAACCTCACTGAAACTTCATCAAATTCAACAACACACATCAAAATAATGAAAATCCAAAATATGGCAAAGCCATTTTATTGCTATACTAAAAACACAACCAAAAATCTGATAAACATTAAATAAACAAAAATAAACATCAAAAACATCACCAACTAATAAAATCAACAAAATAACTAACTAACAACAAGCTATACATAACACAAATTTGCAAAACCAAAATTGCAAATTTGATAACGCGAGTGAACCCACTTCCTAAACATGACAAAATTGACAACATAACAAATAACAAAACATTACAAAACCACAACTTATGTACAAATACAAAAACAAGAAAACAAAATCTAAAAGACTATTTAAAAATACAAAAACAAGAAAACAAAATCCAAAAGACTATTTACAAAAATATACATTATGTACAAGACACTACAAAATTTCTGCCATCATTTCCCTGGATCCCAAACACGATTGGCACATTGTAAAAGATATATATGATTATATGCATGCCAAGTTTTATAGGAATCCAATAAAAATAAGATTAGGCCAAAAATAGAAATTATCATTATGCCTATCTCATCCCACTGATTTGATTCAAGTTGATAAGCAATTCCATGTTTAATATTTGATTAATTAAACTTAAAATTGAAAACATGATTTTCAACTATCATTTGTTTATTCAATGCAATATAAATTTCAAACCTTAATTCATCACTCTGACTTAACTTTTCAATTTTACAAGCATTTAAAATTTATTTCAAATAAGAATTTGTTTTTGAAAGTTTTAAAGCAAAATCGTCATCTATGTTTTTATGCTAGTTGAACTTGTCTAGGATGTCTCCTAAACAAGAATCATTACAAGATTGAATCTTAGATTTAATAATTATTTGTCTATGGACTTGATTCAAAGTTTCAATCATGTTTTCTTTTATTTTATTTATGGCAATAGATTTAGAAGTTGTTTCCAATTCCTTATTAACAACAATTGACATTTTTTTTTTAATAAAAATCATGAGTATCTAAAGGAATATTATACAACTTGTTACCTGGAATTTCCATCAATAACAAATATGAAGATTCTATCTTGTCATCCATAATCAACACATCATGACTAGCATTTACCAAAATTTGGTGAGCCATTGCAATTTTTTCTTTTCCTTCATGATCTCTATAATTATCACCATCTTGTAACTCTTTATCTTCATATAATACCTACTTTTTAAAAATACCAAAATGATGCACCCAATTAAACATATGCCCATATTTTTCAAACCACAAATCTGGTTGATCACAAGATGTAATAAATAACAAATCTTCTTGATCAACCACTTGATTTACTTCAAATAGATCCACATTTTTCTTTATGTCATCACCAAAATTAAATTCAAACCATTCATGTGAATTTATACTCATATTTTCATTAGTCAAAGGTAAGAGATATGTATTTACCTCTTCCTCATCCTTAACAAATGAGTCATAAAAAACATTTACCATATTTTCATTTTCAATTTCAGCAAGGTGTGCATTAAAATCATCTTCAAAGTAATTGAATTTTGAAACCTTCTCTATTTTTACAAGTGGCATGTCATTTTCTGATTGCATAGAAATTTCAAAATCTTCATTTGAGGTAGAATTTTCAACATCTTGCATATCAAATGAAATAGAAATTTCATTAGTAGGAGTATGAGAAAACAATGATTTACCATACAAACCCCAACCATTATAATAGTTATCTTCTATAGTTAAAGAGTGAACTTCAACCATGTCTTCTATACAATATTCAGATATATTTATAGAATCCTTTTCACATTCCCCTTCATTAATCACTTGATGTGAAAAATTACTAGTTTCTTGTTGTATAAATATTATAGAATCCTTAAATGATATAAGTTTTTCATTTTCCTACACATCAATTCAAAAAGAATCTTCTTTGAAAATTGCAAAAGAAGTAAATAATTATTATTCATTATCTGAAATAAGGACATGATTATCTTTTTGAAGCATCTAGTGAAATTCCATCTCTTCTTTTATGACATTTTAGATTCATCTTCAAACTAATTTTCTTTAATTTCAAAAATTTCAACTTTCTCAAATTCATCCATTGGTAAGACAAGGGTTTCTTCAGTAGGATCAATTTATGTACTTTATTTCATAATATCATCCCAATCCTTCTTTGAGAATAATGGCTCTAAATCAATTTCTATATTTTGATCAACTTGATCATCACATTGTTCATTGATGAGTATTGACTCTGAGACTTGCACCTCATTCTCAACATCTACGATAGTTGTGACGTCTAAAATATCAATCTCAACCTGATTCATTTGTGATCTTTGAGTATATTTTTAGGTTTAAGTCTGTATATTTATTCCATATTAACATATTGAGAGATCAATTGTTGTTCAAATGTTACTTCCTCATGGTAAGCTCTAGGTAATGATGTAACATGATCTAAGGCTTCCATGTATATTTGAGTAGCTCTTTCTTTTGAAATTATATAATGTATCCCAACCTCAGTATATACCCTATGGAATTTATCCTTAAATGATCTCATGGGTTCGTTAAATGTTTTGTGAATAGAGATAAATTGATTTAACATCATAAATTGGTCATCCAACTTTTCAAAATGTTTGAGAAATGCTTTTTCTAGTTTAGCCCAAGAAGTAGCAGACCTTACAAGTAATTGTACATACCACTTAAGCGCAACCTCATCCAATGGGTATGAAAATAATATGTAAGGAACATCTCCCTACATAAGCTACAAATGGCATAACACACTCTTGTATTTTTGAATATATTCCTTGGCGTGATCCACATCATACCTAAATTTTGATAAAAAAAACTTCTACACCTTCAAGAATTTGATGAAAAGGCATGTTTAAACTGCTATAATAATCACCTATCCAAGATGTCGTTATTTTCTTTACTGAAGTAAGTGATGCCATTAGTGAACTTTAAAGAACACAATTTTAATACCAATCTTATTAGTCAATGAAATATATCTTGCAACTAAGCATGAAATGACTAATCAATTGATAAAAAGATATGCATCAACTAAACCTTAGCATTAAATAACATCTTTCAATTTGTAATTTTTTTTAAACTGAGATTTGAATGACTTCAAATGAAAATCGAATATTTACCTTTCAGGCCCTCCTTCTAGAGCCAATTTATTGAGGTGTGATTTTGTCCAGTTACAAAAATAACTCGTCATATACGATTCAAAAATCCTCTCTTGCAAAGAACTTATATTTTTCCAAGGTTCTCACTTAAGATTTTTATGTGTCATGCATATGTACGAAAATAATTGCTTGAATAATACTAATAGTTTACAAGTTATTGTTAACAAGGATCCTGGGAATCAGGTAATTGACTTTAAATTTCTCATGTGTTAAGTGTCTTTTACTCCAACTATTTCTCTAAACAATAATAGATAAATTTACCTTTTAATTTTGATAACTTGTGCAAATTTATTCTATAATCTCAACACAACATCTTAATTAAAATGCTTCAAATGAATTTGAAATAAAAATTTAATCTAGCATTTTAATTAATATTAAATTTCAATTAACTTTAATAAAATCAAAGTTTATGAAATTTTTATGAAATTGATTAAATATAAACCTTTATTATAAAGTCTAAACTTTATAATATTCAAACTTTAAGGTTTATTTAATGAAAATATTTGTTCATCAAAATATGAAATTACAATTGAAATATTTGGAGAATGAACAAACGCAATAATCTCTAACCCAAATTATAAGGTTTTTTGAAACCTTAGTAATTTTGAAACATAGGGTTTAATATAAAACTGATTTATGAAATTTTGAATTTTATGATATGAAAATAAAGTTCATAAAACATATCCTTCCCATAATATTTATTTCTTAAATATTTATTGGATTAAATATTTAAGAACAAATATGATCCTCCAATGTAAAGTTTGGATCTTTGGATAAATTGAAACTGTATTTAAAATAAAACCCAAACTATTCAATGAAAAGATATCAATTCTGAATTCTCAACTTTATGGATTTAAAGTTGGAATCAAAATAGTCATTTTTATAATAAAATTCATAATAATTTCTTTTTTGTAATATTCATTCCTCCAATATTTATTGAATTTAACATTTGAAGAATAAATATATCTCAAATATAAAGTTTGGATTTTAGATAAATCAAATCAAATTATAATAAAACCCAAACTGATTAATGAAAAAATATCAATTCTAATTTCTCAACTTTATGAAATTAAAGTTGGAAATCAAAATAGTCATTTATCTTAGGTAAATTTATTTATTCAAATATTAATTAAATTTAATATTTGAATAATAAATTTATTTATAACCTAGTTATAAAGTTTAAATTTATGAAATTTAATCTAGGTTAAATGTCTTAAAATTTTAATAACGAAATAAATTGTAAAATATTTAGCATAAGAAAATAAATGAAATCTCGTACAACAACTATAGAATAAAAATTACAGAGACCCTAAAACCAGTTTAATGCCCACGAGAAATCACACAGTAAGAAAATAAAATAATGAAATCTTCAATGGAATTTAAATATTGAAAACTATATTAAATTTTTTAATCAAAACTTCAAATACCATATTTATGCATATTTGAATCAAAACTAATTTAATATAATAAATAAATCTTACAATAAAATCTCTGAATCATCTGCAAATCCAAAATCCTGTAGCTTCTTTCCTTTCTAGCCTTTGCCCTTTGAATCCTTTATCCTTTCTTTGCTTTGCAAAATGTCCAACCCTCTCTTTGGTTTCTAATTCTCCATTTATAACTTGAGAAATTCGTTCCTCATGATTAGTTTACTCCGTTCCATCAATTTTAAAAACGAATTCTTGAAACCCTAATATCAATAAAGCCATTTCGAAGGATTTAATATTTCTCCTCATTGGCATTCAAAAATTAAATTTAAGATATGCCCATGAAACCCACGAACACATCCTCTATTCAACATACTTTAATAATCCTGCCAACAAAATAAATATTAATTAGAATATAAAATATTTATAAAATAACCTTCTTAAATATAATTAAATTATAAAGTTATAAAATTTTATAATTTAATTAATTAAAAAACATATTTATAATATAACCATTCTAAATATAATTAAAATATAAAGTTATAAAACTTTATCATTTAATCAATTTAAAACAAGTTTATAAAATAACAATTATAAATATATTAAATTATAAAGTTATAAAACTTTATAATTTAATTAATTTAAAACAAGTTTATAACATAACCATTTTAAGTATATTAAATTATAAAATTTTATAATCTAATTAAATAAATTTTTTTTTTTAAAACAAAATTTGAAACTGAAGACCAACAAAATAGAAATAATAAACCACCCCATTCTTCTAGATCATACCAATACCTGAAACAATCAAAACCAACCAACAAAATAATAATAAAATTTCAAAATTTTCTCAGTGGGTCCCCAAAATTTGGGGTTGTTGTGAAGGACGTCATAACATGTGGTTTGAGTTCTTACAAGCAAAATATAGGAAACTAGTCACTATTATGAATGATAAAACATATAATGTCAAAAGTGTTGGAGATGTTCCTCTTAATCTTCTTGTAGCTAAATATAGAATTGAAAAAAGTAATATATATACCTAAATTGGTAAAAAAAATGTCTATACCACAATTTTTGGATCACAACATGGTGGTCAAATTTAGAGTTGTTAATTGCACTAAGAAACATTTTATCAAAAAAAATGGTAATAATGTGAACTAGTTCCTATAAAAATAGTTTGTTTGCACTAGATGTCCTATCTTCTTCTAATGCCACATTGTCAATATCAATGATAGATGCAACCTCCATTTGACATTGTATATATGAATATCTGATTTATAGTTACTTTAATTGAGTAAGCATCAAATTGTGTCAGGTATACCAAAACTTTCACTAACATGGCTAGTATTCTTGATTTGTTTAGTGGGGAAACAACATTGAGTACTTTTTGAGTTTAGCACTCATACAACAAAGGACCATTTGTATGTGATACACATTAATCTATGTAGACCCATGCCATCTAGGTTCACTAGGTAAAGAAAAATCTAGTTGCTTATCAATGACTATTCATGAAAGATGTTGGTGTAATTACAATTAAAGGTTGATGTTGTCGTGACCCACCTTGGAAGAACCTTATTAATATGATATTTGTATTTTGAAAATTGAATTTAATGCATGTTATGTTTGCATTATGATGATTTTTATCTAGATAAAATAATGTTGCATACATTGGCTAACATGCAAGAACAGGTATTCTATTAAGTGGAAGATATTGACCATGAGATATGAGAAGGGAAATGATGACATAGACAACTCATCAGGTAAGGCTCTCATCTCAACCATCACTAGTTACCTCCCTGAGAGCGGTGCACTTGAGTTTAACTCTAAAAATTTCTGCTCAATCAAAGGAAAAATAGTGATGGGATATGTTGAGCACGTTCATGGAGTGCTTGCATGCCATTAATATGAAAAGGTTGCATAATTAAATTTTCATAAAGGAATTCCACCTTAAAAAAGCATATTTATTAGTGAATGACATTTCAATATTTTGAAATAAATGTTTTATGCATATAATTATCTATAGTAGAGATTATTTGTTTTGAGCTCAATTATTAATTTGAGTAACTTCATTTTTTTAAATATATCAGGTAGATTGTATTTTATGAGCTTGTCAAAATTTTGTCAAATTATGAAAAGACCACTCTATAAATTAAATATTATATTTTCCTTACATAAGGCAGTTTTGGGATGAGTGTTCTGGAAGATGAGGTTCATACCTTATCTCTAACAGTCCCAAAAAGTTGTTGCCCAGACTCTTAATAGTAATAGTACACTTGAGTAAGGAACAAGAGACAAAAATCCTACATACACCTTATCCCTAGAGAATCCCATATTTAATAAAATAATATATATGTTGGAAGGAGCTTGCATGTGAATGAAAATATAGAAATAGATAAAATAATATGGGACATATTTTCAATAGAGAAGATGGGAGTCTATAAATTGCCTTAAGGACAAGAGAATAGGGACATGCTATGTTTTGCTAAGCTACGGATGCTAGGAGAAGAGCACATAAGGATGCTTCAACAACTAGTTGGTAGCTTCACGAAAGGCCCAGGTTGAATTTGGTCACCTTAAGTTCCTTTTAATATGCTCTAAAAACATATTTGTTTACAATATCTTAGTGTATAACTAAGGTAACCCTTTCTTTTTTTTGGATTAAATTCTCTGATTAGTTTTATTTTATGAAGTTATGCACTTGTTGCTTTCCTTACAAAATTAAAAATATTTTAATTGAGATATGCGTAGATGAGTGACCCATATGTACCCTGTGCATTATACCAAACATATAATTGGCTCTCTGTTAGCAACTCGAGACATCAATTAAAGCTTTAAGTTGGTTTCAGATTTAGCAATAGATATACCTCCTTACATATAGTATTAGAACCCACACTTCTCATAAATGCTTAGATAACTGGTGTCACTCACTTGATCTTCTATGACTATGGTCTTCGTGTACCTTCCATGGTCATCGAATAGCGACGTAGTGTCACAAAAAATGGTGACCACACTCTATATGGAGGTATGTTTCCTATCCAAAGCTACATATTGTGGCTTTGCTTAACTCCTGGTGGGGAGGATAGAAATTATGGTCAGCATTACACCAAAAAACCCACTACCAGTGTTGTCTATGCCAGTATGATGACCTTAGTTTCTGCATAACCAAATCACCACCTCAATATGATTCCAGGAGTCACCCTTGAAAGATATCGGTACTAATTATTACACCTACTCCTCACTAATTGCAATGGAACATAGTTCAGGGTGTAGCTTGCGAATGCTATCAGTTTCGTAGGAACAATCATCCTCTAAAACATAGATGAGTCATCAACATGACCTCTACACTATGACTCCATACTCAGAAAGAAAATTTTGTATCAACTACAGTTAGAACGTAGCATACCCATCACTGATTTTTGTATCTAAGCCTTGTTTAAGCATTAGTGAGAGAATTTTTTGGTCTCTAAGAAACTTAGGCTGGGTGTCCTTACGATGAAGCAGGAGTTACTTAGAATTGTGATACTCACACTATTAGAGCAGCAACAAAAAATTCCATACTGTAAGCCTATGTGATGCTATAAATGGTCTACATACACAATTACCTCCCTACCTGAGTTAATTAAGGAAAGGAAGGATCTAAAGAGCCTACAGTATTCCATGTCATATATTTTATGGCGTGTTCCACCATGTGAAGTATTTTCTATCAGAATTTCTTAATCTATGAATTTCGGGTTGATATGCCACTCTACCGCCAGTCTATCTAAACAAACCAAGTCATCTTTAGCTGTAGAGGTTGTAGAGGCATAGATATGTCTTGTAAAAATATCTCTAGCTCTGTGTCACATATATTTGAAACCTCACAAACATTGCCCCTACGACTGAGAGGTGTCATCGTCTGAAGACTCAAACAAATAAACTAAACCCATCCTTTACACAAATCAAGGCACTTATTACTATGTATTACTCACCATAAGACTTAAGTCTTGCTTGGTTATATGTGAAGTGTCATAGGAAATTATACAAGGGGGAAAATAATAGCTTATGACCATTCAATATGAAATTCATGTCGAAAGGAAATTCGGTGTAGAAATTCATTGAAGGTTTGGGGCCTGGTTCTAAGACACATTTATGCTTATATTCACATGTTTTATTATTTGGAAGGAATATAGGAAATGTTTTGGTTATGTTAGTGGCTTCGAATGTATATTAAAATTTATTTCATTGATTTTTGAGATTAGGAGTTAATTATTGAATGAATGGTTCTTTTGATTAATATCTAGAATCTCTATGGTATGAAAGAACTCTTTAGAATGGAATGATATAAAAACCAATTTTTGAAAAATAGTTAGCATCGAATCTAGAATTTAATTGGATACAATTATGAAATTTTGTTTGTGGTTTGAAGTGTATTATGTTTTTCTATAACATGAATTCATCTTAAGTCATATTTTTTAATTTTTGCAAATGATGGTATGAATATTTATTGGGTTAGTAAGATGAATTGCTCTTGGTTAATGATGATGGGTTGGTGTCCAATCCTCGGGAATATGTATGGGACTCTTCCTATGATTGGGTATATTTCCAATGAATGAAAATATGAATTATTCCTCATTGAAATGTATATGGATGAGAATGTGTTATAATAGCATATTGGGTGATTGCATTGAAAGAAACTCACTTTAGCATTTATGTAATGCTAGTTGCATAAGCATGGTGTGCTTGTGATGCATTATCATTTATGCACTCGATTTATCCTAATACCTTACCACTCATCTCTCATCTCAAGAAGATGCAAGGATCCTAGAGAAGATTCATGAAGTCACTATTGAAGACTTTGATTTGTATTTGATTACATTCATGTATTTCATATTTAATGTAATTTTTAATGGCTAAAAAGAAAATCCAAGTGATGTAATATTTATTCTTGCTTTGTAGAATAGAAAGGAAGTTTCATTTATGTAAATACTTCCATAAGATAGCAATGTTAGATAATATGGAAGCAATGAAAATGATGTATTTTATATCCTTAGGTGTAGATGATGTAAGGTTTGAAAGGAATTTCAAATGGAAGCCTTATTGCATAGAAAAAAAATGTTGTCTAATTGCTTATGTATCTTCTTCCTTTAAAGAATGTATGCTTGAGAATTGAATATCCGTAATATAGTAGGAAATGATTAATTCATGAACAACCCGAATACAAAGGGTTCATTATGGTCTCAAAACTCACAAACTAGAACTACTACTAATAAACTTGTCAGCACCTCAAATATGGGAAATTCTTTAATAATGATTAAAACATATAATCCCATGATACATATGGGTAGCCATAATTGCAATGGATAAGTAATTCTCCTAAAATACTAACCTCCTTGGTTGTATGGAGAATTGGGGAGGGTAATCCTTGGGTGAGGATCCCTATCCTATCTGGTTGATAAAACCATAATATGCCCTTGTTATATAGCAATAAATTAAGGGAAATTTAAAGCCTTTAAATTTTATTATCCGTCTACTAGTATGGGATGGTGAGATGGTAAGGTGGGAATGGGTGTTCCTACTAGCATTTGGCTTTAAGAAAACTATAGAAGTGGGTGCTTCTATATGTTCAATCTATTGCAAATCAGATTACCTTCTCTAATGGGATAACTATGTCTTTATTCATTATTATAGTGGCGACTTATCAATGGATGGACGATGAGTTTATATATATATAAAAAATAAAAAATTAGCGGATGATCTAGGTACGTTATAGATGTGCTCAAGTATTTCTAGCACTTAAAGTAGCATGTAGAAATAGAAACTAATAATTTAATTCAATTTCTTTTCTTAGATCAAGAGGGTAATATACATGCAATTAACTTTCAAGGTTTCTTGCATAAAAGTGGACTGAGTGACAACTTGCTAAAACATATAATATATAATAGAATGGGGTTGCTAAACAAAAAAATTATTTTATCATGGAAATTGTTTATTGTGTGCTTATAGGATCTAATTGAGAGCAACATATAATTTTATCTCTACTATATTTTATCATCTAAATATAGTACCCCTAAAGGCACTGCAAATAGTTTTACCTAAAGAAACTTCCTCCCCAATATGTCTTTAATCGTCCATCTTAAATTATTTAAAAATAAGGCATACACATATGCCAATTAGAAGACCAATTTGGATGCAAAAACCCTATCATACATATATTTCTTGGGTATGATGACGATTCAAAATCCTATTGACTAATAGATCCAATCACCAAGAATTTATATATAATTTGAGATGTGGTGTTTGATGAAGAATTTAAGTCAATGATGTCTTTTTAAGCCTTAATATTAATATAAAGCTCAGGGGATAAATTCTATAGGATCAGATATATGATAGCCATAAAATAGTAAGGTCAAGATAATGATGTAATTAGAATAATATGAGCAAACTAATAAATAGATAGATATATAGATAAATATATAGATAGATAGATATATAGATAGATAGATAGATAGATAGATAGATAGATAGATCAAAGCTTATAATATATCAACTAAAATTCATTAATAAGTAGCAATATGAATGTTAATAGCCTAAATCACACATGTACAAAGCATGTAGTATAACACACAATAATAGTTGCTCAAAATATATGAAAAATTTATTACTCATATTTCTCTTATAAGTATAGAACTTGACTCTCTACACTTTATGGTTGAATTATTTATGATTGATTTTGATGCATCTGCTGATTCTCTATGGAGTGTTATATATCCATAGTAGAATGACTCTTTGTATACTTGAATATTCCTTTCCATATGCCAAGTTTCATGACTCTTGGCTTCTCTACTTGATACTTGCATACACATGACTCTATTTTGTATGCACACCTAGACATGACTCTTAACTTAGCACACTCTAATATCAAGACACTTGTGCATTTCCTTCACATACACACTTACATAACACTTGTTCATTTCCTGCACATTATTACATTACATAAAATGTTACTCACACTCTCAACTAAGACTCAACCCTAATATAATATTTACAAGTACAATGAAGGTACCATTAGGGTACATTAACATATACTAAATAATGTAATATACTCCAACACCCACTTTTATTACATTATTTTATTATTGAAGACATTAATATTTAATCATGGTCTCCATTATTTAAGTGATCTTGGAACCTAAGCTTGATTTGTTCTATTTTTGTTGCCTTCTAAAATTTTTTATTCTTTTGCTTATTTACTTTGTTATTTTCTAACATGTTCTTATCAGGTTTCCTTCCTATATCCTAATCAATTGTAATATTAGTAACTTTCAAACTCTTTGTGAGAAGTTCATTTTCATTGATTATAATTTTTGCTAAAAGGGATTTGAATTTATTTTCTTTAATAGTTTCTTCTAATTCTTCTATTTCATGAATTTCTTGACTTAGGTGTCCTTTTTAAATTTCCTCTCTATATTGTACCTAATGTTGATTATATGAGTACTAAAAAGGATGTTGATGTTGATGTCATGGATTATACTGAAATTGATATTTTATTTGCTATACTAACTTATTTATTTGACCACTTTGATTCATTTGATTCTCTTGGGGCTGATTCCTTGACTTGTATCTATAGAAATATGTTCTATGTCCTCCTTTATTACATATTTAACAATATCAAGTGTTTCATTTGAATATATATCTTAGATTTGAAGCAATATTACCTTGTCAATTATTATTTTATACTAAGGCATTGTTAGGCATTTCATCTTTGGCTGAATTTTCTACTTTGTAATCTTGTAGAATATAAATTAACTTTTCAAATGAAGTATCTTTGCTTTGAACTTGTAAATATGTAACTAAATTCTTATAAGTTTCTATAAGTTCTCTCAATGTCACTTGAACAAGAAGTTTATCTTCCACTTTTCTCCTAAAGTTAATAGTTTTGCTTTTATATATGCTATATTTCTAAGAAATAATTCAATACTTTCACCACTATTAACCTTTAAAGAGTATAACTAAGATTGAATATTGAAAATAGTAGCCTTGGTTTTCCCTTCAAATGTTTTCCTATAGTATTCCAATGTTTTGTAGAAGTTTTTGCTGTACTTATATAAGGTTGCATTCCATCGGTAATAGCAAAAGTTATTATCATAAGCACCTTTGCTTCACTATCTTCATATCTTTGAATTTATCTAAAATATTTGATCGGTTTTTTTTGTTCCACTAACTATATCCCATACTTTTGCAATTATTAAAATTGATTTCACTTTATTTTTCCATGAAGCATAATTTGGTCCTTTTAGAAGTTGAGATCTAGAGAGGAAAATTTTATTGTTAGACATAGTAACACTCATTTAAAGAAAACTTTTTATGTAAACTACCTTTAAAATCCCTAGGTTTAAATAAACCAAAGTTTCTAAATGAAAAACCATATGAAGTAGATATCATTGTGTCTCCCAAATATTAGAAACTAAGAAACAATAATTTTGCAAAATTAATTTTCCTATGTTTGAATTTGAATTCCTTTTGACTCCCAAAATAATTAATTTGCAAAAATTCAATAATCTTTTATTTTCAAAAAACTAATAAAGCAAACCAATTTTAAATTTATCTAATTATTAAAAATATTTCAAAAAATCTTATAACTCTAGTCTTGAATTATCATACTACTTATCCCTCCATTATATTATTAAAATAATTAATGATAATTATTATCACTAATTTTATTCAACCTTACTAAATTACTTTAATGACATTATCACTCCTTAATAAATTGAACTTTCATAAAACTTAAAAAACTACTTATTGCTCCAAAAATCAAACTTTGAAAAATCTAAATTTAATTTTACCTCTTTGGCTATGCTCATGCCTATTATCCCTGCTTTATTGTAATGCCTTGAATGCTTATTCAAAATCATGTGAATAGCCTTTACTTAACTCACTTGAGTGCTACATACCTATTGTTTGGACATTTTACTTTAGGTGGGAAAAAATGAAACATTAAGGTTTCTTAATGTTTTGAATTTGTTTGCATCAAGAATGCTACATCTCTAGGTGGCATTGTAGATGCTACATAAGAAATATTTAATGTTGACACTTCTATCTCTATCCCCAAGTAATCCACAAGCATTACACTTCCCACTCTTCCAATGATGTGTCTTCAATGATTAGGTTTTACTTACTAATATTTGATTAATTCATTCACTTTGCTTTTGGTATTGTGTAGAGATGTTTTCTTGTATCTTAGCATTACTATTGCATTTCCTCTTCCTATACTTTCTTGGATCTTGGATATTGACTATTAAGTTTCCTCTTTTGATGTTCGGTTGACTCTTGGAGACTATTATGTTTTCTTGATATTTTCTCCTTTAGCATTCACTTGGATCTAATGTGGATAAACCTATATTACATTGAATTCCAATGTGTGTATTCTCACTTTACACTTTTGCTTTATTTAATATGTTGATCCCTCCTTTCATGTAGGTCTAATGACACTTATATTCATGCTAACCCCTCATTTGGTGGTGGTTGCTCTATTTTATGCTCATTGAATAGCTTAAAACTTTTCTACTTGAATAACATACCTTTAAACATTGATGTGAGTCAAATAGTTTTGCTTTCCTTTGAGTTGAATACCTTCACCCTAGATCCTCTATCCTTGGGCATATTTTATAAGATAAACCCTTGAGCTTCTACTATTTCTTCTTCTAATGCTTGCTTGATTACTATGGCTGAGCTTATTACAATATAGAGCCTCTTCTTAATCAAATTTCTTCTTCTCTTAATAGTTATTTAGGTTTTATTCCTTCTAAATATTGAACCTTCTAAAGATAATGTTTTTCTATCTAGATTTTCTCCTATTAGATGGTTCCTCTTGTCAAGCATCTATGTCACTTGAAACTTGTTGAATCATTTTCTATGTCAAGTTCTATCTTCAAGACTTCAATTTTTTTATATACTACCTCTATTCTAAATAGTATTTCAAAATACGCAATCTCAATATTGTATTGCTCTTCTATCTCTATCAAGGTCTATATGACTCAAGTCTTCAATATCTCTAAAATTATTTGAGTCAAGTGAAGTAATAATGCATGAAAAGATTAAGCAAATGATGATCAGTCGAACATTAGGAATTGCATTCAACTTAGAAGCTTAAGTAGGTTACAAAATAGGATTATTAACCACTTAGCATTAGAAGCGCTAACGATGATTAATAATAGATTTATTCTAACAACCTAACTAAATATCATAATATATCTAGTTATTAACCTTAGTTAACTAGGAGGTAATTCATAGAATAGTAAATATCTCCTATGGTAGAAAAGTAAATTTAATAACCTATGTAGTATAATGTAATATACTACCCATTTTACCCTAACATCCCCCATTTATTACATTACTTTGATATACAAAGTCTACTTCGAAATAGTTCAAATTTGACACGTCCAAGTACCTTTGTGAAGATGTCAACAACCTGTTCGTCGGTGGGAATGTATTGGAGCTTGATCCTGTGTTTAGGAACTTCATCACGAATGAAATGACAATCCGTGTCAATGTGCTTTGTGCGTACATGATGGACCGGATTCTTGACCAAGTTCAAAACACCTGAGTTGTCACAAAACATGTGAATAAGAAGTTTCTTTGGTAGGCCCATGGTAGCCAAGATGTGACTTAACCATAAGGCTTCACACACAACTCCATGTGTAGCGCGATACTCTACCTATGTTGAAGATAAAGCAACCACCTATTGCTTTTTTACTATGCCATGAGATAGGACCAGATCCAAATGAAATACATATCCTGAAGTTGATTTTTTGTCATCTAGGAATCCAACATAGTCAGAGTCAGTATAACTCTGTAAGAAGAATGAGTTATTCTTCTTATACTCTAGACCATATTCTACACTACCTTGAATGTAGTGAAGAATACACTTAGCTACTTTCCAGTGAGAGACCTTTGGTTCTTGCATGAACCGAGAAAGATAGTTTACAACATAAGTAATGTTTGGTCTAGTATTGGTCATATAGATAAGGCTTCCAATAATATGTCTATATAGCATGCCATCTACCTATGGTGAGTCATCATACCAGGATAAATGAAGCCTTGATTCCATTGGTGTTGCCTTGGGCTTGCAATCAGTCATACGATATTTTTCTACTAAAGTCTTAGCATACTTTTTCTGAGTCACCCTAAGATGATTTTTTTTTTGTTCTCTCTCAAGACCAAGATAGTAGTGGAGAAGTCCTAGATCTGTCATATCAAATGACTCTTTCAAGTCATATTTCATGGCGTTGATCAACTTCTCTAAATTTCCAGTGATGATAATATCATCTACATATAATACAATAATCGCTATTTTAGAACCTGTGTTCTTGATATAGATATTTGCATCAGATGGACTTCTCTTGAATCCGTTCTGAAATAGGTGACTATCCATTTTAATGAACCATGCTCTTGGGGCTTGTTTGATCCCATATAATTATTTGACCAACTTGCAAACCTGTTTCTCATGGCCTTCCTCAGAAAATCCTGGAGGTTGAGTCATGTATACCTCTTATTTTAAGTCACCATTCAAAAAGGCACTTTTTATATCCATTTTATGTAATTTCCATCCGAACTATGCTGCCATAGCATAAAGAACTCGAATGGTGGTCATCCTTGTAGTGGGTGCAAAGGTTTCCTCATAATCAAGGCCTTCCTTCTGAGCATAGCCCTTCGCTACAAGATGGAATTTATGCTTGTATATGGTACCATCTGCCTTATATTTGACTTTGTAAACCCATTTACAACCTATGGGCTTCTTTCCTTTAGGTAAATCTACCAGTTTCCATGTTTTATTCTTCATGAGGGAGTTATGTTCAGCATCCATAGTTGCATTCCACTGAGGTTGTTTAAGAGCTTCATCAATTGTAGAAGGTTAATTTTCATCATATGAATACATGTAAACCCTCTCCTCATCAATTTACATATCATCTCCACTTTCTAAATCTCTATCAACATAAAGCTCTTGAAAATCTGCATAAATATCATCAATTGAAGTAGATGCTTCTGCCTTTCTCTGTCTAGACGTGCTTCGTGTCTTAGGATGATTGATAGTGAGATATGGTGGTGAAGTGAGTTTGGAATCTCTCATAGTACTTGTATACCATTTAGAAGGTTTTTTCTGTTGTGGAGGATTTTGTGGTTATTTCTCCTCATCTTCCATATATACTGATGTAGTGTTATATGTGAAAGCTTCATCAAACACTACATCTCTACTAACATGTATTTTCTTGGTGAATGGATCTATCAACCGATAGCCATTTGATAATTCAGCATATCCCAAAAAAACACACTGTAGGGTCTTTTCATCTAACTTCTTTCTTTTCTCCTTAGGTATGTGCATAAAATCCTTACACCCAAATACTCATAGGTGATATATGGAGGGTTTCCTTCCACTCCATGCTTCCTGAGGAGTCATATATTCAAGATCCCTTGTGGGTGCTCTATTTAGAAGATATACTGCAGTTGTTACAGCTTCAGCCCAATAAATATGCTCAATATTGGCTCCCTTAAGCATACATCAAACCATTTCCATAATGGAATGATTTATTCTCTCAGTAACTCCATTTGACTGAGGAGAATAGGTTGTTGTTAACAGTATTTTTATCCCATATTTCTATAAAAATGAGGAAATTTATTTTTATGTGTATTCCCCCTCGATCCGAATGAAGGGTCTTTATGAAACATCCTGATTCTTTCTCAAAAAGCTTCTTGAAATACTAAAAATAGTCAAATGCTTCAAACTTCAACTACAAGAAGAAGACCCACATGTTCCATGAGTGATTGTCTACAAACAATTGAAAATACCTTTTTCCTCCATAACTAGTAGACATAGGACCACACAAATCTGTGTGAACTAACTCCAAAGGTACTTTAGCTTGAAAAGAGCTAAGTTCAAAAGGTACTCTATGTTGCTTTCCTGACAAGAAATCTGAGCACACCTGGCAAAGTAGATGAAATATTAGGTAGTCCTTTCACCATTTGATATTTACTAAGTTCTAGTAAATACCCTGAGCTTATATGCCCAAATCTCTTATGCCATAGAGAAGTAGCCTCTTTTTTGGTTACTGACATTGTAGTATGTGTAGAGGTAATTGCATATAAGATAAATAAACCATGTTTCTATGAACTTGTTTCTATCTATTTTTCTTTTTGAGTAATAAAGCAATGTTTCTTTTCTTTGTCCACTTTGAAATTGACATTCATGTTATTGTCCAGGATTTGTGGAACTGATAAGAAATTATTTTTCAATCCTGGAACATAAAGAACTTTTTGAATTTTACATTCTCCATCTGGAAGGGAGACAAAAACACTTCCTTCTACCTGAACTCGATAGGTTTGATCATCAGCAATGGTTACCAGTCTACCTTATCGAGCCTCAAATATCTCAAACTAGGACTTATCGCTAGTCATATGTTTACTAGCGCTTGAATCTATGTACCAAATAGTATCCTTGTGAGAGAATTATGTATGTGTCATGAGCACTTTGTGTGCTTGTTCAGAGTCCAAACTAAAATCTTCAGCGGTAATGTGTCCCTGTTGTTTTTTATTCTTGTTCTTTGGTTTACCTTTGCCCTTATTTTGACCTTATTCATTGGGTGGTTTGTTCTTAAACCAACATCTTTTGGTTTCATGAGTGTCTTTATCACAAATTTTACAATACTAATTCTTCTGAATCTCTTTGCCTTTATCCTTGTCTTTGTTAGAAGAATATCCTTTCTGTTGATTCCACTTTTTCTTTCCACTTTGCTTGTTTGGTAAAAGTTCATTGTTGGATGCATCATCTCTTTGGAGTTGATTAGGTTCTTCAGTTTGAAGTAAATTTACCAACTCTACAAAATTCATTTTCCTCCTAGGGACTTGTAGTGAAGTGATCAACATTCTATAGGAGTTTGGAAGAGCCCTTAAAATGGTTGAGGTCAGGACATTGTCTTCCACTTTTTCTTCTAAGGGTTGCAGTTTTGTTTTTATATTTGAGACTCTACAGAGGAATAGCTCTATTGTCTCTCCATATTTCATATGAAGAGTATGAAGCTGTGTTTGAAGGTTAAGAATTTTTGATTGATTATTTCCTTAAAAAATGGTTTCTAGGGCATTCCATGCCTCCTTACCATTTTTAGCTTCACTTATATGAGGTTGTATGTCATCAGTAATAGCTAGAAAGATCAATAAGGAAAGTATTTTATCCTTTTTATCATATGTTGTCCGATATGCTCCTACTGATGTGGGTCTAGAATCAGTGCCATTCACTATTCCCCACATTTCCTCTACAGTTAAAATGGCTTTCATCTTAGTTTTCTAGGTTGAATAATTTGAACCTTTAATCAGTTGGCTCTTAGTGAGATATTTATTGATCATGTCTATGGTTTAAGGTTTCAAATTGATATGACTAAGATGACTTTATCTTTGTTGTATACCCTCAAAAGAGTATATAAAAGAATTTTAATTTGCTCTTTAAGATATTTAATGGCACCTGCCTTAACACCCTTAACAAGGGATGAAAAGTTTGAGGATTTTAAGCCAAACAAAATAGAGCAAATTAAAGGGGTAGGTTTTGAAAGACTTGATTTTTCTCTCTAGGATATTTAATGGAACCTGCCTTAACACCCTTCACAAAGGATGGAAAGTTTGACGAAATTAAGCCAAACAAAGAGAGTGAATCAAGGTGTTTGGATTTTGACCTTTGGGTGAGGAGTAAAAAAATTGACATTGTTTAACCTGTGCAAGGTGTAGCAAAATTTTAGTGAAATTTGGGTTTTGTGAAATGCTTCTTCAATGTTTAATATGATTTTTTAATTGCACACAAAAAACTTGATTGTTAGTGCAATAATCAAAACATGAGAGCAACCCAAATTATTATCACTATAGGTGTCGGATGCACCCAAAAATGTACCTAGTATAGTCAATTTTTAAGAAAATGTGTCGAGTAAAATCGATAATGCACCTTTCTTACTTTGAAATATCCCCCCTTTCTCTTTACAATTTTGCAAAAGATAGAATCACAAAATATGACTTCTATCCCCCCTTAATTTTTACAAAATTGAGAAAAAAAAAATTGAGCACTCCTTTCAAGACAAGTCGACACATGACCCGTGTTTGAAAGGCTTCCAGACCAGTTGACACACGACTTTGGTTTTTGTCTTCAACACTTAAGCATAAGGAGCAAATAGGTTCAAAAAATATTTCTCAAGTTTTACAACAAAAAAATGTGCAATTTTATGTCTTATATCTCCATTGTGAAGGAGAAAACAAAAGCAAATTTTGGATTTTGTTGCAAAGAAAAAATAACCTTTGTTCTTGCCAATGTGTTCAATTTATTTGATTTGCAATAGAATTTTGAGTTTCTATGTCTTGTATCTCCAACAATTTGTGAAGAAAACTATAGAACATTAGAGGAATTTATTGCAAACAAAATTAAGGTGTTGTTTTTCTCCTTTCAAAAATCTCTTAGTTCTTTAAAAATGCTAAAAAATATATCTTTTAAAGTTGAATAATTTTTATAATAAAGCTTATTTTTGGAAACAAATCAACCATTTTACTTTAATTGATGATTAAATCCAAAAAAAAAAACTTAATTGTAAAAATAATACTAAAAAAAATATTTAAATCAAGCATAAAAAACTTTAGGAAAAAAAAGTTGAGAGAATAGAGTTTAAAACCTTCAAAAAAAGAAATTGTGGGCATCGCGCAGGCTCGAAAACGCTACCCGCTGGGCCCAAGGCATCCGCCTTGGCCAACCAAGTTGTTGGAGGGCTTGGAGCAAAAGCCTCGGCGCATAGTATTTCAAGAAGCCTGTAGGCTTCCACGGGACTGCAATGGGATTTATCCCACATGCATCCCACAGGGGATGCTAAAGGCTTCAAAAGCCATAGCATACCCCTTGGGATGTGATTTTCTATTGGCAATCGTTGTCCAACTCGATACCCTTTTGGACATCACAATGTGGTACCAAAAGTTCTATCTTATCGTGTCATCCAGTGGTTGTCTACCACGTGTCGTGTCGAGTTAGGTCGTCCAATGGTTGTTCGCCATGTGTCAAGTCCATGTTAGGTGGTCGACCTAGTGGGCATCCAGGTCAGCACCTCGAGGTATGTGTAGTCTAGATTTTTTTGGATCTCACCATGTGGCATAGATCTACGTGGATCGAAGGGCCTCCTGCCCTCATGGATGTTGAGGTTGTCAGGGATTAGAGGGCGCACCTGCCCTCTCAGATCTCAATGTAGTTTCGAGCATGTGCATCTAGCTAGGAGGGGAGGGCTTGTCTACCCTCTCGGCTCTCCCAGTCTATGGGGGCCACGTCCATGTGGGATCGGGAGGGCGCTCCAGCCCTCTTGACGATCCTACATGTAGACTACGGGAGACAATGTAGGTCGATCTCGTGTGTGGTCTGCGGGATTCAGCGCGGTCCCAATTGACCAAGGATGGCCATGGGATCACGGGCTGATAGGCTTCCACCTAAAAAAGTTGAGAGCCTAGCCGTGTGGGTGATCGATCAGATCACGATCACCTCGGTGATCATGTCGGTCGATCGACCCCACAGTGGATTGGACCCTAACAGGTCAATTTGAACTAGCCAACGTTTGGCCTATAGCTACTCCTGCCATTTAGCTCACCTATCGAGGTGGGTTCGATGGCTACCAAATGTCACCAACTTGTCCTTCGAGCGAGCAAAAAAAATAGCTCTGATGCCAATAAAGGAATAATGGATGAAAATATTAAGCAAATGTTGATCAATCAAACATTAGGAATTGCATTCAACTTAGAAGCTTAAGTAGGTTACAAAATAGGAACAATGATTAATAATAGATTTATTCTAACAACCTAACTAAATATCATAAGATATTTAGTTATTAACCTTAGTTAACTAGGAGGTAATTCATAGAACAGTAAATATCTCCTATGGTAGAAAAGTAAATGTGATAACCTATGTAGTATAATGCAATTTACTACCTATTTTACCCTAACATCAAGGTCTCACTTCAAGATCTAAAATCTTCTTACAACTTTTAATTAACCTCTACTTCATGAAAGCTGAATATAAGAAAGATATATCAGTCCTTGATATATCCTTCTTCATTTATACTTTCTTCTTACACTTAGAAGATTAAATTCTTCTCTTTCTATTGTAGGAATCTTCTCACACTTACAATGATAAATCTTTGCTACAATTATCCTAGGTCACATCTAAGAACTCAAATATTATCAAGGATTATCTATGTCCTTGAAATCCTTTTGATATCAAGTGTTGGTTATTTCCTTGTAATGATCAACTATCTTAAAGTTTATTTTCCCTCCAATAGATGAGTATTTGTCTTCACTAGATATTCTTCAACTGTGGAAAAACTCTATAGCTGAGTCTTGGTCTTCACTAGTTGTTCCTACAATCGTGGAAAGACTTTATTATTTCTACTTATTTTAATATTACAATAGAGTGTAGGTCTATCGCCCTTTAAAGTAGATAGAGTATAAACCAGTTTTATCAAACTAGACAAAACCAATTTTGTATGCAGCTAAATAAATTCAATTTGTGAAAGAAACAACTTGCAGTAGCTTTGATACCACTAATAGATTTTGAATCCATAGGATAAATTCCATAGGATTAAATATAAGATAGGCACAAAATAGTAATATCAAGATAATGATGTCAGTAAAATGATATGAACAAACTAATATGTTGATGCAGGAGCCTATCTTTAGAGGGTTTTTTTAAAAGAAGTTTTAAAGTAATTTTTTTTATTACTTAAAATAGAATTATTTGACGCAAAATATAATTTGCCGAAAATGGTAATTACTAAAAAAGACAATTTTTTATGAAAAAATAATTTTCTAAAAATAGTAATTACTTAAAAAGGCATTTTTGATGTAAAAATCAATTTGCCGAAAATAATAATTTTTTATTTTTAGGTTTTTAAGATTTAGGATTTTTTTTTAAGGTTTATTTTAGAGCTTCAAGTTTTAGGGTTTTCTTTTAGGTTTTCTTTGGGAATATATATTCCCTTGGTATTGCATTGTAAAAGGGGAAGTAAATCCAGAAATGAGAAGAATATCAATTGACAGTTTTCTTCCATTATTGCATTTGTGTTATGTTATTGGAGTCCATTTTGTTGGTCTCTTGTAGCTGAGTTTACATCATTTGGTATCAGAGCAAGTTGGATCTTGTTGGGAGGAGAAAAGAGAAGAGAAAAAAAGAGAAAAGAAAAAAAGAGAAAAGAAGATGAGAGCAAAAAGGCTCCAAAAAAATAAAAATAAATTGGCACTATGTGCAGTGCTTGCAGAAGGTTTTAAAACCTTGGAGATAGAAATTGGCACTTTGTGTAAGTTCTTACAGGAGGTTTTTTTATGTAAAAGCCTCAGAGAAAGAGATTGGCACTTTCTGTAGTGCTTGCAGAAGGTTTGTAAAACCTTGGAGAAAGAAATTGACACTTTATGTAAGTGTTTGCAGGAGGTTTTTTTATATAAAACCTTAGAAGGAGGAATTGGCACTTTGTGTAGTGCTTGTAGAAGGTTTGTAAAACCTTAAAGAAATAAATTGGCACTCTGTGTAGTGCTTGTAGGAGGTTTTTTTTCATTAAAAACCTTAGAGGGAAGAATTGACACTTTGTGTAGTGTTTGCAGGAGGTTTGCTATTTTAAAACCTTGAAGGAATAAATTAGCATTATGTGTAGTGCTTGTAGGAGGTTTGAGATATAAAACCTCAAAATGAGATTGGTACTTTGAGGAGTACTTGTAGATGTGTGGCATTTTATGGAGAGCGATTATGAGTTTGATCAAAGAAACTCACAGGAGCAGAGTTCTTTTCAACCAAAGTAGAATGATGCAGGAACCTATCTTTAGAGGATTTTTTTAAAATAAGTTTTAAAGTAATTTTTTTATTACTTAAAATGGAATTATTTGATGCAAAATATAATTTTTTGAAAATGGTAATTATCAAAAAATACAATTTTTAATGAAAAAATAATTTGCCGAAAATAGTAATTACTTAAAAGGCATTTTTTGGTGGAAAAAAAATAGTAATTTTTTATTTTTAGGGTTTTAAGATTTAGAGTTTTTTTTAAGGTTTCTTTTAGGGCTTCAATTTTTAGGGTTTTCTTTTAGGATTTCTTTGGGGATATATATTCCCTTGGTATTGCATTGTAAAAGGGGAAGTGAATCCAGGAATGAGAAAATAATTTTTTTATTGGTTTATTTCCATGTACTGTAGTTTTTATGTGAATGGAAGGTTTTACTGATTATTTTCATTTATTGCAGTTTTTATATAAATGGAAGGTTTTACATATTATTTTCATTTACCACAGTTTTTATATAATGCAAGGTATTTTTTTTTTGACCTCTTGCAGCTTAAAAAAAAACTTAGCTTAAAACCCTAAAAATAAAAATTTACTATTTTCGGCAAATTGATTTTTCCACCAAAAAATGTCTTTTTAAGTAATTACTATTTTCGGAAAATTATTTTTTCATAAAAATTTGTCTTTTTGAATAATTACCATTTTAGTAAAATTATATTTTGCATCAAATAATTCCATTTTAAGTAATAAAATTATTACTTTAAAACTTTTTTTTTAAAAACCCTCTAAAGATAGGTTGTTGCATCATATGTATATCAAGATTTATAATATATCAACTAACATTCATTAATAAACATCAATATGAATGTAAATAGCCTGAATAATACATGTACAAAGCATGTAGCACAACTTACAATATTAGTTGCTCAAAATGTATGTAAAATTTATTACTCCTATTTCTCTTACAAATATAGCACTTGACTCTTTACACTTGATGATTGAATGATTGATGATTGATTTTGATGCATCCAATTCTTCTCTATGGAGTGTTATATAGCCATAGTAGAATGACTCTTTGGATACTTGACTATTCCTTTCAATATGTCGACTCATGACTCTTGGCTTCTCTACTGGACACATGCATACACATGACTCTATCTTGTATGCACACCTAGAAATGATTCTTCACTTACTGCACTCTAATGTAAAGACACCTGTGCATATTTACATATAGGACACTTGTATATTTCTTGCACATTATTACATTACATAAAATATTACTCATACTCTAAACTAAGACTCAGTATTAATCTAATATATACAAGGTGTACCATGAAGTTACCATGGGGGTACCTTAGCTTATACCAAATAATGTAATATACTTGAATAGGTAAGTCAAATACTAAGAATTCTAATGATTTTAAATATGCCACATATCTAATTGTAGGCATGGAGTTTTATGAGGAAGTTCATGAATATGTTATAGCACTTGTTGATTAACTTGTAGTAGTTTCTCCATCACAATAATAAAATAATCTAAGATATCTCACTAGTACCATTAAATATGTTAAACTTGATGCACCTTCTATCCTCACTTTCATACAACCATGTACTAATAATAGTACATATCAAAATGTAAATCTAGGTTGTATGACTTTATTAATGGATAATTAAAAACCAATATCAATGAAGGGTACACATAGTTTACCATAATGGAAGGCATATATGGATGTAGAGTATAAATATTTGATGAAAAACAAAACATGGGATCTTATTGATCTACCAAAAGGAAAGAATCCCATAGGCTAAAAGTGGTCTTAAAAATAAAATAAGGAATATGCAAAGGGATATGCAAAAAGTAAGGAATTTATTTAAACACACATTCATGTCCACAATAAAAATTAAAATCATTATTGTACTTTGTGCACTATCAACATAGTTTGATTGGAAATTACAGCAAATTGATGTCAATAGTACCTTTCTTAATGGTGATATCCTAGAAGAGGTGTATTGATACAATCTAAAGGCTTTATTGTCAATGGAAAACAATAAAAGGTCTACAAACTAATATCTTGTATGGGTTGAAGCTAACTCCTAGAGCATGGTACATCAAAATTAATCATCACTTATTATAGAATTGTTTCATTAGAAGTCCCTCTATTGAAAATATCTATCTTAAGAAAGTTGGATCTAAGATAGTGATACTTGTGTTGTATGTTGATGATCTAATAACTATGTATAGTTTATATGAATTATTGAATGGTGTGAAGAATGAATTGAAAAAATAATTTTACATTAAATACTTAGGACTCTTGAACTATTATATTAGCTTGGTTGTCTAGAAAAGATAAAATGACATTGTAGTCTTATAGAAAAAGTATGTGTTAGCAATTTGATGATATTCTTCATTGGTTTATAAATTCCAATATCAATAAATCAATCACATATCATCAATTTTACTATCAATATTAAATCATATATCAAATGTCACACCAATATCACATACAAATAACACTAAAAATTGTATTGATGAAACTCAAGCAATGCATAAAGTAAAGCTTATTAGAGTTACATTTTATATGGATTTGTCTCCAATATAAATATATATGATATTTTTTCAATTACATGACTCTTGGTTTATGTGGTCCTCAAAATCATGGGAGAACTTAACTCTTCATATTATTTTATTACATAATAAGTCCCACATATTATATAAATATAAGGTATCTCGTAATTGCATATAAATCCCTACTTCTAAACAAGATACCTGACACTCATAACTCTTCACTTCCTAACTAGATGCCTCACACACTTATATACTTGACACTTGCACATTCCTACTAACTTGACACATTCTTTATACATAAGATCAAACTCACACTCCAATCTAAATATTTACAATAGAACCAAAAAATATAATACCTTCAACACCCTCCATATTACATTATTTGGTATGATGGTTTCTTTCCTTTAATATATTAGTCTTATCCTATTATTTTTATTCTCTGGATTTGATACTTCTTGGGATCTTGGTATTGTGTTCATTTTATCTTTGATCATTCTGCTTCAACTCTAGTAGTGGCTTTAATTGATTCTAGAATTTATTTATAGATATTTTTTTGAAGAATTTTGTTTAGTGCCATCATCAATATTGTTTTCCATTTATCAGTTTAATTTTTTTCTTTACTCCATAAATCTTCTTGAGGATGATTCCTCCACAAAATTTACAAGGATAAAGATTTCAATATTTTTCTTCCTTATGTCCAAATCTATTGCAATGATTTCATATGGTGTATATTTGTTTTACATTTTGCATATAACTTTGAATTATAATTCTTCTTTCAAATATCATTAGTTTTACATCATGCATATTTCATAAATATGTGTTCTTTGATCCCTATATTTTTATCTTGATATCATTTAGAATAACCATTGCTCTCACAATATCTATTAACATATTTCAAAAGGAATTGTAAGAAATGTTAAAATAATAAATAAATTCTATATTTATTTATTTTGTAAATAGATTGAATTTTTTCCATCAATTTTGTTGACTTGTAGTTTCCATATTTAGTAATTATTTGCAAATATTTTTCTTGAAGTCTTTTCCTTAAATGCACTATTCTTTTTATGATACATTCTAAGTTATTGTTTTTCTCTTTCTTTTATTAGTAACTATGATGGTTTTATGATTTACACAAATTATTCTTTCAATTCAATCTCCATCAATCAATTAATTTCAAGTTTTGATTTGTTCCCTTCAATCAATCAAAATATTTATTCTTATATCTCCTAATAAATCTCTCAATAATTTAATTTTAATAAAATAATTAATTCACTTATTCCATCAATTCACTAATAAATGTGTCTTCTTATATCTTCCTTTTAAATTCAATCAATTTTCCAAGTTTAGTTCCCTTCAATTATTGATTCATTAAATAATTTATCAAATTCTTCTTCAATAAAATAATTTCTCCAAACATAATCTCAATTTTGCCTTCCTAATTATAAAAATATAAATCATAGATTTTATCAATTTAATTCCTTCAATTATAATCCATTTCCTTTATTCATGAATTCAATTAATTTATTTCATATACTTATAACTCCCATTTATTCAATCATTCGATTAATTAATGAATTCCACATATAACTCACAATAATTCAATCATTTCAATTAATTGTTCTAATCACTCCTCCCAAAATTAAATGAGTGAATTATCCTTATAAATCCTAAAAAATAAAATCAATTTGTGCTTAATTTATTCAAATTATATAAAGGTTAAATAAATAGCCTTTATTTTAAGTGCATCGCATGCAATCCAATATCTCATCAACAATTAGTTATACTTCTCCTTTGCACTTAATGTTGTAGTCAAAAATACAAATATAAATAGTGCTTTGTAACACTCTAAGGTCTATGATTTTCCATGATTCAAGGTTTGTAATTATCAGTCACATGCTAGTCTCTTGATCATATGCTTCCAAATCGTTTCTATATTGCTTTGACACAATATTTCCTCTCATTTGCATTCTATGATAGCATTCATAACATATTTGCGATGATGTTATTAATGGAAAAAGCTATCATAGCATGTATTCTATTAATTCGTAGGCACTAATACTTCATAAAACTTATCTATATTCTAAAAAATATATAGTGAGCACTCATTGTTGCCAAACATCTAGACTAGTCTACATTTCCTCAAATGAAAATCTGCCAATTTGGTTGTAGTGAACTCATCTTGTTCTTTTCTAATATATTCCACCATTGAATTTTCTTCTCTTAGGCATCATGTTTTTCATCTTAGGCAACATGTTCTTCTCTTAGGCAATATATTCTTTATATTATGTAACATGTTCTTTGTGTACTGGTGTCTTCTCCTCCAATATTCCAATCTCTTTCAATGTTCTCTCCTTCACATTTGCCTTCCAATCTCCTTTTATCTTGTATATTCCTCTAGTTTATAGGTTACTCTCATATTGGACCTCTAGTCCTTCTTTGTTGCTATGTGGATTTGATACCACTATTAGTAATATGATGTTATTCTTCATAAGTTAATGAGTTCCAATATTAAAAAATCAATCACATATAATCAATATAAATATAAAAATATATATCAAATAACACATCAATATTACATAAAATCATACTGATATAAAGATACATGATACTTTTCACATTACATTATTCTTGGTTTTTGATCTCCTATAACTCATGGGAAAAATTAACTCTTCATCTTCTTTTCTTACATAATAAGTCCCACATATTTCTTAATGATAAAGCATATCATGATTGCATATAACTCCCTAATTTTAAACTAGACACATCACACTCATAACTCTTCACTTACTAACTAGAAACCTCACATATTTAAACACATGATACTTGCACACTCCTACTAACTTGATGCATACTTTATGCATAAAATCATACTCACACTCTAATCTAAATATTTATAATGGGACCAAATCATGTAATACATCCAATAGTATACCAATACATTACTAGAAAAATACTAGATGATATACTATAAACCTATGAAAAGTCCAATGGATTAAGGGTTACAAATATCCCAATATGACAAGTCACCTTAAGTATATTGTACTCTTTATCATCAACTAACTGGGAATCTCATATACCTAATAACTAGTAGCCCTAATATCAACATTGTTGTGATTTACCTTTTGAGGTTCATGTATGAACCTCAAGATGAATCATTGGAAGGTAGTAAAGAGGATATTATGTTAGGTATGTGGCACAATGGAATATTACCTATAATAAAAAATAATGATAAATTCATCCTATAAGGATACATAGAATTAAAGTATGTCATATTTATAGATTATAGAAGATCAACATATAGATATGTATTTTATCTGAGATCTAGACCTATACAATGGTACATTAATAAATAATACACTATGTCATTGTTATTCATAGAGGAAAAATATCATAGTAGATGAGTATTTATGTGCAAAATGATATGGTTACATCACATACTATCAAAAATAGGTGTACCAAAAAATAAATTGATATTATTGAATTATGACAATTAAGGTGTTCTAATATTGGTCAAGAATCTAGTATTTCATGAAAGAACAAATGATATTTAGGATCAATGTTATTTCATTCAAGAACAAGTTTAGAATCACTATATTAAGCTCTAGTACAATATGACCAAAAAATAGCTTACATATATTTTTACAAAGGTATTTGAATGTGTAAAATTTGAATTGATTCATTTCTCTCTTTATGTACAAAATAATGTAATAAGAGGGTATGTTAGAAAATTATTATATTATTAGAACAAGTTATTACAAGAGACATAGTAATCACAAGACTATTCCTAGGTTTTAGTTATAAGAGTTTAGCCTAAGATTAACTGTATCAATGTGTAAATTTTGGTTTGTGATCAATACAATTTATTTTTTATTCAACAAAAGAAGATATAGAACTTTAGAGAATATATAAATGGAAACTCCTCTCAATACTATCTGGATAATATTACTAACTCTGTTATGATTGCCATAAATTTCATGCTTGTAAGTACACCATTTTTTAGCCATTATTTTACTCTTTATTTCTTGATCAATCAAATTATTCAAATATTTTGCATCCAATGAATATGATATAGGATTCGTTGTATTATTAATTAGACTAGATGTTGTTAGAAGTTACTAGTATTGTAATAGTTTATCCATTACCATTTATACACTAGATGCAATATCAAGTCCAATAGAGGGAATATGGCTAAATTTTATGAAATTTAGAATGATTCAGATTTAACATTGCTTAAATAAATGAGGGTGTTATTAAAATTTCTTAGAAAATGAAAATAAAGGTATAAATCCAAAAAAATGACAAAAAGTATTTATGTCAAGCATGAAATGAGTTGCTAAACTAGTTAGTGATTCACTTAATAAATGAGGTGATTTAATATTAAGCAAAAATAAAATAGGCTTATTCAAAGAAAATTTTATTCATTCATACCAATTTGCGTAGCCCGATTTTATAAATAAGAAAGGATAATTTGTCATGTAGATGTCATTACCACAAAATAGAAGAGTAAATAGGATTTAAGGTGAAGTGCTTCCAAGAATATTTTGAAAGGTCTAATATGCTACAACATAGTCAAAAGGATTTCAATTTTCAAGGTCAAGAGAAGTTTTTATAGGTAGATTTGATCAAAAACTCAAAGTAGAAGGTCAATTGTTCAGATCCATGTAGGCATGTACTATGTCAAGATAAAAAAATGAGAAGACACCATGTTTTGAGGCTCTATTTGAACATCATAGATGAATGTTATTTACCTATTATAGCAATGATTCATTAAGGAAAAATTTTGAAATCCAAATAACTAAAGACATAGGTTTAGCAAAAAATAAAAACTAAAGGTATATATTTTCCTATAGTAGTATAAAAGGATAATATTTTACATACCTAGGATAGCATATTTATCCTCAAATATAGAATTCATAAAATGGCATCTAAAAAATGAAGTTTTTGTACAAAATTGTTTTTGTTGAGGATTACAAGGCTTGAACTTGTACTAATTAATTGGAAAGTGATATATAGTATACTAGATTATTTAATTGAGCAAACCAAGAACTTAAATGCTTTTTCATATTCCCACTTGAATTATAATATTATGAGAAATTTGCCTAAATTTACTAGTAATTTATCTATTTTTGTATTGATATATCATGATAGAGGTAATTTCCTCTTTATAAGTTTCAAATAAATTGGTTTCACATTTATAATATCTCATTTTGTCACTAAGATCATGCTAATGAGTACCTATTATTTTTCATATGAATTTTTTATTTCTTCATGATCCTTTTGGTCAATCATGTTTATTTATCTATCATGACCCTCCCTAGCCGACTTTAAGGCATAAGAAAACAATGTATTAACCGAAGATGTGGTGGTACTTAGTTTGAACAATTGAACAAGCTATGTGATGTTTAGTTGATTTATAAGGGCATGTTATTGCTAACATATTACCAAGTGTGCAAGATCAGGTACACTCATAGGTGGAGTAGATAGAGTTACCCACTAGAAACAAGGGTACCAAAGATCAGGGGAAATGATGATTAAGGTACTCAAAGGTAACATGGATATATACCTTCATATGAATTGATGAAAGGTATAATCATCAATAGTCGATCACTTGGAGCTAGAGATGATAGCCTGGTAGCTATCGTAAAACATCTAGCTAATATGGGTGATTGAATTGATGGAAAGACTCCCTCTTTGGTTAATTGTATAAATGTGTTTGTTTTCTACTGCATCATAACTTGAGTAGTTTGATGATTTAGCCATGGTTATGCATAGTGGCGAATATTCGTCAATTGGGCGAATATTAGGATTTTTAAAATTTGAAATTGGAGAATATGAGGACCTTCGACATCGACCCATTCGCTTAAAATTTTTAGGATTAATTTTTTCTTAGGGTCAATTTGCCACAATATATATCCAAACATAGGTATATTTGTACTCGTTGGAAAGATATTTTCAATCCTGATCTAATGGTGGTATTTTTATGAAGTTATAATATGATTTAATAGGTCAAAAGTGGCCCCAAATATGAACTTACATTTTAGGGATTCAAATACCCCAAATTTTGGTGTGAATATGCTCAATTTGATTTTCTTAGGATTCTCCATGATTCACCTTGATTTTGATTAGGATTTGCCATTTTTTTACAAATACATTTTGAGTCCAACCCCTTATGCATAACCTTGGACTTAGCTCCTATATAAGAACCACTGAAAGATGATTATTTATGCTTAAGATTAATTGGCATATTAAAAAATGAAAACAAAGCATCCTTTTTGTGAAAGAGAACAAATTAAGTTATATGCTGAATTTAGATGCTTTTGAATTAATTGATGAAGTTTAGGAAAATGATGATTGGCTCATTAGAGCTCATTTGTAAACTTCATTTGCAAGTAATTAAGGAGTTTTCATTTTAATAGTGGTTATAATCCATTTGATATTAACTAAAAGTGATTATTTTAATGATAAGAGAAAATTCATTAAAAAAATTAATTAATTAAGAATAAATTGAAAGAGGACCTTTCTTTTAAATGAAAGAATAATAGATATATTATAAAAGTATATTATAAATATCTTATATTATAATATATTATAAATATATTTATTATTTTAAAAGATATGTCGTGATCCCACATCCCTACATGGTGCAACCTAAGGTAAGGCCTATGATGCTTAAACTTGCCAAAGAAGGAAAACATGGGAGAAATGCACAAGGGATATGGGACGGGCATTGAAGGGAAGGCAGTGGTGCAAGCTTCAAGAAGGTGGTAGACGGACCACCAAGGTGAGGGGGCATATAAGAAGGAAGAGGAGAACAAGAGGAAGGGTAGAACAAAAAAAATGGAGAGAAATGAAAGTGACAAACAGATGAGGGAGGTGAAGGTAGAGGATATTAAGAACACCATTGGGTGTACATCTCAGTAGGTTGGGTTATTCTAAGCCATACTTGGTGTTTTTTAAATATGTTTTAGAGATACCATCCTTTGCTTAGAATTTTTGTGCACTGTATTTTGTTTAGAACCACCTTGAGTGGGCAAATGATACATTTTGTAGAAGTTATCCTTTATTTGGAAGCATTGTGCACTATATTTTGATTAGAACCACCATGAGTGGGGAAAACCATACATTTTGTAGAAGCCATCCTTTTTTTGGAAGTGTTGTATGTTGTATTTTGTTTGGAACCTCCTTGAGTGGGGAAAATGATATGTTTTGTAGAATCTATCCTTTGTTTGGAAGCGTTGTGTGCTGTATTTTGTTTGGAACCACCTTGAGTGGGAAAAACGATACATTTTGAGATGCCATCCTTTGCTTGGAAGCACTTTTTTTTGCAACTTTGTATGGAATCAACATGAGTGGGGAAGAATTAGTGTGTTTTGAGATGCCATCCTTTGCTTGGAAGTGTTGTGTGCTATATTTTGTTTACAACATCCATGATAGGAGAAGACTATACGTTTTAATGAAGCTATCCTAGCTCAGAAGCATTGTGCACTGTAACTTTGTATGGAGCCACCATGAGTGGGAACATTGACTGAGTTACAGATGCTATCCTTACTTGGGAGTGTTATGCATTGTACTCGTATTGGAAACTTCAATATCAATGGGAGATGTATGTCGTTGATGAGGCCACTCTACACTATGTTTAAGTCAGAAACCCCTAGCACCATTAGAGAGCACCATGTTTAACCAGTGCTTCAGAGAGTGACGTTAATGCTCTATTTACCTTGGAACAGCTCGACAAGTAAAATGTAGTGTTTGGCAGAAGGAAACCCCTAGTTTAAGGAGTGTAGGTTGAGAAAACTAGGTTCACTATGGATTTTTGGTGTGCCTTGGAAGGTGTAACCCTGACTGTAGATGTGCTACGTAAAAGAACCATAGTCTACGAAAGGTTTTAAATTATAGTTTTAAATTAAGAGAAGGACCTTTGATTATATGTGAGATGTATGTATTAGGACATTTTTATTAATATATATAACATATATTAGGTTTAATTAAATGGACCTTTGATTATATGTGAGATATATGTATTAAGACCTTTGATTATATGTAAATCATATATTAGGATCTAATTAAATGAACCTTTGATTATATGTGAAACATATATTATGGATTTAATTAAATGGACCTTTGATTATATGTGAAACATATATTATGAATTTGATTAAATGGACCTTTTATTATATGTGAAACATATATTAGGATTTAATTAAATAGACCTTTGATTTATATGAGAGACATATATTAGGACCTTTGATTTATATGGATATAATTAAATGGACCTTTCATTATATGTGAAACATATATTATGGATTTAATTAAATGGACCTTTGATTATATGTGAAACATATATATGGATTTAATTAAATGGACCTTTGATTATATGTGAAACATATATTAGAATTTGATTAAATGGGCCTTTGTTGTATATGAGAGACATATATTAGGACCTTTGATTTATATGTGAAACATATAGTAGGTTTTAATTAAATGGACCTTTGATTTACATGAGATATATAATGGGTTTGATTGAAAAGGAACCTTTTATTTATATGGGATATGTAAATGTTAGGTTTTGATTGAAAAGGAACCTTGAATCTTAGGGAAATATGTGAAAGGTTTATTTAAGGAGAACCCTTGGATTAATGTTGATTATCTTAGGAGTTTTTTTAAAATGTAATGAGATGTGGATTTATTCTCTAAGCTAAAGTTATGAGACTTTGGTTTAGGTAATGAAGAATGATTGTTCTAAAGGTTAAGGGTATGGGACTTTAATGCTTTAGGACATGAATGAAATGAAATTAAGTTAGACCTTAATATAAGTAATAGCATGTTTGGATGAATCTCCAAGGGGATTTGGGAGAGGTGAAAATAAAAGTAAGGTTTCTTTTATGATGTCCATTATGCATTAGATGGTTAGAGACTTATGGATTATTGTATAGTTACAATTTGGAGTAATGGCTGAATATATGCATTTAAAGGTATGTCTATCCTAAACCATGAGTATCCTGATCCCCTACTACCCTCAAAGAACCAAAGGGAAGAAAGGAGAAGCAAGGAATCAAATGGAAAAAAATAATAGGTATGGCATATTACGTTGATTTACTTATGTTCCATAGATTAGAATTGTGGGGAGATATCCCCAATGCAGTTAATGTGATACCTTTGAGTAGGAAAGGTTTATTATGCAAGTAAAGTTGAGGTATTCGTTATTGGGTTGTTGAAAGTAATTTTACTATATTTCTATATTTTATTATGCCATGTATTAGATTCTATTTTAGAGTTAATATTGCTTCATTTTCTCTATTATTGTTTGATTGTTTTATGATGTGGTAGCATATATGTATTATCATGTGATTGCTTGACGATAGAGAATCTAGTGTAGATTTCTAGGGTAAACTCAGAGGTAACCTAAGGAAATTGATACCCCCTTAGGGTGAACATAGAAGGACCTAAGGGAATTGAGACCGCCTTAGGTAGATAGAGGACTAAGTAGGAAGATATTACATATGAGTTAATATAGCTCATCATGGAGACGAGATGGATAGCTTAGCTCGTGGTACTTGTAGCATGCCTACACATAAATATTTATGTATGGTACGGATATGCATATACACATTCAAAGGATAGAGGGTGATAAGTCTAGCTCATCGAGGATGATGAAATAGACGGATTTATCCACATTAACACATTATACGCCTACACACATGGATTTATGCTAGGGTAATTTGTGAGATGTACCTTCCAAGGAAACTTAGGAGAATGAAAATTTAGGTTTTGCTAATGGATTAGGGGTTCCTGAAGGGCTCATGTACCTCTCTCCTTAGTGAAAAAAAAAAAAAATTCTATTTTTATATGTTTTTGTTTGTGTGTTTTTGGGTCATTACATTTGTATCAGAGCTTGAGGTATGAGGGTATAGATCTTCTATGTGTGCTAAATGGAAATTTGATGCATCCAATTAAGGCTCACTTATGGCATAGGCTAAATCTGGGATGATCTAGGATACCCCAATTGCTAGAATCTAATGGGAATTAGTCCAAGGGAGTGTGGAGTGTCGGGATACCTTAGTATGGGCTTTGGTATCAGTGATGCATCCCAATCCAGGGTATTTCCCTAGTTATGTTGATGATACATATAGCAAGAGAACTTTGTATTATGGCTTGATTAGAGATACAATTTAAGATGAAATTATAATATAATCCCCTTGCTTGGATGAAATAAGGTTAAGATGCCATCTAAGACCAGAATAGGGAGGCCTACACCTAGATAAACTTGACAAAGTGATGTTGAAGAAGAAAAACAATATTATGAACCAACCAACCCCATGAGGTAGAAGACCTCACCGCTACGGTTGCTGCTATGCAGGATCAGATAAGATAGTTGCTCGACATGGTTGCAAATCAGAATTTGCAAATTCGAGGATTAGAGGTTGGCCTAGATAGTGGACTAAATGTAGAACAAGTACAAGCCAAAGCCTTAGCAAAAAATGAAACATCTAGGGACATGAAAAACATTAGTATCTCAAATTTTTATGGAGAAGGTGATGGGGATGCAGCGGAAGCATGGCTGAGAGAGGCAAAGGTTCATTTTATAGTAAAAGGTTACTCATCAGGAACTCAAACACTATGGGCTATGATTAATCTAGAAGGATATGCTCTATAATGGTGGGAAACCGACTATGATGAAACCAATATTGAACCCATTGATACTCCATGGGAATAATTTATAAACATATTCAAAAAGATATTTCTAACAGAGCATTTCTATGCCCTAAAATTTGAATAATCTGCTAATCTTAGACAAGGAACCAGCATAGTAGAAGTGTACTATAAGAAGTTGGTAAGACTATTCAAATATGTGCCTATTTATAATGAGAAAATACGAGTTCGTAAGTTCATCCTTGGATTGGAATCTAGTTTAAGGCACGATGTGGAGATGCAGGAGCCCAAATCACTACAAAAGTAATATGACCTATCAAAGAAATCAGAGTCACACTTTTGTTATAAGTATGTCGTTCTACTAGAGCAAGCATGACAAGAACTAAAGAAGAGTAATAGTAATCGGTTTGCAAAATGGAAGGCTAAGTAAGAGCGAAAAACTAATAATCCATAAAATCCTTAGAAGAAACCCTATGATAATCGAAATAAGTTCAAGAAGAACTTTTGAAAGAAGGATAACAAGCCCAGTGGTACAAAACATTAGCCATAGAAGTCGCATACTCCAACTACAATAGCTAATAATGGAAATGAGAAGTTTGAGAAATGGCAAGGACCCAAGGAAGAGTGCTACATTTATCGAGTACCTCATTACTATAATCAGTGTATATATCGAGTAGGGACTAGCTCGACTAGTGCAAAAGGGAAGGAACTAGAACATCGGATCTATGATGCAACCAAGAAGCATAAGTTATAGGGACAGGCCACCCCATTACTTGTGAAAGGTAAGGTTTTCAATAAGAAAGTAAACATTTTAATAGATAGTGGAGCCACTGAAAGTTTTATTTTGGATAGTCTAGCAAGGACTATATCGAAAAGACCTAGATACTTGACTCAAGGATGGAAGGTAGGGTGCAGTTGTGGGCAAACCTACTCAGTAAACCAATTTTACCCTACGAAAAAAGTTACTATATCTTAAGGGACTAAAAAAGGCCCTTACTTGGTGCCACTACTTGGTGGGAAGGCCCTTTGAACTGAAAACAAACCATCAAATTCTACAATATATATTCACCCAACCAATACTTAATGCAAGGTAAAGAATATGGGTAGAATTCCTTGCTGAGTACAATTTTGACATTGAGTACATAAAAGGAAAGGAGAACAAAGTGGTTGATGATTTAAGTAGAAGGAGATATATAGTAGCCATCACTAGAGCTCATATGGATCTAATGGATCAAGTGAGATAGAGGCAATCTCAGGATGAGCATTGCTAGGGAATTCAAGTCAATATGGATAGAGATCCTAAATGAAATAAGGATTTTAGTGTGAAATATGACTTTCTGTGCTATAAGGGAAGGGTCATTATACCAAATATAGGTGATTTGAGGAACTTGATAATGCAAGAAGCTCATAGATCTCCTTATTCTACTCATCCGGGAGGGACCAGAATGCGAGAAAATATGAAAAGAGCCTTCTTTTGGGTAGGAATGAAGAAATATATCACATATTTTGAATCTTGATGCCTCAAATGTTAGAAGGTTAAGGTAGAATGCCAGCATTCTACAGGAAAAATTCATCTACATGAGGTACCTACTCAAAAATTATAGGTCATATCCATAGATTTTATTGTGGTATTACCCAAGACTCGGTACCAACATGATACCATCTTTGTAGTGGTCGACAAGTTGACTAAGGTTACCCACTTCATACCATAAAATACCAAGTATGATTCTTAAGTAGTAGCTAGCATATTCGTCAAAGAGGTATTCCAATTGCATGGGTTTCCAAAGGTAATCATATCAAATAGAGACTCCAAATTCACTTCAAAATTTTAGAAATTCCTTCATAATGTAGTTGGTACGAAATTGAATATGATTTCAGAATACCATCCTGAAACTGATGGACAAACAGAGTGGATAAACCAAGTTTTAGAAGACATGCTCCACATGTATTGCATGGATCATAAATATCAGTGGGAATACTGTCTACCTTTGGTAGAATTTGCCTACAATAATGGATATCATTGCTCACTAAGAATGGCACCTTTCGATGCCTTGTATGGATGAAAGTGCATAACACAATTTTCATGGGATAACCTAGAGGATCAAGTTGGGATTGGACCAAAAATAGTTAGGATAACGGAAGAGTAGCTAAAGGATATTAGGCAAAGGCTTAAGGAAGTTGCAGATAGATAGAAGAGTAATGTAGATATAAAAATGACTCCCAGATAGTATTTTGTTTGAGATAAGGTGTTTTTAAGGGTTAATCCAAAAAAAAGTTTTATAAAATCCATGAATTTGGATCCACATTTTGTGGGGCCCTTTGATATCACAAAAAATATCAGTCCGGTTGCATATCGACTTGCATTACCACCTAATCTATCCAAAATCCATGACACCTTCCACATATCCTTGCTTATAAAATATGTTGTTGACCCTGAACATGTGTAGGATGTTTCTAAATTGCAGATGGTAAATCCGAAGGCCATTGAAGTACTACCGATGAAGATCCTTGATTTTCGATCCAAATATCTATAAAATAAAACTCTAGATCAATGTAAGGTCCAGTGGGGCCAGTTCTCTAAGAAGAATGCCACTTGGGAGAAAGTGGAGGTTATGTAAAAACATTTTCCCTTTTTGTTTGAAATTATATGATGTAATAATTTTATTTTATGTTGAATAGCAAAAGGAAAACTGGAAACACTGAGGACGATGTTTAATCCTAGTGGGGGAGGATCGCATGACCCTCCCTAGCTGAATTTAAGGCACAATAAAACAATGTATTAACAGAATATGTGGTGGTACTTAGTTTGAACAATTAAACCAGTTATGTGATGTTTAGTTTATTTATAATGGCATGTTATTGCTAATATATTTCCAAGTGTGTAGGATCAAGTACACTCATAGGTGTAACAGGAAGAGTTACCCACCAAAAAAAAGGGTACCAAAGATCAGGGAAAATTATTATTAAGGTACTCGAAGGTAACATGGATAGATACCTTCATATAGGTATGCATTGATGTAAGGGATAATCATCAATAGTCAATCACCTAGAACTTGATTTGATAGCCTGGTAGCTATCATAAAATATTTGGCTAAGATGGGTGATTGAATTTATGGAAAGAGTCGCTATTTAGTTAATTATATAAATGTGTTTGTTTTCTACTGCATCATAACTTGAGTAGTTTGATGATTTAGCTCCTATATAAGAACCATTGAAATATGATTATATATGCTTAATATTAATTGGCATATTAAAAAAATGAAAACAAAGCATCTTTTTGTGAAAGAGAAAAAAATATATTATATGCTGAATTTAGATGCTTTTGAATTAATTGATGAAGTTTAGGAAAATGATGATTGGCTCATTAGAGCTCATTTGTAAACTTCATTTGCAAGTAATTAAGGAGTTTTCATTTTAATTAATTAAAAATAGATATTTTAATTAATAGTGGTTATAATCCATTTGAGATTAATTAAAAGTGATTATTTTAATGATAAGAGAAGATTCATTAAAAAGTTTTAATTAATTAAGAATAAATTGAAAGAGGACCTTTCTTTTAAATGAAAGAATAATAGATATATTATAAAAGTATATTATAAATATCTTATATTATAATATATTATAAATATCTTTATTATTTTAAAATATATGTCATGATCCCACATCCCTACATGGTGCAACCTAAGGTAAGGCCTATGATGCTTAAACTTGCCAAAGAAGGAAAACATGGGAGAAATGCACAAGGGATAGGGGATGGGAATTGAAGGGAAGGTAGTGGCACAAGCTTTGAGAAGGCATAGGATGGACCACCAAGGTGAGGGGGCATGTAAGGAGAACGAGAGGAAGGGTAGAATGAAAAAAGTGGAGAAAAATAGAAGGGAGAAACAGAGGAGGGAGGCAAAGGCAAAGGACAGTAAGCGCACCAAAATCTAAAAGGGAGGCAACAAACCTCATTGGGCGTACATCTCAGCAGGTTGGGTTATTCTAAGCTATGCTTGGTGTTTTTTAAATGTGTTTTAGAGATGCCATCCTTTGCTTGGAAGCGTTGTGCACTTTATTTTGTTTGGAACCACATTGAGTGGGAAAAAAGATACATTCTGTAGAAGCCATCCTTTTTTGGAGGTGTTGTGTGTTGTATTTTGTTTGGAACTACCTTGAGTGGGGAAAACAATACGTTTTGTAGAATCCATCCTTTGTTTAGAAACGTTTTGCACTGTATTTTGTTTGTAACCACCTTGAATGGGGAAAATGATATGTTTTGTAGAAGCCATCCTTTTTTTGAAAGCATTGTGTGTTGTATTCTGTTTGGAACCACCTTGAGTGGGGAAAAAAATACATTTTGAGATGCCATCCTTTGCTTAGAAGTGTTGTTCATTGCAACTTCATATGGAACCACCGTGAATGGGGAAGACTTATTGTGTTTTGAGATGGCATCCTTTTCTTGGAAGCTGAAAGCACGAGATTCCGGGCAAAGGAAACACTAATTGCAATGCATTCAAAATCAAATACGCTTAAATCCTAGAAATGTAGAATGCATGAAATGAGAGAGACGCATTGAAATGAGATATAAGCAAATGGAGAAAACACAGCCCTTTCATTAAAACTTTCTTGATCTCTGTTATAAATACGCCTCCTCCCTTTCAGGGGCTAGGAGCGTTAAAAGAATTTGATTACAATCGAGACTTAATGTTCCTCTTTTCACGTGCCCATACTTGAAATGGGCGGGCCAAGATGATACCGCCGCTGATGTTGATGAGTCCTTGACCTCTGTTGCTCCTCCTGCGAACTAAGGTCAAGGACTCATCAACATCAGCGGCGGTATCATCAACATCAGCGGCGGTATCAACAGAGGTCAAGGACTTGGGTTGGTAAAATGTTGGATTTGGGTTGGATCCACGCTTCCAAAAGCCACCCAATAACCTCCCTTGCAAAAGATATTAGTGGATGTGAAAAGGTGAATCAAGAGGATGCAAATGGGTGTTCAATTGGGCAGCACTTCGTTGCTTGAAATTGCCTCCAATCTATCCTTTTGGGTGAGAAAATTCCCACATTTTATAGACCCATGGGGTCTCTTTTGAGAGGGAAGCATAAGCGCCATGTGTTGGTCATAGATGCCATGTGGCAGTCATGTCTTCCCATGAGGGAGGGGAGTCCTCCATGACTTGGGCTTTCATAATCGCCCTTGTGACGACTCCCTCTAACGGCCTATCTATCCACCCACACACGCGTGCGAGGCAGGAGTCATCAACTGACTGTCCCGGGCTGCCACTTGGCGCCATTCTTCTTTTTGCCCGTTAAACTTAGAATTCGTCCTACCCAGGGATGAATTCAAAATTCGTCCCTTGGTGAGACGGATTCCAATTTGAATTCGTCCCAGGGTGGGACGGATTTGGAGTAGGTTGTCCGAAGGTGCCAAATTGCCTTCTGACCTTCCAAAATTGCTGTAAAAGTGGTTAGGACCACCGTTTAACCTCTGAGGGCTGCCCTGGGGGCTATGTGTGTCAAAGCGATCAGTGTTTGTAGTCACATAATCGGATTGGTGCTGTTTTGGTGTCTACAGAAGCATTGTGCACTGTATTTTTTTAGAATCTCTGTGATAGAGGAAGACTATACGTTTTAATGAAGCTATCCTGGATCGAAAGCGTTGTGTGTTGTAACTTTGTATGGAGCCACCGTGAGTGGGAATACTGACTGCATTAGAGATGCTATCCTTGCTTGGGAGTTTTGTGCACTATACTTACATTAGAAACTTCAATATTAGTGGGTGAGGTGTGTCGTTGATGAGGCCACTCTGCACTGTGTTTGAGTCAGAAACCTTTGCACCATTAGAGAGCACCATGTTTAACTAGTGCTACAAAGAGCGGTGTTAATGCTCTGTTTACCTTGGAACAATTCGGTAAGTAAAACGTAGTGTTTGTAAGAAGGAAACCCCTAGGTTAGGAAGTGCAGGCTGAGAAAACTAGGTTCATCATGGATGTTTGGTGTGCCTTGGAAGGCATAACCCTGACTGTATATGTGCTACGTAAAAGAGCCATAGTCTACGAAAGGTTTTAAATTATAGTTTTAAATTAAGAGGACCTTTGATTTATATATATAACATATATTAGGTTAAATTAATGGACCTTTGATTATATGTGAGATATATGTATTAGGACCTTTGATTAATATATATAACATATATTAGGTTTAATTAAATGGACCTTTGATTATATGTGAGATATATGTATTAGGACCTTTGATTATATGTAAATCATATATTGGATTTAATTAAATGGACCTTTGATTATATGTGAAACATATATTAGGATTTAATTAAATGGACCTTTGATTATATGTGAAACTTATATTATGGATTTAATTAAACGGGCCTTTTATTATATGTGAAACGTATATTAGGATTTAATTAAATGGACCTTTTATTTATATGAGAGACATATATTAGGACCTTTTATTTATATGGATTTAATTAAATGGACCTTTGATTATATGTGAAACATATATTAGGATTTAATTAAATGGACCTTTGATTATATGTGAAACATATATTAGGATTTAATTAAATGGACCTTTGATGTATATGAGAGACATATATTAGGACCTTTGATTTATATGTGAAACATATAGTAAGTTTTAATTAAATGGACCTTTGATTTGCATGAGATATATAATGGGTTTGAATGAAAAGGAACCTTTGATTTATATAGGATATGTAAATGTTAGGTTTTGATTTAAAAGGAACCTTAAATCTTAGGGAAATATGTGAAAGGTTTATTTAAGGAGAACCCTTGGATTAATGTTGATTATCTTAGGAGTTTTTTTTAAATGGAATGAGATGTGGATTTATTCTTTAAGCTAAAGTTATGGGGCTTTGGTTTAGGGAATGAAGAATGATTTTTATAAAGGTTAAGGATATGAGACTTTAGTGCTTTAGGACATGAATGAAATAAAATTAATTTAGACCTTAATATAAGTAATAGCATGTTTGGATGACTCTCCAATGGGATTTGGGAGAGGTGAAAATAAAAGTAAGGTTTATTTTATGATGTCCATTATGCATTAGATGGTTAGAGACTTAATGGATTATTGCATAGTTACAATTTGGCATAGTAGATGAATAAATGAATTTAAAGGTATGTCTATACTGAACCATGAGTATCTTGATATCCTACTACCCTCAAAGAACCAAAGGGAAGCAAGGATAATCAAGGAATCGAATTGAAACAAAGAATAGATATGGCATATTACATTTATTTACTTATGTTCCATAGATTAGAATTGTGGGGAGATATCCCCAATGCAGTTAATGTGATACCTTTGAGTAGGAAATATTTATTATCCAAGTAAAGTTGAGGTATTCGTTATTGGGTTGTTAAAAGTAATTTTACTATATTTCTATATTCGATTATGCCATGTATTAGATTCTATTTTAGAGTTAATATTGCTTCATTTTATCTATTATTGTTTAATTGTTTTACGATGTGGTAGCATAGATGTATTATCATGTGATTGCTTTATGATAGGGAATCTAGTGTAGAGTTCTAGGGTGAAATCAGAGGTAACCTAAGGGAATTGAGACCCCCTTAGGGTGAACATAGGAGGACCTAAGGGAATTGATACCCCCTTAGGGAGATAGAGGACTAAGTAGGAAGAGATTACATCTGAGTTAAGATAGCTCGTCATGGAGACGAGATGAATATCTTATCTCATGGTACTCATAGCATACCTACACATAAGGATTTGTGTATGGTATGGATATGCATGTACACCTTCGATGGATAGAGGATGATAAGTCTACCTCATCGAGGATGATGAAACAACTGGACTTATCCGCAGTAACATATTATACCCCTACACAGATGGATTTGTGCTAGGGTAATTTGTGAGATGTAACTTCCATGGAAACTTTGGAGAATGAAACTTTAGGTTTTTCTAGTGGACTAAGGGTTCATGAAGGGTGCATGTACCTCTCTCCTTAGTGAAAAAAACTTTTTCTATTTTTGTATTTTTTTGTTTGTGTGTTTTTGTGTCATTACATTATCCTACAATTTTTAATCCATTTTATTTAGTCTTGATACAAACCATTTCTAGATTTGTAGGCATCATTTGATATGGTAATTTTCTAATAACCATACACTTTATTTTTATTTTATACACACACAATACATATTCTTCTAATATTAGCATTCATGGTCATCCTAATATCTTGTAGAAGCATTTGAGGATATTATCAATATTTTTTAAGCATACTTTTGAAAAAAAGGATACAAAACATGAAAATCATATAAATCACTATTTGAACCAATGATATAAATAAAAAAATTCTATTTCCAAATCAACTCAATTCATTTACATTTATTTAGAATGGAATAAAGATCTTTCAAACCTTTTATTAAAAGTATCTCTAAAAAATAATTCCAATCATTGATAGGATTAAAATCAGGTCCCAAGTACTTGCATGAAGGAATTGCATCCATTATCTCAACCTTAAATGTGATACGTATATCTTAATAAAGAGAATCGATAACCATTACCTTTATTTTTACCTACATTAATTTTTATTGTAGAGGATTTTATAAACTTATCTAAAGTTATTAGTGTTTGTATTTTTAATATTTTCTAGAAACCTTACAAAATATGTATTCACTACAATTGTTTATCAAAAAGAGAAAAAATGATGATTGAAAGATAGCAATAGTAAACGATGGAAAATAAACAAAGGGAGATGATAAGAATTAGAAGGTGCATGATTATGGGCACCCCAATATTTTATAGTGTATTCACATTTATGATAAAAATGATCCTCATTGAAGGGTACTTATAGAGATACCAAATCCCAAATGAGAGGTTAACCTCAGGCCAATATTAACTTAACCTAAATGTCAACCTTACAATAAAATAAAAATAAATTACCCTTTATGAGAGGTTATCCATAAGTATGGATTAACCAAATACTAGTAAGGGTGATATATGAAATATAAATATAGATTTAAATGAACATACCCATTGGCTTACATAATAACATACTCATATTCTACATAAATAGTGCTTAAAAGCTCCTCATCACACATTTGGCCTTGGTCCAAACAACATGATATTACAAAAACTTTTACAATCCTTCCATAATATAATATAATAAATCTAAGGAAATAATGCATTAGTGTATGCTCTAGTGGGTCTTCATTGTTCTTACTTCACCCTCCTCTTCATCATCAAAAATATTGTGTCCAACCCTCAATAACTTTGTCTCGATCTCTTTAGCCTTGTAATACAATTCCTTATGGAGTATCATTTTCCTTTACAACACTTTTATATATTGGACTTGTTTAAAACCTTCAACTTTCCCTTATGCACCTAAGAATTCGATTACATTTACTTGAATACTATTGGATGAGCTTATGCATGATAAAAATATCTACAATTCTTCATTACCACTTTATAATAGATTAGAAGCTTGAACCATCCTTCAAAAAATATGGGTTATGGTTCTTTGATAGTCATAGCATTCACATAAACAACCAAATCAATTGTATAAAAACAAGGATAAATATTGTGAGTAGTATATTTAGTATACTCTTTATCACTCTTTACCTTGCCTCCTACCATTGCTAGATAACATTTTAGATATTTGAAGTGAGATATATAGTATTCAACATTCCTAAAATCTAAACTTTTGAAGTTTGATAGCTTAATTTCTATTCTATTAGCATCACTGTAACTTACTTTTCCATAGAGATATTTCAAAGTAGTCCATACATTAATAATATTAGTCTTCTCACTAATTTGGAAAATTCTATCTTGTTCCACTAACATGAACAATAGTCCAAGAGCATAATTTTTTCTCTTACTAAGTTCATGAACATTGATATCTTCTTTGGTTCATTATTAAAGATAAACTATATATTTTTGCTTCTAAGTAATCATACCATTTGAACTAACCAAGTACAATAATCTTTCTCATTAAGGCATGTAACATTCCCTAATAAATATATTTTACATGAAAACCTTAAACATATTTGTAATATGTCCATAAATTGATATCATTAGTATTTAGAGCTCAAGTATTATATAATATAGAAAAAATAGTCTCTAAATTATTTTGTATGCAAAAATTATAACATCTAAAATATTTGGACCAATTAGAACTCAAATAAGAAAAAATTAAATTCCAAACCTTAGAAATAATTTTTCTAAATAAGCTATTACAATGTGTCACCACTAGACTAGGTGTTACATTTGTAAAAAAGGGTTTCACACCTTATTAAATGTGATTAGTGGGATTTTTACTTGACATATGATTCCATGATCAAGCAAGAAAACGAACCACTATTCTACTTAATCCATTAGGTGCAAGGCACTATTTTATTCCCTAAAACTCATAGCCTTTCAATCACTTTGATAAAAAATTCTATATAATGTCTTCCTAGGGAATTGAACCACATACAAGGTTATTACAAGTGTGTATTCCAACCACTACACCATAGGTGCACATTTGACAATAGAAAGAGGAGGAAAATCATCTTGTAAAATTCTAATCATCGATAGAGTGATCATGATTCAAAATAACGATGGCGCTTGAGATAAAATGATCCTTACCACTTTGCCACTTCCAACATGGGCAAGTGGAGAAATAAAATCTACTAGAAGACTTAGTATTTTTAATGGCTACCAAGGCTTGATCACCCATCCTCCTATTTTGACGATGCACAATATGGCCATTATGTTAGTTACATTGGAACACCACTTCCATGTTAGGATCTATGGATGAGCACATGCTATCATGAATGAATAATGGTATGCTAATTTAAAATTCTCAAATTCAAACTATGAAGAAATTTGAACTTGCATGTAGAATGTTTGACCAATTATTAGATGATTCATTTGTTGTTGATGAAATATGTTTTTTTAGATCTCACTCTGATACCATGTTTGAATTTACAATATTTTCCAAAAACCTTGAAAAACATGCATTCACCACAATCATTTGCCAAAAATAAAACAAAAGGACAATCAAAATATAGTAATCACAAATGATAAAAAAAAAGAAAATGGAAACAACAAGAATCTAAAGGTGGGTGCCCATGGGCATCGTAATATATCATATTTTTCATACTTATGATACAAATGGATCCTCATTTAGGAGTATTTATAGTGATACCAAAACCCCAATTAAAGGTTAACATTAGGATGATATAACATTAATGTTGAGGTTAAACTTAAAATAAAATGATAATAAATTACCATTTAAGTTATGTTATACATAAATGTTGATTAACCAATACCACAAAATGTGAAACATGAAAGGATCCCATAGGCTTACATAAAGGATGAATTCCTTTAGACTTGCATAATCACATGCATGTAGGATACATAAATATTTCTAATAAGCACCTCATCACATATTTGACCTTATACTAAATAAGATTAGATTATACAAATTTCAACAATTAGATGTCTTTGTCAGCTATATTTATCCTTTTTTGAATACTACAATATCATTTAAATAAATAAACAATAATAAAGCATCACTTGTAATGAGTATATCTCCTATACTTTATGGTTGAAGGATGAAAATGGTAGTTTATATCACCTTCCTCAAATACATCTAAAAATAAACTAAAATGTATGGTTGAAGGAGGAAAATGGTAGTTTATATCAATATTACTATTTAAATTGCCTTATTGGTTTGACTATTATTTATAATTCTATGAAAACATTTTTAGATATGTTAAATGTTGTTTACTTGCATTCAACTAGGATATTTAATTTTTCTATTCTTTTCCATAGTTTTCTTTATGGAAGTATATCAAAATCCTTAATAAAATCCATAATGGAAACATAAGTTATATTATTATTTCCTCGAGATTTACCAACAATAGCCCTACGAGTAACTACCTAATCAATTATTGAGAGTTTAAACCAAAAACTATCTTAAGAAGGAACTTAAATTTTTTTCTTTCTACTTATGCACTATTTTTTTAAATATATTATTAAATATATTGGTAAAGAGGCTGCTCATCATTATATTTCTATAATTTCTTACAATTATTCATGCCTCCATTTTTCTTAATAGGTATCAGTTGTTAACATGCTAGTTTGGAGGAAACCCATCGTATGTTGCTTTAATATATGTATCGTTTAGAATATCTAATAAGGAACACTTTATTTTATGGTTTGAGCTATTAAAACATATTATTCATATGCTTTTACATTGAGAAGATGCTTAATACCTTTGTTGACATCGTATTTTAAAATAACTTCTACGTTATTAAAAGCAAAAATTATATTTTGGTTAATTTCTATATTGTTTTTTATAGAGTTCATGAGCATATGCAACAACGTCTTTATCTTTTAACTTATATAATTTTCAAGTGAATTAGGACTTACAAAATAGTGTAAATTTTAGGTCTTTATGTCAAATAAATAAATGATCAAGTGTTATAACATATAACATAAATAATATACCTACTATTATCATTCTAACTCTAGCAACCTCAAATTATTATGTTGTATTTAAGAGCTACATGACCAATACTAAATAATTTTACTCAAGATAGGAATCATTGACTATTAAACTGAATAAAAAATATTTATATCATATTTAACATATTATATTACTTCCATGACCACCTTATATTTGTAATTGAACTAAACATGTTGAAACATTTATAAATAGATTTTGCAAAATTCATGATAGTTGAATTGTATGAATCCAAATAAAAGAATTATGATAATCTTATATCTATCTGTCTATCTATCTATAAATGATGTTTGCATCATACCTACTAACGAAATGTCTTAATTTCTATAATGATATTAGTGTCTAATCACCTTCTTTACACTTGGTTGTCATTCATCTTTCTCATATTGATTCTACATTATTATTATTATTATTTATACTATGAACCACCAAATTATTTTCTATTTTCTCAATTATCCTTAAATGTTAATTTTCTCATTAGTATTGGACACAATACCTTTATTTGATTAATGTACTCCTCTATAAATCACCAAATCCTCCATTGTCTATGTAGGATTCCACTAAATCACCTCATATAGATGATCTAACATAAAATAATCCATTTTTTATAGATTGTATATTTTGGTCCAAACCAAGTCATTACAACATTATATTTTGTTTATATTGGATTGTGCTCTTGTAGAGATTGTATCAAGGACCAAAATTACATAAATATTATGATTTGAGCTTATTTTATCAACTAATATGTATATTAAGTCATAATTTTAATGATATAGTTAGATAATATATACAAGATTTGTTTTAGAAAATTTATCCTTTCACTCATGTTTTAATTTTATCTTTCATTCTTCTATATTAGTTTTATATTTAGAGCATTTTATAAATCTTGTATACTTACCCTACTTATAAGCATATTTTTTCCACTAGGTTCCTACTTAACTCAATTTTAAGCTAGGGCTTAACACAAGCATCAAAATGGGTCATCATCAAGATTAATACACTCAAATTTTAGTACATATAACTCTTATTTTATATCTATTTACTTACATAATTGCATCTTAGTGTTTACATTGTATGTGTAATTTCTATATAGCTCTACTTAGATTATACCCTTGGATATAGTTATTTTCTTAATTGCAACCAAGCCTCCTCCAGGTCATATCATATTACTCAAATTGTATGTTACTTTAAAATTTTACTAGTCTTGCCTTTACTTATGGTTATAGTGCCTTGCTAGGATTATTAAAAATTGATAAAAACATCAAAATATAACTTTAGCTATCACTCTCTTTTGATTATTTATGTGGAAAATATAAGGTTTTCCTAACTAATAATCTTGTCATGTCATAAACAAGTGATCATTCTTTATTGACATCGTCTTATCATCTTTCCAAGTGATCTCTTAAGAATAAATCTAATTAAATCAACATATAATTAGGAATAATGACAATTCATCATGGTCCATCCAAATTATTTATGTTAAAGTAATCTAGGATCATACATCTATATATATAGTTATAGGTAAGGTAACTTTCACTATCATTTATAAAATAATCCTTTGTGTAGGGAATAAAGGAGAGGAATCAACAAAAATAAGAAGAGGAGGAGCAACATGTAGGAAAATAAAAGGGAGAGAAAAGGGAAGAGATAGAAAAATAATAGAAGTTGACAAAGCATGGAGGATTATAGAAAATAAGAAGAAGATAAGAGAGCATAGATGAATACTTGTGTGAGTAGTGTAAGGAAAAAATAGGCATAGAATATATATTGAACATTATGTAAGTATAGTTGCATACATGTTATTGTAATGGTGATCTAGGCACATGATTAATGCAAATATAACCTTATTTAAATTCTTTATATATGTAAGGATAGTTTTGTGTCGGTATGTTGTTGATCTTGTATATTCAGGTTGTGTATTTAATACATTGTAGGGTTTGTTGCTATTGTAAAAGGGGACAAAAATCATAGTACAACTGGCCCATTGTTCAGTTATAGTGCTATATATTTAGTTGTCAAACTTGTTGGATAATATCACATTATTTGATACATGTAAATGTACCTTCATGGCACCTTTATGGTACAAATATAAATATGTAATAGATTAGGGCTTAAATATATAGTTTAGGAGAGTGATTTATATTTCCCTCTTTATGTATATTTCTATGTGTAGGATATGCACAAGTATCATCTAGGTAAGGGTGCAAGAGTTTAATAAGAGAATGTGAACAAGTATCATGTATGTAAGTGTGTAAATATGTAGTGTGAGGATGTGCACGTGTCTTGTATTAGGAGTACACATAGAAGATTAAGATTCATGTAGAAGTGTGCAAGTGTCATGGAAGTATGCATGCAAGTAGAGAGTGAAGAGTCTTGTACACTAGTTGCACGATGATAAGCTAAAGGACAAGAATAGGAAATGTTACAACTCTCAAATATGTGATGACTTCAATAGTCAAGTGTTGAAGAGTCATATTTCTATGTCTATATTATGGAGATAAAAATACATACAAATTAAGAAGAAAAGAAAGAGAAAGAGAGAAAATTGGAGAAATATTCTATAATGACCACCATAACAAGCATTGATAATAAATCTTGTATAAAAATTTTGAGCAATTTTATTGTAACCATATTTCATGCTTTTACATGAACTATTTTGGCCATTTACTTTCATATTTGATAATATAATGAACGTTATTATATTTATATTGGCTAGTATATATATTCAATTTCTCATATATTTAATTCTACTGTTAATTATTGATATTAGGACCTAATATATTATGGATTAATAATATTGGTACATGAGTTAGTTTGGCTTAAAATCCAACTTTGGTATTAGATATACTACTTTGCTCTATCAATTTTATATAGATTTATATTTCAAATCCACCATTACATTGGATTATATCCACCTTGAAAATAATGAAGACAGGAAATCTATTTTAAAGGTCTGATTGTGTAGATATTGAGGGGATAGATAAAAGTCACCTTAATTTCAATGGCAGGGTCCATCCACTTGGTTCAAGGAAATTCAGTAAAGACAAGAGCTTAGCTAGAATATATTAAGGACCAATTTAGAAGAAAGTTGGATATTAAGGGACATTCAAATTCACCTTGATAATATTTTATATTCTCATAAAAGAGGAGAATCATATTGATTGTTCTTAGGTTTGACCTTAAACACCATAGAATAGTGAAGCATTAAAGCTTCCAAAGAATAAAGAAGCATCAAATATTCTAGATAATAGAGAAGCATCAAATATTCCATAGAATAGAGAAGCATTGAAGCTTCTAGAGAACAAAGAAGCAATTTAATATTCCAAAATATTAAAAGAATCTTTGAAATAGAGTGGAGAAAAATTAAAAAAAAGCTCATATAAAATCCAGTATAGTAGAAATAAAAACAAGCTTTCTATGAGATATATTTAAAGTTTATTTATTATTATTGACTAGTGATTTAATCTAATGATTCAAAGTGCAACTATTCAAGGAAGTTATAACTAGACTACATTACATAAAGCAAAAATAGAGAAATATTTGGAGTCAACAAAGAAATATACATTCTCTGAAGAACATGAAGCTAGGAGATAAGGATACATTCTCTTAAAAATGTGAAGTTAGTAAATAAGGATACATTACTTAAAGAACATGAAGCCAATAAATAAGGATATACTCCCTAAATAATGTGGAGTTTGCATGAGAAGGAAAGGTAATATTAAAATAATCCATAAGAGGACAATAATCATAAAGAGAATAGTGGAGGCAATGTCTAAGATAACCATCATATAATTATCATATTAAAATATCAATGGCTATGTTATCCAATATATAGTGAGTGCAATGGCTAAGGTAGCCAACATAGAGAAATTGTAGTGGTTAAGGTAGCTAAGTGTAGTGGCTAAGTGTAGTGGATAAGATAAGCTAAAGTAGTCAATAAGATTAAAATGTAAGCCATTCTTAGAAGAGAGAATGTTCATAGCCTGTGACTAGCCATCAAAGGTAACAAAGCCTACGTCTAGCCATTAGAGGTAATAAAGTCTGCATCTAGTAATTATAGGTTGTGTCTAGCCATAAAAGGCATCATTTATCCATTAGAGTTTATGAAAGCAACATCTATCCAGTAGCAGCAATGTCTCTCTACTAGAGGTAACTTAAATATAGTAGAGGTAAAACCAAAATAAGCAAAAGCAATTTCTCTTTAACAAATGCAATGCCTAGTAGAGGTAAAACTAGTAGAGGCAACAACAATGCCTAGATAGTAGTGGAAATATCTAGATAGTGAAGGAATTATACATAAAGAGCCAACTAATCCATCGAAACCTGAGTATTCATCATAACCAATGAAGTGTAAAGTTAGAATGTAAATTTGAATAGCTTTGTAGTGCATCAATACAATAGGCATGAGAATATGAGAGAAGCAAATCTTCAACCTAACATTGTAGTTAACATTTCTTCCATATTAAATCTCTATCATAATGCCTATCTACAACAACAATTATTAGCTATTAGAAGCACCATTTATGCATTCATATTATTTTGCCAAGTGGATGTAAACAATATTTCATTTATTAGATAAATTTCTAAGTAAGAGTTTATCTAAAAGTTTTTAAATATTAGGAACTTTAGTAAGTGGGAGTTGAAAAGGAATAGAACGATTTGAAGAAAATATTTAATTAGGAATTATAAGGACTTGCACAACATATTGAAATTTAATATTTCAATTTTTGAATTTTTTATTTTAAATTTTAAGTGATAAGGATTTCTACTTCAAATAGGATTTAAAGTTTTTAAAATTTGAAAAATATTATAATTTTAAGGATTTTGAAGTTTGAATTTTTAAATTGGTTCTTGATATTTGAAGAGTTAAAGTTTGAAGAAGATTTAAACTTTTATTGTTTAAAGATTTACAATTTTGAAGATTTGAAATTTAGGAAAAAGTTGAAATTTGAAGATTTATGAAATTTCACAAATATAATTGAGTAGGAAGATAAAATTTTTGCTACTTTAATTTTTTTTTTTTTTTTTTTTTTAAATTTATTGTTTGAGTGATTATTTGAAGTTTTTAGAATTTCAAGCTATTTTTAATGTTGGAGTAATAAGGATTTCAACTTCAAAGGAATTGAATTATTGGAAACTTTTATTTTTAAGGAAGAAAATATGAAGTTCATAATTATAATGAAATTATCGAAAGTTATAAAATTTTCCCTAGGTAAATTGATTGAAAAATCGAATGAAAGGCTAGATATGACAATGCAATTCATCTATAGAGAAGCAATGAATGAAATATTTGATATATTTGAATACTATTTATATTCAAATCAATACATATTTGATGCAGGAGCATCTAGCGGTGTAAGAGTGATCTTGCATCACCTAAAAAAAATTTGTAATTGTTTAATTTTGTAAAACTAGTAAAACTTGCAAGTGAATTTTGAAGGCCTTAGAGGCCAAATTTGAGGATTTTAAGTTAGCCACAAGCCTTAGCGCAATGATATAAGGATTTCCCTACTTATTTCGTCTCGTGCCCTTTCCTAAAATATCTCGTGCAAGTCAATCGGAGCAACGAGCGCGAAGTTATGACCTCGGCAAGTTGCCCCCTAAATTTCGAAATCTGGTTCAAGAGTGTCATAATATAATGTGCACAAGTATCTTGTATTAAGATAATGTGCACAAGTATCTTGTATTAGGAGTGTGTTTAGGAGAGTAAGATTCATGTAGAAGTGTGAAAGTGTTATAGAGTTAACTGTGCATGCAAGTAGAGAGTGAAGAGCCTTGTATATAGGCGGTATGGTGAAAAGCCAAAGGACAAGAATGGGAAAGGTTGCAACTCTTAGATATGTAAGAATTTGCAATAGTCAAGTATTGACGAGTCATTTTTCTATATCTATATTAATAATATAAAGCTCCATACAATGTAAGAAGAAAAGAAAGAAAAAAGAGAAATTTTGAAAAATGATTTGTAATGACCACCATAACAAGCATTGATAATAATGCGTGTTTACAAATTATTAGCAATTTTATTGTAAGTATATTTCATGCTTATACATGAATTATTTTGGTCATTTACATTCATATTTTATATTATAGTTAATGTTATAATATTTATATTGGCCAATATATATATTTGATTGCTCTTATATTTAATTCTACTCTTGGTTTTGGATATTAAGGCTTGAGATACTATGGCTTAATTATATTGAGACATGAGTTAGTTTAGCTTAAAAGCCAATAAAACAATATTAAAACTCACCTATCATCTAGGTGTAATATTGATTATTCAATTAGTTGTATGAATAATAGTTGACCACTAAAATGAATTTTCCATTAAGATCCATGTCGTTCCAATTGTCATTATTTAGGTACAAGTAATTTAAGAAAGAGTCATTTGAGTGGAGGGTAAGTTGTTGTTTAAGTGGAAGTGTCATTAAATTGAAGAACAATGAGTCATTCAAAGTAGGCAATGGATAATAAAAATGCTCTACAAATGAACAAAATTGTTCAAGTATAATCTATCATTCAAGTGGAAACATTCGAGTAGACCATTGTTCAATTAGAGAAAAAGTATCATTCAAGTTGGATGATGTTTGAAAAATCACTATTCAAGTTGTTGACATTCAAACCAAACATTGTACAAGTTATTTGTCATTCAAACAAGACAAAGCACTATTTTAATGTGAATTAATGTGTCATTCTAGTTAAGGATATTTTATAAGTGAGCAAATTGTGAAATCTATTGTGTAAGGAGACAATTTTTTATTGAACCCTCTCTTTATGATGACATCATAAAGCATAATTAACAACACCTACAAACACCCTGTTAAGAGAAGAATAAATTATGAAAACATTACATGATTATTAAGATAAAATTTCCTTGTATATAACTAACTTGAGAACTTAAAGTGTTTCCGTTAGAGTTGCAAAATCACTTTTGACATGATGAAATGTTACACTACCTAATAGATAATGAATTCCATAATATTTAGATGTATGCTTTGATATATCCACCTTAAAAGATAGGTCATCATCCTTGCATCATGCCATCCTAAAATATAGTCCACTCATCATTCTTGATAGATTTGCATCTTAATTGCTTCTACTCCTATGAGATATATCCTTAAATTTTTATTTAACCCTTTATTTTATCCCTATGAGATCTTTAATTTTGAGGGATGTGATCCATCATCCCTTAATAGTAGAGATCTAATAACCTATTTTAACTATATAAATTATATGTAATTATATATATATATATATATACCTTTTGTCATAATGTCTTAAACATTTTAGGCCTCGTATGTATTTGTTTTACATTGTTAAACCCTCATAACTTTAAAAATAAAAGTAAAATTTGTATAGACTTTATGAACTTTTTCAGGTTTGATATTGAGAATGAGAATCTAATTTTTCCAACCTTTTTACAAATATTTTTTAATATATTTTAAATTATAGAGAATTCTTTGCATAGAAGTTTTGTAATCATAAAAATAAAATATTAAGTGAATAATAAATTAATGCTTCTATATTGAAAAGAAGAAGGAAGCCAAATATTTTAATCAAGGATAGACATGGTCTGGCATCATTGTTAGAAATATTGAGAAGCAATATTGAAACCAAGAAACTAGACATGCAAAGCATTACTGAAAATATCAAGAACTGATTGATTTATTCCATGGGATCAACTTTGTATAAATAGCAAAGTTGATCAATGTGAGTCGTTGGATTACAACAACTCAACAAATCTGAACTAGTCTTAAATTGAGAGTTCACCTGACTCATGGAAGAGTGGTAACTCAAGTAAGACTATCCTAGTAGAACTTAAGAGAACAAATATTTATTCTAACACCCCCCTTAAGTGATACTAGGGGTGAATGAAACAACATGAGATGAGTCCCGACAACAAGGCTTGATGAGGTACTCATGTACAATGAACTCTTATAGAAGAGATGGTGAAAAAACCACATGGGAAAAACCATCTTGAAGAAGAAGAAGAAGAAGAGGCATGTCTTCGGATGGTGAAGATTGTCCTCTATTGAACACCTAAAAAAAATGAGTCTCGACAATAAGGCCTTATTAGGTACTCATGTACAATGTACTTACATACAATAAGAAGAAGAGAGAGGTGAAAACCTCTGTGCACCCTTCTAATGCATTTGCTTAACTCCAAGTTTCTCTCACAACTGAATGTAATACGGAGAAGGAAAGGATTTGGTGAAGATGTCTGCAATTTGATTTTCTGTAGGAATGTACTCCAAGTTTAGATCCCCTTGTTGAATATGTTATCGAATGAAGTGCATGTGAATCTCAATGTGCTTGGTGCATTGATGTTCAACTGGATTATAGGTAATATGAATTGTGCTCTGATTGTCACACCAAAGGGTAATAGGTTGGTTATGGAAAAAACCAAATTCCCTTAGTATCTGATGAAGCCAAAGAGCTTCTTGATTGGCTAAAACTGTTGCCCTGTATTCTGCCTCTATGGATGATAAAGCTACTGCCTATTATTTTTTGCATGACCAAGCAATAGGTGAAGAACCAAGACAAAAAACATAGCTAGAGGTGGAACATCTGTCTTCAATTGAACCTGCCCAATCAGAATCTGTGTAACCATTGATATCCATGGATCCACCCTCATATAAGAGCCCAAAGTGAGTAGTTCCTTGCAAGTAGCGGAGGATTCTCTTGGCTGCTTGCCAATGACTGAAATGAGGTTGATGTGAGAATCTAGATATTAAGCCAACAACATATGAAATATCTGGGTGAGTATGAGTGAGGTATAATAGACTTCCTACAAGTTGTCTGTAGAGAGTAGCATCACATAGAGGGGACTTGCAGGAAGTACTTAGAGTGACTCCAGACTGAAAAGGTGTGGAAGAAGGCTTGCAATCAGTCATCTTAAACCACTGAAGAAGGTCTAGAGTATATTTCTATTGACATAATGAAATTCTTGCATCTATTTGAGTTATCTGAATCCCAAGGAAGTAATGGGCTAAACCCAGATCAACCATCTCAAATTTCTCAGAAAGGGAGTCTTTGATAGTTTGGATGTGAGAAATGGCACTACCAGTGAGTAGTAGATCATCAACATAGAGAACAAGTATGGTGATGTTTTCTTCATCCCTCCAAATGTAGACTGTTGCATCAGACTCACAATGAGAAAACCCTGAGGATAGAAGGAAGGAGTCCATTTTTTCATACCAAGCTCTAGGAGCCTGTTTGAGACCATAGAGAGATTTCCTTAGTTTACAAACAAGGGAGGAGTCTTGAATAAATCCAACAAGTTGTTCCATGAATATTTCCTCTTTTAAGTCACCATGCAAGAAAGCACTTTTAACATCCATTTGAAAGACTGGCCATTTTTGGGAAGCAGCAAGTGCAAGAACCAGCCTTACAGAATCCATTTTTGCAACTGGGGCAAAGGTTTCAGAATAATCAATGCCTTCAATTTGTGAAAAACCTTTAGCTACCAAGCGAGCTTTGTGTTTGTCAATTTCTCCATCAGGTCCATACTTAGTTCTATAAATCCATTTACAGTGAACCAATTTCCTTCCTTTAGGTAGAGGGACTAGATCCCAAGTTTTGTTTTTTATTAAGGAAGAAAATTCATTCTCCATGGCATCATCCCATTCTTTTATACCAGTTGCTTCTTTGAAGGATTGAGGATCTGTTGAAATGGACTGACAGACAAGACCAGAACCCATGGAGTTGCTTAATCTGGATGATGGAAGATTTTGGATGTAAGGAGTGGCTTCTTGAACTATGGTGCGGGCCCATTTTGGCATTGTGGAAGGAGTCATGGGTGTGGTAGGACTTTGAGGAGGAGTTTGAATAATGGGATCCTCATTTTGGTCATCTATCTCAAGGGTGGTATCTTCACTATATTGGGGCTCAAATGTTGGAGATGGCTCGAGATAATTATTGTTGGAAGATGATTGAGAATATTTATAAGGCTCAAATGTTTCATCAAATTGAACATTTCTGTGAAAAAATACCTCATGAGTTGTGGGATCAAGGAGCCTATAGGCTTTCATTTCCTCACAATAGCCAACAAAGATAAGTTGCTTGCTCTTTTTTTCTAGAGCCTTCCTCTTTTTCTTTGGGATGTGTGCCCAAGCAGTACACCCAAAAACTTTAAAAAAAGAGACATCAGGTTTGGAGCCAGTCCATGCTTCTTCGAGAGTCAAATGGCCAAGAGCTTTATGAGGTGTGCGGTTTTGAATATAGTTTGCACAATTAATAGCTTCAGCCCAAAAAACTGCTGGAAGATCTCTTGAGTGGAGCATACAGTTTGCCATTTCTTTCAAAGATCTATTTTTCCTTTCTGCAATGCCATTTTTCTGAGGATTATGGGAGACTGAATGTTGATGAATTATGCCATGAGTTGATAGGAATATGGAGAACTCATTACTGAAGTATTCCCCCCATTATCTGTATGAATTTGCTTGATTTTTTAGCTAAGGCCTTGAAGATTTTGAAGTGGGATAGCACATCACTTTTGTATTTTAGAAAGTAGACCCAAGTTCTTCTTGAAAAATCATCAATGAAGGTCAAGGCATATTTTTCTCCTTTGAAAGAAGGCTCTGGGAAGACCATCAAGTCACTATGGATTAACTCTAGAGGGGATGAGGCCTTTTGAGAACTACTTGGGTGAAAAGGATCTTGATGTTGTTTTCCAAGAGCACATCCAGGACATACTCCATCAATAGAAGAGACTTTTGGTAACCCTGTTACCATTTTATGAGTATTCAACTCTTTTAGATAGTTATAATTGAGATGTCCAAACCTTTCATGCCAAATTTTGCTTTCAAGATCTCCATGTGCAACAAAACAGGAGGCTCTATCTGAATTTTTGAATCCATTGAAGTGAAATAGGTGAGTGTTATGATCAATATCTCCTTTTGCTATGAGAGAGTGAGGTTCTTGAAATTCTCTTATTTCAACCCCTATTGGTGAAAATAGAACTGTTTTGCCCTTTGAAGAAGTACAAATATGATAGATGGATAGGAGATTTGTAGCTATATTTGGGACATAGAGAACATTATTGATATACCCACCATCAATGGATATGTCACCTTTTCCTTTGACAGGGATAAAGGATGAGTCACCAACTTCTATGCTACAAGTTGAGCTTGAGGAGATTGAAGAGAATGACTCATGTGAAGAAGTCATATGATGAGTTGCCCCTGAATCTAGAACCCAATATTTTGATGGAGTTTTTATATTTTTGCCTTGAACATTTAAGGCTTTTCCTATTTCCTTCTTGATGTCTATTTTGTGATCCTTCATTGTTGCCTCTAGTTGTTGTAGTCTTTTCCAACATTTGTTCACAGAATGTCCATTCTTTTTGCAATGTGTACAAGTTATAGGGCCTCTTTCTTTCTTTTTGAATTTTTCTTTAGTGGAGGTGGATGCTACTAATGCTTTTGAGGAAGAGGGAGAGATCTCATATTTTGCAAGTTTTGTTTCCTCTCTAGTTAGCCTATCACAAAACTCCTCTAAAGAGGGCATTTTAAAACTTGTACCAAGTGCATATTTTGTAGACAAAAAGGTGGTAGAAAAAATTTGAAACACTCCATTTAACTTAGAAAGAATAAGATAGATGCATTCTTCTTCTATTTTATCCTTGCCACTACCTTTTAGTTGAGTGAGGACTTCTTTAAATTTGGTGAGAAAGTCAACAATATTGTTGAAGTCTTCAGGAGATAATGTTGTTAACTCTGCCTCTAGTTGCATTGACCTTATTTGATCCACTTTACCAAACAAGTTCTTTAGTTTTTCCCAACTTTCAAATGGGGTTTTACATTCTGAAATGTGAAACCATAAGCTTTCATTTACATTTGTGCTTATAATACCCATTGTTTCATACATCTTCCCTTTATGAACAAATATCTCATATTCTTTTTCAAATTCAGGTTGCTTCTCTTCTAGCAAGTGTGTGAGCCCTTTTTGAGAAATGAGATTTAATATTTTTGGCTTCCATGTGTGATAGTTATGAGGGGTGAGTGGATCAATTGTATTCATTTTACAAAATAAAATTGAAGTGAACCAATAATCCCCCCTTTAACTTCAAGAAGCTCTTAGAGAATACAATGAGTGCACCTTCCCTGACTGAGTGAGAAACATTCTTATTTAAAGGAGGCAGCAGAAGCCCGACCTTTATACCAAACTCTTCAATTTACCCGCCCTTACGTGAGGGAAACTATAAGTAAATGAGGAGAATTGATATGTGGAACATAGGCTTATGAAGCAAGAGTAATCAGCTAGACCTCTATACCAAATATTCTTAATTACCCACCCTTACGTGAGGGAAACTATAAGTCAATGAGAAGAATGATACGTGGAACATAGGCTATTACAAGGATATGGACCAAATTTGGTGCTCTTCTTGATTATGTTAGATTGCTTTGGAGTGAATTTTGAATTGTTTGCAATTACAACATGTATGAAATGCTCCAGGAATGAGGTGCAAGCATCAAACATCAAATGTTTAAGAGAGTGGGTTCATAACCAATGCAGCAAACTATGCTAAGTATCACCTTCAAGAAGTAATGCAGCAGTAGTAATGCAGAAAATATTGCAGCAGTGCAACATTAACTAGTGCAGTAGTAAGAAGAGACTGCAAGTCAGTAATTTGTGACACATGAAGAAGCCCCCCCTTTGCTTGAATCTTCTAAGTTGTGGTGCAATTTTCAGCACTACCATAAGCAACCCCCCCAAAAAAAAATTTGTTTTATTGATGATTTTTACAAGGGAACTCTTCACTTGAAATGCCTTTATAAAATAGGCAGAGAAATAGTGAGAGGAGTTTCTTTTTAAATAATATTTACAATTTTTTTTTTGGAATCTGCAGAAAGAGCTCATTTATATAGTATGAGCTTACATACATGAAAGAGCTCTTTACACAACAAATCACAATATGCCCACATTTGAAAAAATTAGAGGTGCTTTAGAAAAAACTATAACACTGCCCTTTTCCTTTGAAAAAAAAGGAGAAACCACAGGCGACGCTTCATGGCAGTGAACCTGGGATAAAACATAGGCAACCAACCTTAGAGAGTGGGTGCATAGGCAGTGTTTTCGGGAGCATCATAGACAACATTCTTTGTAGGTAGGAACTTCATGGTAGCACATTCGAGGTAGCACATTCGAGGGAGCGACCATGGAGAATAAAATCTCCTCGTCTTTGAAATAGACACCAGGAAGCATCTTCAAAACCTCCAAAAAATTTACATGGGTGCAAGGTGGGGTCGCAAGGTGGCACCACTATCGATTTTGAGCTCGTTGAAAACAATTTTTCAACCTATAGTAAACACAGAGCTTGGTGTGTCAGGCAAAAAATATTTAAAAAAATATATTACCAGTTACACCATATAGCTTCTCATTTTAGCATGATACGAAGCATGATTCCAAGCACGATAGCACCCAATAGCATTAGAAATCATGATAGCTCAGAATTTTCTCCCACTAGCACTAGCTCCCTACAAAACCAACTTCAATATTTACCGAGGCGGAGGCTGGATATATAGCTTTGAGATTGGCACCCAAATTTCAATCGATGTCCATGACTGGAAGTGAACAACCTGTAGGAGGGCGTCGAGCTTGATGGAAGGCACAACCGTTAGGAAGGATGCCAAGCACGTTGGAGGATGCAATCGATTTAGGGAGGGCATCGAGCTTGTTTGAAGGTGCAACCATTAGAAATGGCGTCGAGCTTGCAGACATAGGAGGACTTTGATCAAACACTGCATAAATGCAATGGGACAATGAACAATAGTATTTATTTTTAAAAAATAAAGACTTTGGAGGGCACTGCGATGTGGTCGTTGGTGGGCGCACATGACATCAAAAAAAGGATGCCAACATGTTGAGAAATCTCAATGAGCAGAGGTGAGTGAGCTCAACGTATTGGGCACCAACAATGTCATTGAAGGGTGCCACACTTTAACCCGAGCTACACTGACCAAGGAGATGCCTTGGTCTCGAATGGAGAGCACGATTAAAAGAGAGACTTCATGAATGCCTGGTGCATTCAAAAAAGGCTTGCCTGAGAGCTCCTTATATTAAATCATATAGGAATAGCAAAATACAATAGCATAGCACTATATCATCTGAGAAATATATTGCAATTGAAAATTCAGCAGCAATTTAAACAATGATATTCATGCTAGAGGATCGTGCACAGTGGGCAACTTAAAAGAAATTTCTTTTCAACAAGATACAATGAGTTATTTTGTTGAAAAAAAAGGCTTATGGATAAAAAGTATGACTATTTGAACTTTAAGCAAGCTGAGTTAGTCAAAAAAAACTATCCAAAGAGAGTGAACCAACTCTATAAAAACTAAATGCAAGCAAAATCTAGCCTAGCTCTGGTACCATGTTAGAAATATTGAGCATCAATATTAAGCCAAGAAACTAGACATGCAAAGCATTACTGAAAAATATCAAGAACTGATTGATTTATTCCATGGGATCAACTTTGTATAAATAGAAAAGTTGATCAATGTGAGTCATTGGATTACAACAACTCAACAAATCTGAACTAGTCTTAAACTGAGAGTTCACCTGACTCATGGAAGAGTGGTGACAACAGTAAGATTATCCTAGTAGAACTTAAGAGAACAAATATTTATTCTAAAAATCATTTATAATCATTTTAACATACACTTTGTTTTCATAATATTAATAAATAGAAGTATGAAATTTATTAAATACAAAAATATATTATAATATATTTAATTTAATATATTAATAATTAAATATTAAATATTTTCTAAAATTAAAAGTTAACATTATAAGTAATATTTTTTTTGGTACGTAAAATTGTTTAAGTATGGGGTTTATATGGGCCCCAAACCCCAGTACATAAACTGGTAGCTAAAATGATAGCATAAGATGACACAAACCTGCACATTGGCCAACTGCAACCTAAACAAAAAGGACCAAACAATAGCAGAGAAGGTTGAGTGGATGCCTAACATCATAAACACAAAAATATATCCCGAGCAATACCCACGTAGGGGTTGCTTAAGAGAAGTAACTACTTGTAAACATTGTAAAGGAGCTATAACAAAAACCCACGCAGGGGATGCTCGCAAAATATCAGCAAAAACTATAATAGATACCTGAATAGGAAGAAACATAGTATTCAAAAAGGCCCACGCAAGGGCAATAAAGAACTTAGAAAAAATAATGGGAAGCCCTAGAGCTCAGGTTCCCAGTTATGATGATCTCTTCACACCAGTTGCCCTTTCGCTGAAAGTTCTATCACCTTGGCTATCGGCTTAACAATAATTCTGAAATGGAGGTTATGAACAATAACATAAGTAATATAAATAAAACTTGTAGATACATTTTATTGTTTGATATTACTTATTCAAACTGATATTCTATAATATCATAAAATATTTATTATATTAAAATATTTATATTAAAAATAATAAATTAAAACTTAACTTAAATCTTAATATAATATTTTTTAATTAATTTAAATTTTTTTAAGATTTATCATTTAAAATAAGTTATTATTGAGAAAACACTTATATATTGAGAAAATAATTTGTATTATATTAAAATAAAAATAACCTTGAAAGCTTATGTCAATTTTCTTATGAGTACGAGAATTTATTCAACCGGATTAGTTTTTTAAAAGGCACACTCAGTGTAACAACCCAAGTCTACTCACTTGATTGCACCACCAAAAAAACTAAGTAGAATAAAAAGGAGTAATATTTTTGTTTTAAAATCACATTTTTATTTTAAAAGTGTTTTCATATTCATATCGCATATCAATTCACCCAAAACTTTAATATGAGATTCTTAAATAGTACATGTATTTAGGGCCACATTTATAGTTTAAGACTACTACAGATAGCCACCCAAGTGGACTATATTGCTCGGATCCAGTAATAGATGTTATTTTGTGGATATGAATTGCCTCATTTATGTCTTCTATTTCTAGCATGAGGTCATTCCATGATATAGGTTATCCTCTAGGGCCCATAACACCTAGAGGGTGGATGTTTGCTTTCCTATCATTTTTCATAAGCCCTCGATTACTATTTGACTCGCTCTAATTTTTGTATATAAGAAAATAACACACACATGCCTTTGTGGCTAACTAATTATCCCTTTCCCGAATTCAGTTAGAGCTATGTCAATTCCTTCACCTTGGTCTTCAACACTCATGTTAATTGTAACTCATGGGTGTTTGTCCCATACCAAACCCCATGGCTAAACTAGCTAAGTTAAATGGACATGGACTTACCACTGTATCATAATAGTAGCAAACTAGAGGACACATCCCATACCACCCCTCGTTACCAAATCTAACCAAGTCACTTTGTTGTGACCAATTTTGTCAGAGATTCAGTTGCTCTTGTAACACTATTGTGTACATACTCATACCTCAATGACATAGGGTGAATATGAGAATCCTTCATTCTTAATGCTTGATTTCAAGTTTTAAATCATAAGGTTCCACAACATATAACATAATATTTGTATTTTCAAAACCAAAAAAACCTTTTGTCTCATTAAATTTTTACCCTCCTTAAATCTAAGTTTTAAGTTTCCACTAATATATAAGTCATCCAAGAAGACCCTAAACACAATAAACTAAATGTTTTAGAATAAACCCAAAAGTTTATAAAGTAATTCTTAACACAAGCATCAATCTCATTTTTATTGCTTGCAATAAGTCTAAGGTTGAGGAAGTATATAGCTTTAAGTTTAAAACCCTTTCTTTCTACTAGTATCTCTTCAATACAAATAGTTTACCAACAACTTTAGGCTTAGACTTTTAACATAATAAGGTCAACTCTTTTCATAATTTATAGATACATAAGATTTAGAACAAGGTATTCCTTTATTATAAAAGCATTATATTAAGAAATCAAATTACAAAGTTTTAAATATATTTTCCACTTTTTCCTATCAAAGTACCAGACGAAGGCATCCCTTAACTTATTAAGAAAAAAATTCAAGGTTCCATGAGCCTGGGGGACATGGGGACGGGGTGATGGGTTTAGGGAGACGATGGGGGACAATAGGCCTATTTTAGGGGACGGTTCAGGACGGTTGGTATAATAATATAAAAATTAAATTTTTTTAGAAATTTAGAATAATCTACACATTCAGAATTCTACACCCAACAAAAAGGATATTTCATATTAGTAATCAATTATGTAAGTGCAACCATTCATATTCATATTAGTTACTAACACATAAGTGGTATTAGGATATTCATATTAGTTACTAAGTGCAGCCATTTAATTGTTTCAAGTTCAATAACTATAACTTGAAGGTTTAGCCAAGGATATCAAGTGCAAACAATGTCCAAACAGTCATCATTTTAAGTAATAACAATCATCATTTTTTCAGCCACCAATGTTCAACTAATATTTTTTAAAAATATTAGTTGTATGCCTTGCAACACATGTCAACCCTTCTACATAAACTATCACTCGGTTCACTATCCCAATGCTGAAATATTTTTAGAAAGATAAAACTCAACACACGAAATAAAGCTATTTAAAAAAATATATTAATCCATACGCATCACATGGTTTAATTGCAATATTATCTTTAACTCAAGAGTAATCATTTGTACCAAGAGTACCATTCCAAAATTCATGTAAACTAGACATGGCGTCTATAAGAGTCTAGAAAGAATGACATTCCCTTATTACATAGAAAACATAGCATTGACCCAAATTTCTAAAAGATTGACATAAAGATTAAATATACAACACAAGTTTGGTTTAATGGATTTCAACGGTGTTGGTTATAAATAATAGTATATAAAATAAGAAGTACTCTCTACTCCATATAGAACCACAATTTCTAATAGATAAATCAAATAAATGGTATTCTATCTAAACAATAATGTTTATATGCAGATTTACGTTTGACCATGAATTAATTCCTTATAATAATAAATCCACAATCAAATTTTATATCCTTACCAAAGAGAGTGTTTATAACCATACTTCCACTTTTTAACTAAATCACCTTTCCAAATCTATAAAACACTAAACAAGTTCTACTGGTAATTTTAAACTTTTCTAGAAATTATTTATCACAATATTAATGCAGTTGATACAGATATAACAATAAGAATCTGGTTCTATATAATACAATGTCGTTACTCACAATACCCATGCTAAAGTTGTTGTTAAGTAAATCATCATTACAAATCTATAAAACACAAAACATGTTCTACTGGTAATTTTAAACTTTTCTAGAAATTATTTATCACAATATTAATGCAGTTGATACGAACATAACAATAAGAATATGGTTCTATATAATACATTGTCATTACTTAGAATATTTAGTCTAAAGTTTTTTATAACCACACTTCCATTGTATAACTAAATCACCATTCTAAATCTATAAAAAAACAAACAATTTCTACTAGTAATTTTAAACTTTTCCAAAAATTATATATCACAATCTTAATGCAGTTGATACAGATATAACAATAAGAATCTGGTTCTATAGAGTCATTACTCACAATACCTAGCGAGATGGTTCTACTCTACCCTTCTTAAACTCACCCATAACTGCAGAAAATATCCATCAAATAATTCTTAACTAAACTATTCATTGTCGTGCAACATCATTTTACCCTTTAAGGAAATTCTTAAAGAAAAATTTGAATCATAGTTTACAAATCATGGTCGCTCTAGATCCTTAACCAATTGCTATCATGCTCGATAGACTACGTTTACTCCATTGACTAGAGTACCATTCGTTGACTTATATGGAATTGTGGTTTTACTCATCATTCGATGGATGCATTTCTACTAACACTCAACCATGAAGACATGTAAACATATAGCAGATATTTGCACAACACCTTGTAATTCTATTACATGCAATTTACATATATTATCCAATTTTTCTTAGATATCAACAACATCCATACATGATGTAAATCATCTATCCAATCATAAAAAATTAGAAACAATCATTCAAGCTAGCTATTACATCATCCATGTACACAAAACAATAACATTTATGTTTTGTTTGCATGCACATCAAATCATGTAGTTATTCACTTAAATGAATCAATCATTCAAGCTAGGTATAACATTTTTATGTACATAAAACATAACCTTTTACATTTCATTTCCATGTATGGCTAGGTAATCATTCAACACAAATGGAAATTCTCTTCTTTTTATTTGAAAATAAAAACTAAAATCAAACAGAGGTATTACTATTTGAATTCTACCTGGAGATTTTCATGATACATTTCACTTCCAAAAGATAACCAAACCTCCCAGAAAACTTCCTTTTGCAATTCCTGAACATGCTATTTTTTCTGCTACCCCCTGAACTTCCTTTCTTCTTCTCCTCCTTTCCTTTTTTTCCTTCACTTTCTCTTGAAGTTGGTTCCCTCCAATCGCAGACTTCCACTCCTTCAGCAATTGCATTTTCATTTTAATACTTCTCCTCTCATCTCTGTTATAGGTTATGGAGCATTTGAGTTCATAATGACACTAAACGCTTTGTCTGGTGTGGCTAAGTCGACCACTACATCACACCATGTTCATTCATACCATGGTGAAAGAGACCATTCTTTTCGGTTTATGTACTTGCTTCTGATTTAATTATTGCTCATAAATTTTATGTAAAATATTTAAATAATATTTTCACCCAAGTTTAACATAATGGATGTTCACATTAGCAAACTTGCAATCACATCTCTTTTACCATGCATATATTTATTTATTTACATTCATATTTTAATATTTTATTTTTCTTCTAGTTTAAACTATATGCATAATCAAATAAATAGTGGATCCCATCATCATTCCCACATAAATTAATAAATTAAATAGCAACAAACCACACATGCAAACCATTCAATCATGAAATCTACAAGATATGTAAGTATGTGAGCATCCATGTACTCACGAGCTGAATCATCACTTCGCTTCCTACCTTTTTCGTTGACTTGCTTCCCTTCATCAAAAACCTGAATCTGATCCTGCACTCACAAAAACTATCAGCAGTACCATTATTTACAAGAAAAGGTAGATATAATACCAATTTTGCTTATTAACCAATATCCATGTAATGAGGATCATTACATACTCCCCCACTAGAAATAAACATAGTCCCTATGTTTTATACAAGGTTAAACAAGAAATATCTTTGCATAACTTTATTCAAATGCCAAAAGTATTCAAACAAATTCATTGTTCCCATATTACACAAAATATCCCAATCATCATATTCATTATAGAGTCTTAATTACTCAAATTTGAGCATTTAGCTAAACCATGTAATATGTCATATTGCATTCAATCAGGTGTTCATGAATAAATCCAAACATACACCACCATATTACAAAACTACTTAACTTAGTAATGCAAAACATATACAAGCTACTCTACTCAGTAACTCAAACATACATAAACTACTCTACTTAGTGTCTAGTCTCATATCCATTTGCATATATACATATATCATCAAATTATATGAATTTTTTTGATAAAGTCTATATCTACTCAAAAAATAAGAAAATTGTTGTTGCATATCTTCCATGTTCTCCCATGTGGAATTTCTATCTAAGTAGTGGTCCCATTGGACCCAACATTTCTCTATGCTTCTTTTCCTCATATTCTTGGTTCTAAAACAAAGTATGCGAACAAATCAAACCTCAATCGTTAATGGATAGAACATATGCAAATTGGAAACATCTAAAACATGAGTAGGATCAAGAATATATTTTCTAAAGAGCGACACATGAAAGATATTGTAAATTTTGGACATCTTAGCAATAGAGCAAGTTTATAAGCAACATGGCTCATTTTGGCCCAATTTCAAATGGATCCATATAATTGGAGTCTAGTTTGGAAAATTTTATGGAACTTTTAGTTGGTTTAAACCTTAAGAATACCTTGTCTTCCACATAATATTCTGATGGGGACACAGAATCACAGTGAATCACTCAAGCTTTCATTTCATTAAACTTTCAAAAGAAAATTTACAATACTAGCCAACAGGCATAGTTTCTAGTTTCGAGTCCCCCCTTTCCTTGATGCACCACCTGCTTCTATAACCATGTCTCCATCTCTTTCCAGGTCCGACCCTCTAGGCCATTAATGACCCACCTGCCAGAATACATCCTGCCTCACTAAGCCTTTACATCTTTCCCTATCTAGCAACTGCCATCGGGTTAGCCATGGATACATGCATTGATGAGCCATCTGACCTCTGGGCACAGTCTTCGAATGGCCGCCATGCTCAGCAAGCTTACCGGGCAAGAAATCATGCATTAATGAGGCCCTAACCGCCTCGGAAAACATCGTCTAGGAATGCGGGCTTTTTCGAATAGAGAACCAACAGTATGTCACGATATCGCGACATGTCGCGATATCATGACATTTTTCTTCCTTGCTGCCCTTCTCTCCTTCGGGTCGCGATATCGCGACATGTCGCGATATCGTGACATTTTCCTTCCTTGCAACATTTCTTTCCTTCGGGTCGCGATATTGCGACATTTTCCTTCCTTGCAACATTTCTTTTCCTTGGGTCATGATATCGCGACATGTTCCTTTCCTTTTTCTTTTGGTCCCGATATCCTTCCTCCTTGTGTCGCGATATCGTGACATTTTTCTTTCTTTTCTTCTCTCCTTCGGGTCGCGATATCGTGACATTTTCCTTTCGGCTCTTCTTTCTTTCTTTTGGTCGTGAAATCATGACATGTCACGATATCGTGACATCTTGCTTTCTGCTTCCTTCTCGCCTCTACGGGTCACGAAATCATGACATGTCGTGATATCGTGACTTCTTCGCTCGCTGCTTTCTCTTCGCTTTTGGGTCATGAAATCGTGACATGTCGCGATATCATGAGTTTCCTACTTGGTTTTCCTTCTGCCCCTTCGATCATGATTTCGTGACATGTCATGAAATCATGACATCTTCTCCTTGGCCCTTCCTATTTTCTTTCGATCGTGATTTCATGACATGTCATGAAATCATGACATTTTCTCCTCTAGCCTTTCCCTTGTTCTTTCGGTCATGATTTCGTGACATGTCACGATATCGTGACATTCTCTTCTTATGCCTTCGCCCTACTGTTTCATGTCATGATATCGTGACACTTTTGCTATGTCGTGATATCGCGACATCAAAGCTAACACTTGGAATTTTTTTGTTGATGCAAGATTGCTCTGCTGCCATCGGATGCTCCTGCATCAGACACCCGGGGTGGATTGAGAAGTGTCCTTCACTTCTGTTCTATTGGAGGAAGACCCAGGTGGTCGACCTCTACTTTTGACAACCAAGTTGCATCTTCGATAGGCCTGTCCTTCCATTTGACTAGGTATTCAGAATACTGCCTGTTCTTGGTACTTCTGCCTACTCGAGTGTCTAGTATTTCCTTGATCTCGTCTGTTGCTGGGGTAGATGTTGGAATACTCCACAATTCTGTACTCGATGTCTCACTACTACCTCCTTCATGATATTCTACCAAATCTGCAATGTTAAAAATAGGTGATATATTCAGCTCGCTTGGCAGTTCCACTTCATAGGCATTTCTCGAATCTCTTTTACCTATGATCCTGCATGGTCCAAACCTCTTCATCTTTAGCTTGTTGTAGGTTTTTCTAGGAAACCTTTCCTTTCTCAAGTGAACCATGACCTCATCTCCCACTTGGAACTCCTTGAAATGCCGCTTCTGATCGACTTTGGCTTTGTACTGAGTATTCATCTTACTGATATGTTGTTTTACCTCTTCATGCAAACTCTTTATGTGCTCTACAAAATCTCCAGCCTCAGCACTACTCTTTTCTCCTTTACCCATCGTTCTCAATTTAGAAACATTTCTTGGGTTGTTCCCATACACAATCTGGAATGGGGATCTACCAGTACTTCTGTTGATGGAATTGTTGTAAGCAAATTTTGCCTGTGGCAAGATCAAGTCCCATCCCTTGGGCCTATCTCCTACCAGGCATCTTAGAAGATTACCCAAACTTCTGTTCACCACCTCTGTTTGTCCATCAGTCTACGGATGGTATGCAGAACTGAACTTCAAATCCATTTTCAGCTGCTTCCACAAAGTTCTCCAAAAATAACCCACAAATTTGGTATCTCTGTCAGATACTATACTCTTGGGTAGACCATGAAGGCGTACCACCTCCTTGAAAAACAAGCTTGCAATATGAACTGCATCACTCATTTTTTGACATGGAATAAAATGAGCCATCTTCGAAAACCTGTCAACCACAACAAAAATGGAGTCACTCCCTCGTTGTGTCCTTGGTAGGCCAAGAACAAAATCCATACTGATGTCCTCCCATGGTCTCTCTGGCACAGGTAATGGCTGATACAATCCTGTATTCTGTCTCACTCCCTTAGCCATCTGACATACTCTACAACCCTGCACAAATTTAGTCACATCTTGCTGCAACTGTGGCCAATGGTAGTTTTCACTAACAAGGGCAATGGTCTTATCTCGACCAAAATGTCCAGCTAGTCCCCCACTATGCTTCTCCTTTATCAGATTCTCCCTCATTGAACTCCGTGGAATGCATAATTGACCTCCTTTGAACAACATCCCATCTTGGATCAGAAAATCCAACCACTTGGTCTTGTCCAAAGTAACAGGTGCCAAGCAAGCCTTCCAGGCTTCTACAAAATCAGGATCTTCAGGGTACAAACCCTTCAGTTCATCAAATCCTACCACTTCCACCTTCATTTCTGTCAACAAACACTGCCTTCTACTTAAGGCATCTGCAACTCTGTTTGACCTTCCGCTCCTGTGCTTCAACACAAAGGTATAACTCTGTAGAAACTCAACCCACTTCAGGTGCCTCTGATTTAGCTTCCCTTGGCTATTAATATACTGTAAGGCCTGATGATCAGTAAATAGAACAAACTCTTTTGGCAACAAGTAATGTCGCCACTTCTTTAGAGCCTGAACTATAGCATAAAACTCTTGATCATAAACTGAATACTTCTTTCTAGCATCATTGAGTTTCTCACTAAAGTAAGCAACAGGTTTACCTTCTTGACTCAAAACAGCTCCTATGGCACTACCACTAGCATCACAGTCTACCTGAAATACCTTATTAAAATCTGGAAGTGCCAAAATAGGTTGTTCTATAACCTTCCTTTTCAACATATCAAAGCTCTTATCTGCTCCTAAGGTCCACTTAAATTCTTTCTTATTCCCTCTCATTGTTTCTGTAAGGGGTGCACAAATACTGCTGAAATTCCTAATGAATTTCCTGTAAAAACTTGCTAGACCATGAAATGATCTTACCTCAGTCGTGCTTCTCGGAGTAGGCCATTCAATGATAGCTCTTACTTTTTTTGGGTCCATTTTTAGACCTCCGACTGAGATGACAAATCCCAGGTACACTAACTCCTTCTTCACAAAATTACATTTCTTCAGATTAATCAACAACTGCTCCTCCCGTAGCTTCTCAAAAACCCTTCTGATATGCATCAGATGCTCTTCCAGGGTTCTGCTAAATATTAGAATATCATCCAAATAGACAATAACAAATTTGCCTAAGAACTCTTTCAATACCTCATTCATCAACCGCATGAATGTGCTTGGTGCATTGGTCAGCCCAAATGGCATGACCAACCATTCATACAAACCTTCTCTCGGTCTTGAAGGTTGTCTTCCACTCATCTCCTTCTCTGACATGAATCTGGTGATAACCACTCTTCAGATCAATCTTGGTGAAGTACTTGGCTCCACTCAAACAGTCCATAATGTCATCCATCCTTGGCAATGGAAATCTATACTTTATGGTGATCTTGTTAATGGCTCGAGAGTCTGTACACATTCTCCACTCTCCATATTTCTTTGGTGCTAGTACTGCAGGTACTGCACATGGACTCAAACTCTCCCGAATCAGTCCCTTCTCCAGCAACTCTTGGACTTGCCTGTTCAACTCTTCAGTTTTTGTAGGGGTCATTCTATGTGCTGCCTTATTGGGTAAGCTAGATCCTGGTACCAAATCTATATGGTGACTGATCTTCCTCACTGGTGGTAAACCCTCAGGCACATTATCAGATATAATGTCTAGAAATTCTTCTAACAGTCCTAAGACTTCTACAGGGGTATCCTTGCATTCTTCCTTCCTAACTCTAGGAACTAATGCATAGCACATATGCTCATGCTTTAAACTATTCAAAAAATTTCCTCCTTCAACTAAATAGATTCTAGCACTGTTGCATACCTTTTCTTCCGCCTCCTTCAAGGGCTTCAGCTTATGGCGCACTCCATTCTTCGTCACTGAGTAGGTGTTGGCATGACCATCATGCACTGCACACTGATCAAACTGCCATGGCCTTCCCAACAACAAATGGCAAGCATCCATAGGCAGGATGTCACACAGGACCTCATCACAGTAATTCCCAATATTGAACTTCACTGAACATTGCTCACTGACCAAAACTCTATGGTCCTTCTGTAACCACGCAATCCGGTATGGATGCGGGTGTCTTCTCCTTTTTAACTGTAACTTGGCAACCATTTCTTCTGAAACCAAGTTATCAGTACTACCATTATCTATGATAATATTGCAGACCTTACCCAAACTTTTGCACCTTGTGCGGAACAGGCTCCTCCTCTGGTCTGATCCTTTCTCCTCATTCAACAGGGTCCTCCTAGTGACCATAACTTCTCCTCTCTCTGCCTCCTCAGAATGTTCTGATTCAGCACCTTCATCTGCTACAGCAGCTCTGGCAGGACCCTCAGGTCTCTTATTCATCCTTTCTCGGTGTTGTGGACACTCAAATGCTCGATGTCCTTCTTCGCCACAGTGGAAACAGGTTCCACGAAATCCTCCTCTTCCAAATCCATGTCCAAATCTACCTCTCCCTCTTGGGTAACCATTGTTCTGATTACGGGGTTGGTAGGTGTTCTCCTCTTTCTGCTCTTGGGTATTACTGGTCTCACCAGCCTTCTTCTGGTCCTTATATTTTTCTCCACTGGTCCTTCCACCAGTCCTTCCACCATGACCTCTTCCTCTTTGCTTGCTCTCAAACCTCCTATTCAGCTTCTCTTCAACCCTCAGAGCAAACTGGTAAGCATCCTCTATGGTGGTCATCCTGACTAGGCTTAACTCCTCTTGAATACTTGCTCGTAACCCATTAATATAATGGGCTACCTTCTCCTTGTTGGCCTCTGAATGGCCTGTTCTGATTACAATCTTGTAAAACTCCTCTGTGTATTCTTTAACAGACTTGCTTGCTTGCTTCAAACCTTGCATTTTCTTTAGCAGATCCATCTCATAGTCAGCTGGGATGAACTGCCTCTTCAACTTCTCTACCATTCTATCCCACCTGGTTATTCTCTCCTTTCCTCTTCTATTTCTTTCCAGTTGTACTCCCTTCCACCATATGCTGGCATGACCCTTCAGCTTGGTCTTAGCAAACCTGACCCTATCAGGATCTTCAACCTCTTCATACTCAAAGTATTCTTCCAAATCATTGATCCAGTCAATCAACTCCTCTGGATCAAGATTTCCAGAATACGTAGAAACCTCCATCTTCGGTCTCTTTCCAATCTGAGAGATGGCTCTGTATAACCTGGCTTGTGCAGGATCTACTACCTCTTCTTCTTCCTCAAACTGGTCCTCTTCTTCATCAACTTCATCTTCACTTCCTTCTTCCCCTCTGGGTTCAAGTCCTCTACGCAGCTCCTCTTGCAGGGCCTGAACTTGCCTCTACAAAGCTCTAAAATCTTCTGCTGGCACCATATTTCTTCCACCACCATGGTTTCTTCATGGAGGCATTCTTCTTCACTCTCTTCTCACAACCCTTCCATAGATCCTGGTGCAAGCTGCCTCACTTTCGACGATCTGCTCACACACTCAGGAACTCCCGCTCTGATACCACTTGATGGGGACACAAATCACAGAGAATCACTCAAGCTTTCATTTCATTAAACTTTCAAAAGAAAATTTACAATACTAGCCAACAGGCATAGTTTCTTGTTTCGAGCCCCCCTTTCCTTGATGCACCACCTGCTTCTATAACCATGTCTCCCTCTCTTTCTAGGTCCGACCCTCTAGGCCATTAATGACCCACCTACCAGAATACATCCTGCCTCACTGAACCTTTACATCTTTCCCTAACTAGCAACTGCCACCGGGTTAGCCACGGAAACATGCATTGATGAGCCGTCTGACCTCTGGGCACAGTCTTCGAATGGCCGCCATGCTCAGCAAGCTTATCGGGCAAGAAATCATGCATTAATGAGGCCTTGACCACCTCGAAAAACACCGTCTAGGAATGCGGGCTTTTTCAAACAGAGAACCAGCAGTATGTCACGATATCGCGACATGTCACGATATCACGACATTTTTCTTCCTTGCTGCCCTTCTCTCCTTCGGGTCGCGATATCGCGACATGTCACGATATCGTGACATTTTCCTTCCTTGCAACATTTCTTTCCTTCGGGTCGCGATATCACGACATTTTCCTTCCTTGCAACATTTCTTTTCTTCGGGTCGCGATATCGCGACATTTTCCTTCCTTGCAACATTTCTTTCCTTCGGGTCGCGATATCGCGACATGTCACGATATCGTGACATTTTCCTTTCTCGCTGCCTTCCCCTCCTTCGGGTCGCGATGTCGCGACATGTCGCGATATCGTGACATTTTTCTTTCTCGTTGTCTTCCTCTCCTTTGGGTCACGATATCGCGACATGTCACGATATCACGACATCTTCCTTTTCGGCTCTTCTTTCTTCCTTTTGGTCATGAAATCGTGACATGTCACGATATCGTGACATCTTGCTCTGTGCTTCCTTCTCGCCTCTACGGGTCACGAAATCGTGACATGTCATGATATCGTGACTTCTTCGCTCGCTGCTTTCTCTTCGCCTTTTGGGTCACGAAATCGTGACATGTCGCGATATCGCGACAGTTTCCTACTTGGCTTTCTTTCTGCCCCTTCGGTCACGATTTCGCGACATGTCGCGAAATCGCGACATCTTCTCCGCTGGCCCTTCCTATTTTCCTTCGGTCGTGATTTCGTGACATGTCACGAAATCGTGACATTTTCTCCTCTAGCCTTTCCCTTGTTCTTTCGGTCGTGATTTCGTGACATGTCGCGATTTCACGACATTCTCTTCTTATGCCTTTGCCCTACTATTTCGGTCGTGATATCGTGACACTTTTGCTATGTCGCGATATCGCGACATCAAAGCTAACACTTGGAATTTTTTTGTTGATGCAAGATTGCTCTACTGCCATCGGATGCTCCTGCATCATATTCCCTCGGTGTGATTTTGATGTTCGTGTAGATTTTCTAGTGATATGCAGCCTCCTTCAGCTTCTGCTAAATATTTTTTAATTGTTATTCCAGTTCCTTAACCATTTTGATCTGATCACTACCTAATCTTCTAGATTATCCCAAGACAAGGGAGTTCTGCATCTTCTCCTATATAAGGCTTCAAAAGGTGTCATACCTAGTGATGCATGATAATTATTATTGTATGCAAATTCCACTAGGTATAAGTAGTCTTCCCACTTTGTATGTTGATCCATACAATACATTCTTAGCATATCCTCTAGTACCTGATTCACCCTCTTAGTTTGCCCATATATCTCAAGGTGATAGGTAGTACTAATATTCAATTTGGTTCCCAATTCTTGATGCAATGTTGTAAACTTATTCACTAATGTTGGTGCATCATCCTACACATTACCTGGTATAAAATGTACAACCTTGGTTAACTTATCCACGATTACCAAGATTGTGTTATACCTTAATCTTGTTTTAGGCAATCCCACTATAAATTCCATTGATACCACATGTCATTTTTGTGTAGGTATCTCATGTGGGTACATTTTTCCATTGGATGTAGATGTTTTACTTTTACTCTTTGGCATTCTAAATATCTAGCCACATAATTGGTGATATCCTTTTTCATTCTTGGCCAATAGTAAACTTTTCTCAAATTCTCACGCATTTTTGCTCCTCCTGGGTGCACAAAATAAGGAGTATTGTGTGCCTCCTTAAGAATTATTTCTCTCAATCCATCCATGCTTGGAACTACCAATCAGTTCTTATAAAATAATATATCATATTTAAATACATAATCTATGTACTTTTTAGGTTCTCTCTTAACCTATTCATTATAATATTGACAAAATATTCATCTTTACCCTGCAATACTTTAATTTGATCTAACAGATCATAATGGCATCTTGCCATTGTAGTGATGCACCCTCTCCTACTTAGAGCATCAACGACTTTATTCTCTTTACCCTTAATGTATTCAATACCAAAATTGTACTCAACCAAAAATTCCATCCAACATCTTTTCCTAGAATTTAATAAGGGTTGAGTGAAAATGTATCTTAGACTTTGATGATCTGTCTTCAATTCAAATGGTTTTCCCAACAAATAGTGCCTCTAAATTTTTAGTGCATGTACAACTACTACCAACTCCAAATCATGAGTGGCATAATTTACCTCATGCTTCTTAAGTTTCTTGGACTCATAGGCAATAACCGCATCATCCTGGTTAAAACACCTCCTAGTCCTTCAATGGAGGCATTAGTACATACTGTAAACTACTTATTAGGATCTAGTAATTGTAAAATTAGTGTGATTGTCAACCTTTCTTTCAAAACCTAGAAAGCCTCTTCACACAGTCTCTATCCATTTTAAAGGCTTTTCCTTTCCTTTGAAGGTTTGTAATGGGTTGGGAAATTCTTGAAATCCTTTGACGAATCACCTATAATATCCTGCCAACCCCATAAAACTTTGCACCTCTGTCACATTAGTAGGTGTTGGCCAATCAATGATTGCTTCAATTTTCTTGGGATCTACTACAATCCCCTCAGTAGAGACAATGTATCCCAGATATTGTACTTGTAGAGTGTAAAACTCACATTTTGATAATTTCCATATAATCGATTCTTTCTAAGAATCTCAAGCATAGTTCTCATATGTTGATCATGTTTCTCCTTGTTCTTGGAATAGATTAGTATGTCATCCAAAAATACAAGCACAAACCGGTCCAATTGCTCTCTAAAAATTTTATTCATGAGATTCATGAATGCGGTTGGGGAATTAGTTAACCCAAAAGGTAGGACAATAAATTCAAAATGTCCATATCTTGTTCTAAATGTTGTTTTAGAAGTATCTTCTTCTCGTATTCTCAACTGATGATACCCAGATCTTAAGTCATTTTTTGAGAAGATGGTTACCCCTTTCAATTGGTCAAATAAATCATCTATTCTAGGTAATGAGTACCTATTTTTGATAGTAACCTTATTCAACATCTGATAGTCTATGCACATTCTCAAGGTACCATATTTCTTTTTAACAAACAAGATAGGAGCTCCCCAAGGTGACACACTTGGCCTTATTAACCCTTTTTCTAGAAAATCCTGAAGTTGTATTTTGAGCTCTTGTAGCTCAATAGGAGTCATTCTATATGGTGCCCTTGCAATTGATGCATCTCCAGGTAATAACTCAATAGAAAAGTCAAATTTCCTCTGAGAAGGTAACCCTAAAAGGTCTTTTGAAAACACATCCTTGAATTCTCCCAATACAAGATGCTTTTGGAAGAGGTATGATTCCATTTCAGTTTCGTATTTCTTGTTCATATTAACTATGAATATCATTCCTCTCTTCCTAATAACTTTCTTTATCTACATTGCAGATAATAAATGTGGTTTAATTTCACTTTGACCACAACCAATCCTAACCCTTTTATTAGACTCATCTATAAATTCCACCCATCTCTCTTCAAAATTTAGAAGAGCCTTATGTGCCTTTAACCAATCTACTCCAAGTATGATATCAAACACATGCAAAGGTGCCACATACAATTGCCAATTAGTTTTTCCTTGTGGCAAAGTGATGTGAGGATCAAACAAACATTGGTTAACTTGGTAGGTTTACCTAGACCCATACTCTACCTTCCAACCATTGGTCAAAAACCCAGGTCTAACAAGTATGTCCCTCACTACTCTAGTAGAGATAAATCTATCATTTGATCCACTATCAATTAAAAATATTTTCATTTATTAAGAAAGGAGTAATTTGACCATAAATTTTAGAGCTACCTATGGCCTCAAAGATCCTGTGGGTGGTCTCTTCTAGATATTTCTATCATCGATCAGCTCTATGGGGCATTTTTTAGTATAATGAGCTCTTTGACATGTGTAGCATCTGTTTGTTGGAGATCTATTTCCCCTATTACTATTTTCATTCCTGTCTAGAGGAACAATTTCCCTAGTCTTTTCCAGACCTGCTAGTTTCTGGTCCTATCTTTTGAAAAAATCTCTACCATCTCTCTTGAACTTACCACCCTAATTGTTAGGTTTATTTTTGCCACATTGCTTGTTTTTCTCTCCTCCTTTGGGTTTCTTGTTTTGGTCTTTCTCCCATATCATAAATCCAACACTTTTTCACTTTATGAGTTCATATTTTTCCTTCTCAAATACCTTTTGATAGTTAATATATGATTTTCTAGTTTCCTGATTGAATTCGTCTTTTCTTGTCATATCAAAGGCAGTAAGCAGGTTATCAGGGTTGTGCATATTTACTACCATCATGATTCTAGAAAAAAATAAATTAATCATAGTCCTACACATTAAAATCTCTTCTACTCTGATACCATATGTAACAACCCAAGTCTACTCACTTGATTGTACCACCAAACAAAACTAAGTATAATAAAAGGGGTAATTTTTTTTTTGTTTTCAAATCACATTTTTGTTTTAAAAGTGTTGTCATATTCATAGCACATGTCAATTCACCCAAAAATTTAATATCAAATTCTTAAATAGTACAAGCATTTAGGACCACATTTGGATTTTGAGACTACTGTAGATAGCCACCCAAGTGGACGAGATTGGTTGGATCCCATAATAGGTGTCATTCTGTGGATACGAATTGCCTCATTTACATCCTCTATTTTTGGCATGAGGGTCATTCCATGGCATGGGTTATCCTCTAGGGCCCATAACACCTAGAGGGTGGATGCTTGCTTCCCTATCCTTTTCCATACTAAGCCCTCGACTACTAGTCGACTCACTCTAATTTTTGTATGTAAGGAAATAGCATACATATGCCTTTGTGGCTAACTGATTATCCCTTTTCCGAAGTTAGTTAGAGCCATGTCAATTCCCTGACCTTGGTCTTCATCACTCATGTTCATTGTAACTCACAGGTGTTTGTCCCATACCAAACCTCGTGGCTAAACTAGCTAAGTTAAATGGACATGGGACTTACCATCGTACCATACGAGTAGCAACCTGGAGGGTGCATCCCATACCGTCCCTCGTTACCAAATCTAACCAAGTCACTTTGTTGTGACCAATTTTGTCAGAGATTCAGTTGCTCTCGTAACACTATTGTGTACATACTCATACCTCAATGACATAGGGTGAATATGAGCATCCTTCATTCTCGATGCTTGATTTCAAGTTTTAAATCATAGGGTTCCACAACTTATAACATAATGTTTTTTTTTCAATCCCAACAAAACCTTTTGTCTCATTAAATTTTTACTCCCCTTAAATCTAAGTTTTAAGTTTCCACTAATATATAAGTCATCCAAAAAGACCCTAAACACAATAAACTAAAGGTTTTAGAATAAACCCAAAAGTTTATAAAGTAATTCTTAACACAAGCATCAATCTCGGTTTCATTGCTTGCAATAAGTCTAAGGTTGAGGAAGTAGATAGTTTTAAGTTTAGAACCCTTTCTTTCTACTAGTATCTCTTCAATACAAACAGTTTACCAACAACTTTAGGCTTAGACTTTTAACATAATAAGCTCAACTCTTTTCACAATGTATAGATATAAAGGATTTAGAACAAGGTATTCCTTTATTATGAAAAGCACTATATTATGAAATCAAATTACAGAGTTTTAAATATATTTTCCACATTTTCCTATCAAAGCACCAGATGAAGGCATCCCTTAACTTATTAAGGAAACAATATTAGTTGTATGCCTTGCAACATAGGTCAACCCTTCTGAAGAAACTATCACTCGGTTCACTATCCCAATGCTGAAATCTTTTTAGAAAGATAGAACTCAACACAGGAAATAAAGCTACTTTTTTTAAAGAAAATATTAATCCATACGCATCACATGGTTTCATTGCAATATTATCTTTAACTCAAGAGTAATCATTTGTACCAAGAGTACCATTCCAGCATTCATGTAAACTAGACATGGTGTCTATTAAGAGTCTAGAAAGAATATCATTCCCTTATTACATAGAAAACACAACATTGACCCAAATTTCCAGAAGATTGACAAAATGATTTAACCATACAACACAAGTTTGGTTTAATGGATTTCAATGGTGTTGGTTATAAATAATAGTAAATAAAATAAGAGGTATTCTCTAATCCATATATAACCACAATTTTCAATAGTCAAATCAAAGAAATGGTGCTCTCTCTAAACAATAATGTCTAAATGCAGATTTACGTTTGACCATGAATTAATTCCTTATAATCATAAATCCACAACCAAATTTTACATCCTTACCAAGGAGAGCGTTTATAACCACACTTCCACTGTATAACTAAATCACCATTCCAAAGCTATAAAACACCAAACAAGTTCTACTGGTAATTTCAAACTTTTCCAAAAATCATTTATCACAATATTAATGCAATTGATACAGACATAACAATAAGACTCTGGTTCTATAGAATACATTATCGTTACTCACAATACCCAGTGAGACGGTTCTACTCTACCCTCTTTAAACACACCCATAACTGCAACAAGTATACATCAAACAATTCTGGACTAAACTGTTCACTGCCATGCAGCATCATTTTACCCGGGTACTTCTAAGGGAATTTTTAAAGAACAATTTGAATCATAGTTTACAAATCATGGCCACTCCAGATCCTTAACCAGCTGCTATCATGCTCGATAGACTACATTTACTCCGCTGATTGGACCACCATTTGATGACTTAGATGGAATTGTGGTTTTAAAATGAAGGGATCAGATTTCAGCTCATCATTCGATGGATGCATTTCTACTAACACACAACCATGAAGACATGCAAACATATACCAGAGATTCACACAACACCCTGTAATTCTATTGCATGCAATTTACATAAATTATCCAAATTTTCTTGGATATCAACAACGTCCATACACGACGTAGAGCATATATCCAAACATAAAAATTTAGGAACAATCATTCAAGCTAGCTATTACATCATCCATGTACACAAAATAATATCATTTACATTTCGTTTGCATGCACATCAAATCATGCAGTCCTTCACTTAAATGAAGCAATCATTTAGGCTAGCTATAACATTTTTATGTACATAAAACATCAACCTTTTCCATTTCATTTCCATGCATGGCAAGACAGGTAATCATTCAACACAAATAGAAATTACCTTCTTTTTATTTGAACATAAAAACTAAAAGCAAATAGAGGTATTATTGTGAGCATTCTACCTAGAGATTTTCGTGATACCTTTCACTTCTAGAAGATAACCAAAGCTCCCAGAAAACTCCCTTCTGCAATTCCCAAACGCGTTGTTTTTTCCTCTGCCCCTCCCCCCTTCTTCTTCCCCTCTATCCTTTTTCTCCTCCACTTTCTCTTGAAGTCGGTTCCCTCCAATCGTGGACTTCCACTACTCCAACAAGTATATTTTCATTTTAATGCTTCTCCTTTCATCTCGGTTCTAGGTTATGGGGTGTTTGAGTTCATAATGACACTATACGCTTTGTTCTGGTGCGGTTAAGTCGACCACTACATCACACCATGTTCACTTATCCCATGGTGAAAGAGACCATTCTCTTTGGTTTACGTACTTGCTTTCGATTTAATTATTGCTCATAACATTTATGCAAAACATTCAAATAATATTTTCACCCAAGTTTAACATAATGGACGTTCACATTAGCAAACTCGCAATCACATTTCTTTTACCATGCATATATTTATTTATTTGCATTCATATTCTAATATTTTTTTTTCTTCTAGTCTAAACTATATGCATAATCAAATAAACAGTGGCTCCCATCATCATCGCCACATAAATCAATAAATCAAACAACAACAAACCACACACACAAACTAGTCAATCATGAAATCTACATGATATGCAAGTATGCGAGCATCCATGTACTCGCGAGCTGAATCATCACTTCCCTTCCTACCTTTTTCGTCGACTTGCTTCCCTTCATCGACAACCTAAATCTGGTCCTGCACTCACAAAGACTATCAATAGTACCACAATTCACAAGAAAAGGTAGATCTAATACCAATTTTTCTTATTAACCAATATTCGTGTGAGGAGGGTCGTTACACCTAGACTAATTGTACGAATAAATAAAATTAAAGATTTTAAATAATACTGGACAATGCAAATTTTCTACATGGAAAGTTTGATAGACCTTTTTAAAATGTAAGAAATCACTTTAAGATTTGTTTTAATAGTGATTATCTTAGCGAGGGAAAAATTGTGTACTTTAAAAAAGAAATATACACTTAATTTATTTTTTTAATTATATAGTAAAATGCAAATATTTTTTTTTATTAGTGCAATATATTTTTATAAATAAATTCATTTACTTAATCACAATTTTAATAATTTGCATATGATATGAGGAGTTTCTTCCCAACCATGATCCCTCGTAAAACAGAGCTGAAAGCTATGCTTATCAATAAGAAATTTAACAAAACCACCGTATACTCACCCTCTCACACACTGGCTCACACGTGTAACCAAGCCTTCACACGCAAACCAAAACCAAAGAAGAATTTGGATGTCTTATAACTATACTCAAATCTTAAACCTTTTAGGGAAAATTTCAATCTTAATCAATATACCACTCCAGAAAATAATTTAATAAAGTAACCTCGTTTAGACGGTAATAAAAGACTTATACATTGAGATTCTCCCACCACAAATGCCATAGCTTCAATCATGAGTGGGAACCAACATTATTAGCAAGTTGGCTACTAGAAGGAATCGTCACCATAGTCCGTTTCCCTTTCTCGGTAGGTTTTTGAAGAGTAAAAAAAAAAGTCTCGTTGATTCGGTGAATGCAAAGCCGCAGAGACTGACGGGTCTAGTCTCACACCACCATGAAAAATCTTAAGTTTGAATTAAAAAAAAAAAAATTATGGTCATGTCAAAGCGCGCGCAATTAGACCTTTTTCCTCCGGTCAATGTAATAAATTGCGTGTCCAGAGAGAGCAGAGGAACAGGAGCGCGATTGGGGAGATGGATGGGATAATGCTCAACCGTTGTTTCTTGGTCACAGTTCTTATTATCTTCATAATTCCCTCAGGTATTTCTTATCGCTAATGGCCATCATTTTGTTGTGGTCGTTATGTATCTTTGCGTTATAGCTTGATTTTGTTTTCAATTATGGTGGGGATAATTAGTAATGGTGGCTTGCAGGAGATCTTGCAAGATGTACAACCAAGGGTAAATGGAGCATTCTTTCTCATGAAAACATGGGCAAGGATTTGAAGCAACGGACATGGCAAGAAGGTGACGAACTAGTAAGGAGTCCTGATTTATATTCTGTGAGCCGTCCAAGGATATTAAGACAAGTAAAGCCGCCTCCATCACCTCTAGCAAATACTAATAAACAACCCCATCATCCATGCCTAACAATTTCTTTGTGGATGATATTAGGGCATGTAATATTTAAAATTACAAAAACTCTTTACCAATTTGTTATAAGAAAAACCCCGCTCATCCCTCTCCCAAAACCTTTACTATTTCTTTTGGATTATGTTTCTTTCTATGGTTTAGAATGGAAAACGTTCTCTTATTCACAAATAAATGCCGCGGATTTAGTACGTGTTGTCTAGTTAATTAATTTGACCCCTTTTAAACAAGAATGGTGTGAACATTTACTTCCATGTCAGAAATAAATTAGTTTAAAATTTAGAACTAGTTCCTTACTAAACAAGGCAGGAGAAGAATTAAAGCAAATACAAAAACAAGTATTAATTATGGTACGGAGAGAATTGCAGGTGAGCAGATGTGTCACGTATAGACAATGTGTCCCAAATATTGTACGTACAGTGTAAAACTATTTTGATAACTTTCCATATAATCAATTCTTTCTAAGAATCTCAAGCTTTGTTCTCATATGCTGATCGTGTTCTTGTTCTTAGATTAGATTAGAATGTCATCCAGAAATATACGCATAAATCGGTCCAATTGCTCTCTAAATACACTACTCATGAGATTCATGAATGCGGTTCGAGTATTAGTTAACTCAATATATAGGACAGTAAATTCAAAATGTCCATATCTTGTTCTAACTGTTGTTTTAGAAGTGTCTTCTTCTCGTATTATCAACTGATGATACCCAGATCTTAAGTCATTTTTTGAGAAATGGTTGCTCATTTTAGTTGGTCAAACAAATCATTTATTCTAGGTAATGAGTACCTATTTTTGACAATAACCTTATTCAACATCCGATAGTCTATGCACATTCTCAAGGTACCATCTTTCTTTTTAACAAACAAGATAGGAGCTCCCCAAGGCGACACACTTGGCCTTATTAATCATTTTTCTAGAAAATCATGAAGTTGCATTTTAAGCTCTTGTAGCTCAATAGGAGTCATTCTATATGGTGCCCTTGCAATTGATGTAGCTCTAGGTAATAACTCAATAGAAAAGTCAAATTCCCTCTGATAAGGTAACCTCGAAAGATCTTCCAGAAACAGATCCTTGAATTCTCCCAATACAGGATGCTTTAGGTAGAGGTCTAGTTCTATTTTAGTTTATTTTTTCTTGTTTGTCTTAACTATGAAGATCATTCCTCTCTTCCTACTAACTTTATTTATTTGCATTGTGAATAATAAATGTGGTTTAATTTCACTTCGACCATAGCCAATCCAAACCCTTTGATTAGACTCATCTATAAATTGCACCCATCTCTCTTCAAAATTCAGAAGAGCCTTATGCACCTTTAACCAATCTACTCCAAGCATGATATCAAATGCATGCAAAGGTGCCACATACAATTGCCAACTATTTTTTCCTTGTGGCAGAGTAATGTGAGGATCAAACAAACTTTGGTTAACTTGGTAAGTTTACCTAGATCCATACTCTACCTTTCAACCATTGGTCAAAAACCCAGTTCTAACAAGTATGCCCCTCGCTACTCTAGTAGAGATAAATCTATCATTCGATCCACTATCAATTAAAATTTGCACATCTTTATCAAAAATCTTTTCATTTATTAAGAACGGAGTTATTTGACCATCAATTTTAGAGCTACTTGTGGCAGCAAAGATACTATGGATGGCCTCTTTTGGGGCTTTCTATCGTCGATCAGCTCTATGGGGGCATTTTTTGGCATAATGAGCTCCTTGACATATGTAGCATCCATTTGGTGGAGCTCTATTTCCCCTGTTACTATTCTCATTTCTGTCCAAAGGTGTAGTTTTCCTAGTCTTTTCTTGACCTGTTGGTTTTTGGTCCTATCTTTTGGAAAACTCTCTACCATCCCTCTTGAACTTACCACCCGAATTTTTAGGATTATTTTTTCCACCTTGCTTGTTTTGCTCTCCTCCTTTGGGTTTCTTGTTTTTTTCTTTCTCCCATATCATAAACCCAATACTTTTCCGCTTTCTGAGTTCATTTTTTCCTTCTCAAATAGCTCTTTATAGTTAAATTATGTTTTTATAATTTCCTAATTGGCTTCCTCTTTTCTTTCCAGATCAAAGGCAGTAGGCAGATTATCAGGGTTGTGCATATTTACCATCGTCATGATTCTAGGAAAAATATTTTAATAAGAGTCTACACATTAGAATATCTTCTGCTCTAATACCATATGTAACAGCCCAAGTCCACTCAGTTGATTGTACCACCAAATAAAACTAAGTATAATAAAAGGGGTAATTTTTTTCTTATTTTCAAATCACATTTTTGTTTTAAAAGTATTTTCATATTCATTGAACATGTCCATTCACCCAAATCTTTAATTTCAAATTCTTAAATAGTATAGGCATTTAGGGGCATATTTGGATTTTGATACTACTACAGATAGCCATCGAAGTGAATGAGATTGGTTGGATCCTATAATAGGTGTCATTCTATGGATATGAATTACCTCATTTACGTCCTCTATTTCCAATATAAGGGTCATTCCACAACATGGGTTATCCTCTAGGTCCTATAACACCTAGAGGGTGGACGATTTATTCCCTATTTTTTTCTATACTAAGCCCTCGACTACTAGTTGACTCGTTCTATTTTTTTTTAAGGAAATAACGTACATATGCCTTTGTGACTAATTGATTATCCTTTTCTTGACGTTAGTTAGAGCCATGTCAATTTCTTGATCTTAGTTTTCATCACTCATGTTCATTGTAACTCACAAGTTTTTATCCCATACCAAATCCCGTGGCTAAACTAGTTAAGTTAAATGGACATGGGACATACCACCGTATCATAAGAGTAGCAACCCGGAGGGTGCATCCCATACTGCCCCTCATTACTAAATCTAACCAAGTCACTTTGTTGTGACCAATTCTGTCAGAGATTCAGTTGCTCTCGTAACACTATTGTGTACATACTCGTACCTCAACGACATAGGGTGAAAATGAGCATCCTTCATTCTTGATGCTTTATTTCAAGTTTTAAATCAAAGGGTTCCACAAATTATAACATAATATTTTTATTTTTAAGACCAACAAACCTTTTGTCTCATTAATTTTTTCCTCCCACTAAATCTAATTTTTAAGTTTCCACAAATATATAATTCATCCAAGAAGACCCTAAATACAATAAACTAAAGGTTTTAGAATAAACCCAAAAAATTATAAAGTAATTATTAGCACAAGCATCAATGTCGTTTTCATTGCTTGCAATAAGTCTAAGGTTGAGGAAGTAGATAGTTTTAAGTTTAAAACCCTTTCTTTCTACTAGTATCTCTTCAATACAAATAGTTTGCCAATAACTTTAGGCTTACACTTTTAAAATAATAAGCTCAACTCTTTTTACAATGTATATAAAGAATTTAGAACAAGGTATTCCTTTATTATGAAAAGCATTATATTCTGAATTCAAATTACAATGTTTTAAATATATTTTCTGATTTTTTCTATGAAAGCACTAGATAAAGGCATCCTCCAATTTATTAAGGAAACAGTATTAGTTGTATGCCTTGCAACATAGGTCAACCCTTCTGCATAAACTATCACTCGGTTCACTATCCCAATGCTGAAATATTTTTAGAAAGATAAAACTCAACACAGAAAATGAAGTTTTTTTTATAGGGAGCATTAATCCATATGCATCACATGGTTTCATTGCAATATTATCTTTAACTCAAGAGTAATCATTTGTACCAAGAGTACCATTCCAGCATTCATGTAAACTAGACAAGGCGTCTATTAAGAGTCTAGAAAGAATATCATTCCCTTATTACATAAAAAATACAGCATTGACCAAAATTTCCAAGAGGTCGACAAAATGATTTAAACATATAGCACAAGTTTTGTTTAATGGATTTCAATGGTGTTGGTTATAAACAATAGTGAATAAAATAAGATATATTCTCTACTCCATATAGAACCATAATTTTTAGTAGTCAAATCAAAGAAACGGTGCTCTCTCAACAATAATGGCCAAAGACATATTTACGTTTGATCATGAATTGATTTCTTATAATCATAAATCCACAGCAAAATTTTACATCCTTACTAAAGAGAGCGTTTATAACCACACTTCCACTATATAACTAAATCACCATTCCAAATCTATAAAACACCAAACAAGTTCTACTAGTAAATTTAAACTTTTCCAAAAATTATTTATCACAATCTTAACGTAGTTGATATCGACATAACAATAAGACATTGGTTCTATAGAATACATTATCATTACTCGCAATACCCATCAATATGGTTCTACTCTACCCTCTTCAAAACACCCATAACTGTAACAAATATGCATCAAATAATTCTAGAATGAAACCTTCACTGTTGTAAAACATCATTTTACCTGGGTACCTCTAAGGAAATTTTTTAAAGAATAATTTGAATTATAGTTTACAAATTATGGCTGCTCCAGATCCTTAACCAGTTGCTATCATGCTCGATAGACTACATTTACTCCGTTGATTGGACTGTCATTCGTTGAATTAGATGGAATTGTGGTTTTAAAATAAAGGGATCGGATTTTGTCTCATCATTCGATGGATGCATTTTTACTAACAGACAACCATAAATACATGCAAACATATACCAAAATTTCACACAACACCTTGTAATTCTATTGCATGTAATTTACATAAATTATCCAAAATTTATCGGATATCAATAGCATCCATACATGACGCAAAGCTTATATCCAAACATAAAAATTTAGGAACAATTGTTCAAGCTAGCTATTACATCATACATGTGCACAAAACAATATCATTTACGTTTCATTTGTACGCACATCAAATCATACATTCTTTCACTTAAATGAAGCAATCATTAATGCTAGCTATAATATTTGTATGTACCTAAAACATTAACCTTTTCCATTTTAACATGGCAATACAAGTAATTGTTAGCTTTTGATGTAGCAAGCATAGAGAGATAGCAATCATGAGATGCATAATAATATGAAAGAAAGTAAATCTGCTAAATGATTGAAATATAAAATATTACAATGTAGCTATGGAGGAAATGAACACTCCAATATAAAGCTACTAAACTACATTGCATCCATCACCAATGGATTGTGTCACACACTATGCTACACTATGTCTCTCGGATCTCTATCTATCTATGAGGTCATCCTTATATAGTTAAAATTGGATACTTGGCAAACACTCTATATAGTTGTGCAAGGGATAACTTGCACATGTACAAATTGCACATTGAAACTTGTACACTTATTACATTGTATGAAGCAATTAGATAGCTTGCCCCTAAATTAATCTAAGTTTATACCTTGGAAGATACATTTACATAACCCAAATGATGGAATAGACTCTATTTCTAACACCCCCTGTATTATATTATTTGGGTATTGAAGACTTCAGTATTCAATATGGATCTTCTTCTTCTTCTTCCTAAAATTTTTCTTCTATCTATGCATTCTTTGTGTTCAGGTTCAATAGGTAATTTGTGTCTTCATAAGATGCAGATTACGTTTTAGTCGAGGCTTCTTCCTTCAAATGACTTTGAATTGTATTTATTATTTATTTGTTTTTTTAGAGCAGTCTTGATATGGTTCCACTTCTGCTATGTTTTCTTCTTCTTATTTGGATTTTCCTTTTATTCTAGTTTTTGTGTTCTCATAGAAGGTCAACCTGCTACCAGGTTCTTGTGAAGACTATTCTCCTTTCCTATCTTTAGTCTGTACATAAACTTATGAATAACTACTTAAGGCATCATGATAAGGTTTTGAGTTAGTAGAACAAGAAGTGTTGATGCTACACGAGGGTTGAAAAAATATTTCTAGATATGATTCATCAAAATATGACTTATTTTTGAGTAATTTTATCAATCCCTTTTGTTCTTCATTTTTTACCTTGTAGTGTTTATATGTGAGTAGTACCATGTATAATTTGCTTGCAAAGTCTAAGGAATTAAAATATCACTTTTTCAATTGGCAATTGCTTAATTGATATGAGTTTGAAGATAGCATTCCATAGTATCAAAATTTTCTTCTAAGGCTTCACTATATATTATTTTTGAAGAAATATATAACCTTCCTTCTGATTTCATGAGAAGATTCATGATTCCAAGTTTTATCGCATTGGCTTTTTGCTTTCTGAAGCACTTATTAGAAGAAGTAAACATTCTTATATATATCCTTAGTCTTAGGAAATGTTCTCCTTAATTGAAGTATATAAGCTTGATTTTATAAATCCTTTATTGGTCCTATAGGCTTCCTTATATCTCCCTAGTTATGAATGTTTAATTTTAGATTTTTGAGGAAAGCTTATATCTTCACAACTTGACAATATATGAAGAATATTATTATCAAGTTTTGTAGAATTTATTATGAATCCCTAGATATTTTTTGGAGTATTCTATAGTGATATTGCAAGGATAAAAAATCAAATTCTTAGTCTTCTTAATACTCCTGTTGAACTAAGCACTATTCAATTTTTAAGAGGTTTTGATGTTGGATATCTTTTGTCCCTAAGGAGAAATTTTTTGAGACAAGAACATAAATTTCCAACTTTAATAAAAGTTTCTAATAACCCTTTTTTGAAACCCTTAGGAATTTTATTCAAGTGTTTCTAATTTCAAAAAAAATAGTTTGAAGTTGAAACCCTTATCACTCCCAAATTTTGAAAACTAGAACACATTAAGATTTGCAAACATTAAATGGATTAATTCTAGGTAGAATCGTTTATTGCTCCTAAGTTGTATTTTTACAAATATTATATTAATTCCTAAGTTTTGCTTTCAAACAAAGATTGATTTTAAATAATATATATCAACCTTATCTTATAACCTTATAACTCCCTTTTTGAAATTGAAAGCAAATAAGAAATTAAGGTTGTGTACCTTTATGACGTTGACTGAATGTGGCTATAAACCTCCTTTTTGATTGTATATTCCCAAGGCTTTAATGCACTTTGTGAATCTTGGTTGACCAAGGGTTTTTAACTGTACCCATATTGCGTCGGATCTCTGATGAATAGCACCCAAACTGGTGTTGAACATTCGCCATCACTCTATCAAATTCTGCTCGAACAGTTGTTGATCATCTATCGTTGATATTCTATGTAGCACTTGAACTCTTGCCAAGCTTCTATTGAGTATCTTCCATTTCTTCTCGTGGTGTTTATAACTGCTGCACTTCCTTACCAAAGTCCAACCCATATTTAATACGAGATAAGGGGAGTGACAAGTGTTATTGTATGAGTTTTTAAACACTCATGAAAGCTCTCATTTGGTTTGTGGAGGTGCTGAAATTACTCCATTGCTCGTGATAAGTATCACTATTGAGTTGAAAATATTTCTTTTTATTCTTCCTTGAGCGTTGTCCAAGTAACACTCCATCTCCAAGCTATATTTTCTATAACGTATGTCAAGTTGTATGTAACTCCACTATTTGGAGTATGGGTGCAAAGAAGTGTAATGTCTCCTTTGTTATCATTATAGAGTATCTTTCAAAATATAAAAAGTGGCAGTTGTATGCCTTTATTTATATCAACGCTTATATGAAGACTCCAACGTGTTTTCCACCTTAATCCTTGTTAGCTAATGGTTGAGTTGTGGTGGATATATGATGGAGCATTGGTGGAGATAAGGAGTACCTTTGGTGACCCTTGAATGGATTCAAAATGGAATTACTTGGATGAAGACTCCTTGATGCTTTACTCCAATGTAAGCATTTACTAATGGTAGAAATGCTTCGATACAAGTGCTCCTTTCCTTTTATGTTTGTTTTCTTTATCTTCTACTTTGTATCTGCTTGATCTTCTCCTATGTTGTATCTTCTGCTTTATACACTCCTTGATTTTCTCTTATGTTGTGTCTTCTAGAGGTTCAAGCATCCATGATGATCCCCGTTGAGTAGCTTCTATAGCTCGAGAAGAGTGCTTACGTTCAGCCCTTTCTTGGTTGTTTTTCCTATGTTTACTGTCCCTTTTTGGGACAAATTGAAATATATTTTTAGAATGTAAAAAACCAAATTGAAATGGTGCTATAAGATGTACTATAGTGTGTACATAAATTATATTTCATGTACCTTCTTTTGCACTCTTATTTCATATGAGAAACTATGATTTTATGGCATATTTTTCTCCTGCAATACAAGGGTTTTGAGGTTATATTTTATAAGTAGACACCTTCCTCATTTTTGCTTGGTCACTTAGATAACAATTCCAAGCTTATATAACAATAGATAGAAGCTTTTATTTTCTGCAATTATTTTCTTGCATTCAATTCTTCAATGCTTTTGGATTTGAGACTCACCAAGTCTCATCCTATAAAGCTTCTATTATTTTTTTTTGGTTAGTTATATTCTTCTCTAGGTTTTAGAGGATTCTAACCTTTTTGGGTAGCTTCTTTAAGCTACTATGAGTTGTAGATTTATGTGCTTCAATAGTTTCTTTAGAAACATGATATAAATCAGATTTTATGCCCTTCAAGAACACAAAACCAATTTCTTTTGAGAGTAGTGTAATAGTACGAGTTTTTTCACTTTTAATGCACTAATATTACACTTTATCACTCTGACCAACTCTCAAATTAATGCACTAATAATTTACTGCAACTAATCAAGAAAAACCTAAAATGAATCTTTAAGAGATATTCTGAAATTTCACTACAACTAATATTGTAGAGCTTAGTCTTCTTTTTCTTTTAAAATAGATAATAAGTAGTTGATAGAGACTATTTTTTAAATTTAATCAACTCCTAATAAAAATGTAAATTAACCTTAAAAATAAATTTTTATTTTTGCACTTTTGAAGACTGCAATCCAATTTTCTATTTGCAACTTTAATCCAAATGTAGGTGCATTTAACAAATCTAATAGGTAGATGAATTAATAAACCTATTTGCACCAAAAATTTGCATACCTTTTTGTTGTAGCTCTTTTATTGCTTCTATAGAGGATGTAGATCTTGGTGTCTAGAATCACCAAGTTGCTACTATGAGAATGTCCTTGTAGCTCTTTGTAGACTATCTTGAATAGCTCCTTCTTCACCAAATGAAGGTCTTGATCTTTATTTTACAAGCCTAGGATTTTATGGCTTGTTATCCTATTTTGTTCTTCTCCTTCTGATGCATATTTGGATAAGTCTTTTTCTTTGAAGAAATGCCTTATTACTGAGAGAGGCAATCTTCAAATCTTCAGGATTTGATGAGCTTCTTTTGTCTTCAAGTCATATTGTCAATTTCTGACTTCAAGCAGGATCTTATTCTGATATTTGGTACTCCTTGTCAAATTCTTCTTCTCATATTTGGTACTCCTTGCTAAATTCTTCTTCTCTTGGGATTGTTTTCGGATGGTGACAATAATCCTAAGTACTTCACTACCAGAGGATTCTCCTTGATAGTGGATTTCTCCAATGAGTTCTCCTTTGAGAATATATTTAGTAAGGCTCTCCTAGCCTTTTTTGGATGCTCGATAAGACCTTATCAAGGTATCTGATCTATCAGCTTCTGGTGGTCTTCCTTGAGATCTTTTCTTCAAGCTTCTACTCCTATAAGTGTTGGTGATGATATCTTCCCATATATATCTAATTTTGCTACTTCTGGATTTGAGCAGGACTCACCTAGTCCTTATTCTCCTTCTCCTTCCTTGATTGGAATTTCTACAATGAGATCTTCTCATGATCTCTTTTATTTTGATTCAGGTGTTGAATTTATTTTGAAGAAGATATCCTTCCTAACTTTCTTGTATGAAGTTTCCCAACTCACTGAATGTTCTTTCCCTGCAATAAACTATTAGTATTGAAATATTTAGCCTGCTTCTAAATTAGATATTCTCTTCAAGTTTAAAATGAAGGCTACTATGGCCTATGTTTTTCCAGTACCAAGGCTACTATAGTCTTTTTTTGTATCAAGGCTACTATGGCCTTTTTCAGTATCAATGCTACTATGGCCTTTTTCGGTACTAAGTATCATGTGACCTTTTAATATTATGATTTATGTGGCTTCTCCTTCAAGGCTACTATGGCCTCTTCTCCAAGGCTTATATGGACTTCTTATATCAAGTTTTTTATAGTTTATTCTTTAACTTGTGAAGCTCTTTGATTCAATAATGGAGATTTTTTGTCTCCTAACTTCACCACAACTCTTCACAAGGTCTTTGTCCATAATATTATTCCCTTGTACAAAGATCTAATCTCTACACTATGAGGGCACACTAAACTTCGAGCAATGAAGTTGGAGTATCCTAGATTTTTTTCGTAATATGAGTCTCAATCCTCTGATAAATAATTTTCTATAAACAAAAGAAACTTTAGGCACTAGTTAGCAAATTTCTGGATATCCTGGATAATCTTCACTGAATGATCTGTCAATTTAGTGGCTCAAATCCTAAGTCTTGGTCTTCGCAATTTCTTCCTAAAACTCTTTGTGGAAAGACTCTGATCAATTGCAATCTAATTATATCTTGGAACTGAGACTTATTTTAGTCCTCACTCGTGACTCTCTCTTATTCTACCACCTAGATTCTTCTAAGGGCTTTTGACATGGTTGGTCTAGTGGTGCATCAGTTTTTTAAAATGCCCAAGATCAATAATAATGATGGATTACCTATAGACCTACACAAAATAGATCTATTTTATATTTGATATCACTATTAGCTTTTGATGTAGCAAGTATGGAGAGATAACAATCATGAAATATAAAATAATATGAAAGAAAGTAAATCTGGTAAATGATTGAAACATAAAATATTATGATGTATCTATGGAGGAAATGAACACTCCAATATAAAGCTAATGAACTACATTGCATCCATCATCAATGGATGGTGTCACACACTATGCTCCACTATGCCTTATGGATCTCTATCTATCACACTCTATATATATATATCTATTTATGAGGCCATCCTTAAATAGGAAAAATAGGATACTTGGTCAATACTCTATCTAGCTTTGCACATGTACAACTTGTACATTGACACTTGTGCACTTATTACATTGCATGAAGTAAGTAGATAACTTTCCCCTAAAGTAATATAAGTATGTACCTTGGAAAATACATTTACATAATTCAAATGTGTTGGAAATTTTGAGTATATTGTGTTGTCATTGATGTCAAAGGATTGATGTCATAGGTTGATGACATTGGTTGTCATTGATGTCAAAGGAAAGATAGGTGAGAATAATCTTCAAAGGGTACATGAGGCAATGTGGGAGCAAGAAGTTGTGTGAGCAAAACAAATACAAGGCACTCTCCATAGTGGCACTTGCAAAGAAAAAGAAAAATATTATTTGATCTTCCATGGTGGTAGTCACAAAAAAAAGACAAAGACTTCATGTTGAGAAAAGGCCCAAAGGTGAAAGTGAAAATTATAATATTTAAATCTATTTAGATTTAAAATATTATAACAATCAAAAGTCTAAAAGGTGGGTGCCAAAGCATAAAGTTTTAATTTAATTAAATGGTGGGCGCCAAAGCATAAGGTAAAAACATAATAATTCTCCAAGCACTGACGTCATGTTTCAAAGCGCCAAAGCACAAGGTAAAAACATAATAATTCTCCAAGCATCGACGTCATGTTTCAAAGAGCCAAAACATATATATAGGTGATTAATTTTTGCAAAGGCTAAGGTTCTCACGACAAAGAAATTTGAATTATCTGCTCGCTCGTTCGATCATCGGGGGCAGAGGAGTAGAGGACGATGCACACTTCAAGGTAGAGTTCATAAATAAAAATAGGGGATAGCGAATTAAAGACTCATCTGGGTAGCTAGCCCAGATGGTAGGACCCCCTATGCAAAGGTGTGGTAGAGAGAAGGTCTCGAGTTCGAGACACAACGAAGGTAGTGTGATAAAGTTTTTGTTCGTGAAGGTTTTGCATTGGATATCATGCATAATATGGAGTGTGTGTGCCTTGAGTTCTATGTGGGTGGCTAGCCCATGCGGTGGGCTAGCTAGTGCTAGGGTGCGGGCCAGCAAGTGGTGCAGGTTCTAATCATAGTGGCGACAACAAAGTGGGCACATTTTTATGAAATAAATATTTTCCAAAGTCTAAGGTATGCGCTTGCTTAGGGAGTCATAAGGCCATCATTTTGTTTTTAATTTTTGAAATAAAAGGAGGGACAACGTGGAGTTTTTAATTCAGATTGTTAGAGCTATGTGTGGTGCATAAAATAAAGTGATGTTATAATGTTCATGTTGGAAGTTTGAAGTGCATTGAAATATTTTATTTCAAGTAGGAGGTATAAGGTGTATATGGAAATTTCATGTGTGTAATTTGTGCCTTGTTGTGTTGAATATTATTTTGCAAGAATAGGAGTAATAAGGTGTGATAGTGGCTTGATATTTTATTGTAATTCTTGCATGGTGAAAGGAAAATATGAGAGGTTTTGTTGAGTATTAATGCTTTATATTTTGAGAACAAAAGAAGGGACATAGAGCATCATTTTCAGATTTCATTGTGCACATATTTTTGAGAAGAAAGTTCATGTGGATGTTTTGAGAAAGTACTTTGCTATCTAACCCTTGAAGTGGCACAAGAAAAATTGGTTGTTTGTGAGACAGGTTCTTGAGGATATTTCTTCATCAAAGCAAACTAAGAGGTATGAGGACATTACTCCTTATTTGAGGTGTTTATTTGGGCATATTTCTGAATTATAAGGTGGAGAAATAAGGTTTGAATATGTGCTTTGTTGAATGAATTTGTGCATTCCTTTTAAGAGTAACATTGAAGAGAACATAGTGATTTGTGGAGAGAGATAGAAGTATTGTTTGAATACAAGATTTGGGATTGATTGAAAATTTTTTGTGAGCCTTTTGAGCATGTATTAGAGCAGATTTGTATACATGTTGAGCAGTTTTGAGCAGAATTAAGAGCAGGTTTGGTTGTTATTTTGAGCAAGCCTTGTGAGAAGGCTTGAGGTAGTTTTAGATAGATTGTATGAGCAGGTTTGGTTGTTGTTTTGAGCAAGTCTTGTGAGAAGGCTTGAGGTAATTTTGGATAGATTGTATGAGCAGATTTGGTTGTTATTTTGAGCAAGCTTTGTGAGAAGGCTTGAGGTAGTTTTGGATAGATTTTTGAGCAGGATTGATCAAACTAGAATAGAGGGGATAGAGTTCTCCTATGGAGAGAGATCCACAAACCAGAGTATTGGGGATTGAGATCTCCTTTGGATAGAGGTCCATAAACATTGTAATAGGGAATTGATTCCCAAGAGATTTGTTGAGAAAATTTAGAAGAAATATTTTCTCCATGGATGTAACCCACATTGGGTGAACCACGTTAAATTTGTGTCTCTCATGTGTGTGATGATTTATGCATTGCTTTGATTATTACTATTGATATTGCAATTGATAACATTGGATAATATTGTTTGGAAAGAAAATTAAAAGTTGATCTTATATTGTTCACCCCCCTCTCAGTATAAGCTTGTGTTCTTCAATTGGTATCAGAGTAGGATCCTTCAAAAAGTCTAACAACTTGAAGGAAGATCTTACAAGAACACAATGGCCACTAAAGTGATAGAGGATGGTCCTATCAACAAAAGAGATTCAGATCTGGATAACTTAGAGAAGGAATTCACTGCTACTCTAGTCAAATTGGAAGTTCAGGTACAAAAGGATGAAGAAACTAAGATAAGGTTTCTACAAGATCTCAAGGACTTAAAGATTAAATTTGAAGAGGCAAAAATAATTGAAGAAGTAATGATTGAGAAATTAAAGGCAAAAGAATTGGAATGTGAAAACTTGGAAAGTGAGATTGTCTTCTTGAGAAAGGAAGTTGAAAAGTCTAAGGATAAGTTACAACAAAATATAAGGTTAGGGAAATAGAAAGAGGAATCAAGCTCCAAAGGAACAAGGATATCAAAGAAAGAAGAGCCCATGACCTATGCTAATATATTGAAAGGCAAAAGTATCAAGGAGAAAGAAAATAGAGAAACATCATGGATAAAAGTCAACTACAAAAATGGCAAGGGAAGAATCATGCGACCATATCATTCAAGGCAATCTAACAGGTTACAAAATTTCTTCCATGGTTATTGCTTTTCATGTAATAAATATGGTCATAGAGTTGTACATTGCATGGTCCATGTAAGAAATAATGTTGATGGTAATTTCAATTCATTTGCACCTCTCATGAATAACAATATCATCTGTTACAAATGTAATAACTTTGGGCACAAGGCCAAATGGTGTAAAATAATATTTCCTGAACCAAGCAAAAAGGAGGATCAAAAGATTCAAAATATTACAACCTCAAAAGTTTGGAAAGAGGAAGAGAAACAAGAAAAAGAAAAATCAATGTTGGTACAGACAACCCTTCATGCACAAGATAAGGGAAATCAGTGGTATGTTGATAGTGGTTGTTCAAGTCATATGACATGTGACAAAAGTAAATTTCTTTCACTTAAAGAAATCAATGGAGGATCAGTAAAATTTGGAGATAATGCTTCAGCAAAAATTGTTGGAAAAGGGACTTTGAGTTTAGATAATGGAAAATCAAAGACAGAAAATGTGTTGTATGTTAAGGGATTGAAGCACAATTTACTAAGTGTAAGTCAACTTTGTGATCAGGGGCACATAGTCACCTTTCACCCAAATAGATGTGAGATCAAGAAATCCAAGATAGGAAAGCTTATTGCAGATGCCAGCAGAACTTCAAACAATCTCTACATGTTGAGTGAAATTAAAGGAGAAAAATATTTTCTATCACAAGAGGATGAGAGTTGGTTATGGCATAGAAGAATGGGTCATCTAAACTTTGACAACATTGTAAAAATAAGCAACAAATAGGCAGTCAGAGATTTACCCAGGATAAAGAGACCTCAAAGCACAATCTGTGCACAATGTCAGCATGGTAAGCAAACAAGGACAAGTTTCAAGTCAAAAGAATTTTCTTCATCCGAACCATTGGAACTAGTTCACACTGATTTATGTGGTCCTACAAGGACAAAGAGTTTACAAGGTGAAAGTTACTTCATGCTATTTATAGATGATTTCTCCAGAATGACTTGGGTGGCTTTCTTAAAAGAAAAGTCAGAAGCCTTTGAGAAGTTCCAGGCATTCAAAGTTTTAGTAGAAAATAAAATAGGTAAAAAGATAAAGTGTCTAAGATCAGATAGAGGAGGAGAATTTACTTTAGGTGAATTCATAGAATTCTATGAACAACATGGAATCAAAATAGAATACTCAGCAACAAGGACTCCACAACAAAATGGAGTAGTTGAAAGAAAGAATAGAACTATCGAGAATATGGCCAGAGCTATGCTAAATGAGTCTAAGATTTTAGATGGTTTTTGGAGAGAGGCAGTTCATACAACTATCTATATCATTAATAGAGCTCAAGTAAGAGTAAATCATCACAAAACCCCATATGAGATTTGGAAGGGAAGACCAACTACTGTGAAGTATTTCAGAGTTTTTGGAAGCAAATGCTACATTAGATGAGAAGAGAAAAATTTGGGTAAATTTGATTCAAGGTGCGATGAGGGTATTTTCCTTGGCTATTCCACTAAGAGAAAAGCCTATAAATGCTATAATAAAAGGACACATACAATTATGGAAAGTATAAATGTGACAGTTGATGAACAAATAGGGTCAAAAGAATCAGCTCAAGAAATTGTATATCAAGAAGAAGAAAGTTGCCAAGAAGAAATAGGTGAAGAATCAGAAGAAGATGAAGCACAAAGAACACCACCTAAGACACCATCCAGGTATGTACAAAAGAATCATCCAAGAGATATGATTATTGGAAATCCTGATGAAAGACAAACAAGGAGGAAGATAATAGGAATAGGTGAACAAGCAAATATTTCCTTGCTATCTAAAATTGAGCCCAAGGATTTCAATGAGGCAAAAGAAGATAAATGTTGGGTCAAGGCTATGGATGAGGAATTGGATCAAATAAAAAAAGTGAAACTTGGGAACTTGTCCCAAGACCAAAAGACAAGAATATAATCGGCACTAAATGGGTCTACAGAAATAAGTTAAATGAAGATGGTCAGGTAGTCAAAAATAAAGCCAGACTGGTATGCAAAGGCTATGCACAGGTTGAAGGGATTGATTTTGATGAAACATTTGCTCTTGTTGCATGACTTGAGGCCATAAGGATATTTTTAGCTTTCTCAAGCTTTAAAAACTTCAAAGTATATCAAATGGATGTAAAATCAGCTTTTCTCAATGGCTTCTTAGAAGAAGAAGTCTACATTGAGCAACCTGAGGGGTTCAACTTGACTGATAAGCCAGATTATGTATGCAGATTAAAGAAGGCTCTTTATGGATTAAAGCAAGCTCCTAGGGCTTGGTATTCAAGGCTGGATAAGTATCTTCAAGAACAAGGTTTCAGAAAGGGAATAGTTGACAACAATTTATACATCAAAAATGAGGGAAGTGACTTGTTGATTGTGGTAGTCTATGTGGATGATATCATTTTTGGAGGTAGTAATGATAAGATGTGTCAAAAGTTTGCAAAGTGTATGCAAAATGAATTTGAAATGTCAATGCTTGGTGAGTTATCTTTCTTCCTTGGATTGCAGATTTCACAATTAAAAAAGGGTATATTTCTCTCACAGACCAAGTATATAAAATAAATGTTGAAGAAATTCAGATTGGAAGATTGCAAACCAGTGAGTACTCCCATGGTTATGGGATGCAAGCTAAGCAAATATGATGGGTCCCCTGAAGCAAGTCAGACATTATATAGATCGATGATTGGAAGTTTACTATATGTTACAGCTACAAGGCCAGATATAATGCAGGCAGTGGGATTAGTGGCAAGATTTCAAGCAGCCCCAAAAGAGACACATGTACAGGCAGTAAAGAGAATTCTCAGGTATTTAAAAGGTACTATGGAATTTGGACTATGGTATCCTAGAGGTAACAGTTTCACTCTCACAACATATACAGATGCAGATTGGGCAGGCAGTATTGATGATAGGAAAAGCACAAGTGGAGGAGCATTCTTTCTTGGAGATTGTTTAGTCTCTTGGCTAAGCAAGAAACAAGCATCAGTTTCCTTATCCACAGTAGAGGTAGAGTACATCGCAATAGTTTCTTGTTGTACATAGGTTTTATGGATGAAGCAAACCTTAAAAGACTTCAAAGTAGAGCATGATCATCCCATCCCGATACTTTGTGATAATACAAGTGCCATAAGCATTTCAAAGAATCCAGTAATGCATTCAAGGACCAAGCACATACCAATAAAATATCATTTTTTGAAAGAGCAGGTGACAGATCAGCAGGTTAGATTAGAATATGTAACTACAAAGTAACAGATAGCAGACATATTCACTAAGCCACTTCCAAAGGAAACTTTTGAGCATCTTAGAAAGAAATTGGGAGTAGTTTTACTCCCACCCCAAAATTAATCACCTCAAGGAGAGGAGGTGGGAGGGGGCTGAGCTAAGAGTCTTATATTTAGCCCCAAAGGAGTCCCTTTGCCATTGATGTCAAAGGGGGAGATATTTGAGTAAGGGGGAGAGCATTCAGTCAAGGGGAGCAGTTTCTCAGGGGGAGAAAATTTGGAATCTAGTGGTTGGAAAAAGAATTTTTAGAAAGGGTTGCCATCAATGACAAAGGGGGAGATTGTTGGAAATTTTGAGTATATTGTGTTGTCATTGATGTCAAAGGATTGATGTCATAGGTTGATGACATTGGTTGTCATTGATGTCAAAGGAAATATAGGTGAGAATAATATTCAAAGGGTACATGAGGCAATGTGGGAGGAAGAAGTTATGTGTGAAAAACAAAGACAAGGCACTCTCCATAGCAACACTTGTAAATAAAAAGAAAAATATTATTTGATCTTCCATGGTGGTAGTCACAAGAAAAATAAAGACTTCATGTTGATAAAAGGCCCAAAGGTGAAAGTGAAAATTATAATATTTAAATCTATTTAGATTTAAAATATTATAATAATTAAAATTTAAATATGGGCACTAAAGCATAAATTTTTAAATTAAATGGTGGGCACCAAAGCATAAGGTAAAAACATAATAATTCTCCAAGTGTCGACGTCAGTTTAAGGTCCAAAGAAGGTAAAAATATAATATTTCGATATCATGTTTAAAGAGAAAAATATATATAGGTGATTAATTTTTGCAAAGGCTAAGGTTCTCACAAAAAATAAATTCAAATTATCCGCTCGCTTTTTCGATCATAGGGAGTAGAGGAGTAGAGGACGATGCACACTTCAAGGTAGAGTTCATAAATAAAAATAGGGGATAATAAATTAAAGACTCATTCGGGAAGCTAGCCTAGATGGTAGGACCCCCTGCACAAAGGTGTGGTAGAGAGAAGGTCTCGAGTTCGAGACACAATGAAGGCAGTGTGATAAATTTTTGTTCATGAAGGTTTCACATTGGAGATCATGCATAATACAGAGTGCGTGTGCCTTGAGTTTTATGTGGGTGGCTAGCCCACATGGTGGGTTGGCTAGCACTAGGGCATGGGCCAGCAAGTGGTGCAGGTTCTAATCACGACGGCGATAGCAAAGTGGGCATAATTTTTATGAAATTAATATCTTCCAAGGTCTAAGGTATGCGCTTGCTTAGGGAGTCATAAGGCCATCATTTTGTTTTAATTTTTGAAATAAAATGAGGGACAACGTGGAGTTTTTTTAATTCATATTGTTAGAGCTATGTGTGGTGCATAAAATAAAGTGATGTTATAATGTTCATGTTGGAAGTTTGAAGTGCATTGAAATATTTTATTTCAAGTAGGAGGTATAAGGTGTATATGGAAATTTCATGTGTGTAATTTGTGCCTTGTTGTGTTGAATATTATTTTGCAAGAATAGGAGTAATAAGGTGTGATAGTGGCTTGATATTTTATTATGATTCTTGCATGGTGAAAGGAGAATATGAGAGGTTTTTGTTGAGTGTTAATGCTTCATATTTGAGAACAAAAGAAGGGTCATAGAGCATCATTTTCAGATTTCATTGTGCACATCTTTTTGAGAAGAAAGTTCATGTGGATGTTTTGAGAAAGTACTTTGCTATCTAATCCTTGAAGTGGCACAAGAAAAATTGGTTGTTTGTGAGACAGGTTCTTGAGGACACTTCTTCATCAAAGCAAACTAAGAGGTATGAGAACATTACTCCTTATTTGAGGTGTTTATTTGGGCATATTTCTGAATTATAAGGTGGAGAAATAAGGTTTGAATATGTGCTTTGTTGAATGAATTTGTGCATTCCTTTTAAAAGTAACATTGAAGAGAACATAGTGATTTGTGGAGAGAGATAGAAGTATTGTTTGAATGCAATATTTGGGATTGATTGAACATTTTCTATGAGCCTTTTGAGCATGTATTAGAGCAGATTTGTACACATGTTGAGAGTTTTGAGCAGAATTAAGAGCAGGTTTGGTTGTTGTTTTGAGCAAGCCTTGTGAGAAGGCTTGAGGTAGTTTTAGACAGATTGTATGAGCAGGTTTGGTTGTTATTTTGAGCAAGCCTTGTGAGAAGGCTTGAGGCAGTTTTGGATAGATTGTATGAGTAGGTTTGGTTGCTATTTTGAGCAAGCTTTGTGAGAAGGCTTGAGGTAGTTTTGGATAGATTGTTGAGCAGGATTGAGAAAACCAGAACAGAGGGGATAGAGTTCTCCTGTGGAGAGAGATCCACAAACCAGAGTATTGGGGATTGAGATCTCCTTTGGATAGAGGTCCATAAACATTGTAATAGGGAATTGATTCCCAAGAGATTTGTTGAGAAAATTTAGAAGAAATATTTTCTTCATGGATGTAACCCACATTGGGTGAACCATGTTAAATTTGTGTCTCTCATGTGTGTGATGATTTGTGCATTGCTTTGTTACTGCTATTGATATTGTAATTAACAACATTGGATAATATTGTTTGGAAAGAAAAGTAAAAGTTGATCTTATACTGTTCACCCCCCTCTCAGTATAATCTTGTAATAAATTTAGGCACTAGTTAAAAACTTTCCAGATATCCTAAATAATACTCATTGAATGATCTATCAATATAGTAGTTCATATCCTAAGTCTTGGTCTTCACAATTTTTCCTAAAAATATTTATGGAAAGACTCTGGTCAATTGCAATCTCAATATATCCTAGAACTGATACTTTTTTCAATCCTCACTCGTGACTCTCTCTTATTCTACCACCTAGATTTTTCTGAGGGCTTTTGATAGTGGTTGGTCCAGTGGCATGTCAATTTTTCAAAACACTCGGGCTCAATGATAATGGTAGCTTTCCTATAGACCTACACAAACTATATCTACCGTAGCTTTGATATCACTATTATATTTTTATATAGCAAGCATGGAGAGATAGAAATCACGAGATGCAAAATAATATGAAAGAAAGTAAATCTACTAAATGACTAAAATATAAAATATTACAATGTAGCTATGGAGGAAATGAACACTCCAATATAAAGCTACTAAACTACATTGCATCCATAACCAATGGATAGTTTTACACACTATGTTATACAATGCCTCCCGGCTCTCTATCTATCACACTCTACATCTCACACTCTATATATATCTATCTATGAGGCCATCCTTATATAGGTAAAATAGGATTTTTGACCAACACAATATCTAGCTTTGCACATGTACAACTTGCACATTGACATGTGTGCACTTATTACATTGCATAAAGTAAGTAGATAACTTTCCCCTAAAGTAATATAAGTATGTACCTTGGAAGAGACATTTACATAACCCAAATGATGTTATAGACTCTATTTCTAATAGTAATCATTCAACACAAATGGAAATTTCCTCCTTTTTCTTTGAACATTAAAAATAAAAGCAAACAAAGGTATGATTGTGAGCATTCTACCTAGATATTTTTGTGATACCTTTCACTTCTAGAAGATAACCAAATCTCCTAGAAAACTTCCTTCTACAATTACCAAATGCACTAATTTTTTCTCTGCCCATCCCCCTCCCCCCTGAACTTCCCTTCTTATCCTCCTTTCCTTTTTATCCTCCACTTTCTCTTCAAGTCGATTTCCTCCAATCATAGGCTTACACTACTTTAGCAAGTATGTTTTCTTTTTAATGCTTCTCCTTTCATCTCAGTTCCAGGTTATGAGGCATTTGAGTTCATAATGACACTATATGATTTATTTTGGTGTGGTTAATTTGGCCACTACACCACACCATGTTCACTCATTCCATGGTGAAAGATACCATTGAAGAACACATGCTTACACTAAGAGGGGGGTGAATAGTATAAGACCAACTTTTACTTTTTTTTCTCAAATAATATTATCCAATATATCAATGGTAATATCAACAACTATAATCAAAGTAATGCAAAAATCATCACACACAATATATACAACAATTTAATGTGGTTCACCCAATGTGGACTACTCCACAAAGAAAATCTTTCACTAAAATTTTCTCAATAAATCTCTTGGGAATCCTTCCTTATTACAATATTTATGGACCTATGTCCAAAGGAGACACCAATCCCTTAATCAAGTTCATGGACACCAATCCCCTTTCCTGGTTCATGGATCTCTATCCACAGGAGAACTCTTTCTCCTATGCTCTCAAGTGATATTCTTAGAATACTTCTACCCCCATTACATTGGCTTGTGGATCTCTCTCCACTGAATACCTCTATACTCATTAAGGATACCTTTGTCCTCATTGCCCTGGATAATGGATCTCTCTCCAATGGATACTACTGGCCTCTACTCTGTCACCTCCAAAGCTTACTCTCAGCTTTGCTTAATATTTATCTCAAATCTACACTAAACACTATCCTCGATCTAGAACAAATTTGCTCATAAATTTACCTCTAGTCTGGTACAAATTTGCCCTTAAATTTGTACCAAAACATATCCTCAAATTTGTCCTCAAATTTGTTCTCAATCCTTAACACAAAGCTTGATCAAATCACAAATCAACTCTTCTCAGATCTACCCCAAGCCTTAACACAAAGCTTGAAAAAATAAATCAATCAATTCTACTCTCAAGTCTTCTCAAAAAATTGTCTCAAATTTATCCACAAGTTCTCTCAAGAACTTTCTCAATTTGCTCTCAAGTCTTCACCAAGACTTACCTTAAATTTTCTCAACAAGTCCTCTTAAGAACTTGCTCAATCTACTCAACAAGTCTTCACCAAGACTTACCTCAAATCTGCTCAACAAGTCCTCTCAAGAACTTGCTCAATCTACTCAACAAGTCTTCACCAAGACTTACCTCAAATCTGCTCAACAAGTCTTCACCAAGACTTACCTCAAATATGCTCTACAAGTCTTCACCAATACTTACCTCAAATCTGCTCAACAAGTCTTCATCAAGACTTACCTCAAATATGCTCTACAATTCTTCACCAATACTTGCATCAAATATGCTTGCAAGCTTTCACAAAATCTCACACAAACCTATCCTTAAGCTTTCACACAAGCTTACTCAACTCTTTCCTTAAGTCCCCTCTAGGACTTACTCAATTTTTTCCACAAGCTTTCACAAAAGCTTGCTTAAATATGTCCTTAAGCTTTCACAAAAACTTACTCAACTCTTTCCTTAAGTCCCCTCTAGGACTTACTCAAATATGCCCACAAGCTTTCACAAAATCTTGCTTAACTTTGTCCTTAAGCTTTCACAAAATCTTACTCAAACAACTACAAAACTTGCATACAAAACTTAATTCAATCTCTTTAACACACCGACAAGTTTCACTCAATTTTTTTTTTAACCACAGGAACATATAGAGAATGATTAAAGACTCAATATGTTTCACACTCACTAGATTTTGTACATAACAAAACACTCTATCACTTTCAAACTCTCTTTCAAATAAATTAAGAAATAAAGTATAATTTGTTTTACAAAACTTGAACTATCTCTCCAATGCTTTCAATCAACAATGCTCGTCCAAATTTACTCAAATGTTTACTCAATGAAACACAACTTGCTTACAAATCCTAACCAAGTGTTTCACTATACTTCCAAAAACTCATATTACGGATCTCAAATATTGACTCAAGATGATTCCAATTTCACATAACAATGATACTCATATTCTTTCACAAATCCTAGCTCAATATAGTTCTCAATATCACATAACAATGATACTCATGTTCTTTCACAAACCCTAGCCAAGTGTTTTCAAACTTCTTCAACAAGAATGCACAATGTGGGTTTCAAACCCTAACTCAAACAATCCTCAATCTCTAACTCAATTGTTCTCATAAACATTCACCAATCATGCATATGAAGACTCACTCAAACATTTCCAACAATGCTTATCAAACAACCCTTTTCACTCCAACTTTGCATTTCACAACATTCAATCCAACAATATTTTACTCATAAGGATGATGTGCCCATACGTTTTGTTTTGATGGAGATATATCTTCAAAACCTGTCTTAATCACAATCAAATCCCCTTTGCCAATTTCAAGGTTAGATAGCAACAACCTATCTCAAAATTTCTTACAAATATTCTTCTCAATAGTTGTTTCACCATACCAAAATATCAAGTCTCAAGTACACCTTATAATCTCCAAACTTCTCAAAATATAATTAGTAAAGATTCCAATTACTCACTTTCACTATAACTTCCTTCATAATTTTAATGCATAGAATAATCAAAATTACTTCCTTATATCTCCTTACTCAAAAATGCATTTTCAAAATAATTATCACCACCATTTAAAAATATTCCAATGCACTTTTTAAATCAAAATTTAAATCATTTAACACCTTCAACCATGGGAAAAATAATATTTATTTCAACCACCTTATATCTCCACAAGGCACATACCATACAACTTTAGACCAAGCGCAAATTATAAAATAAAAAATTTAAATACCTTTTGCATGCACTGCCTCGGTGGGATTCGATCCCCTGTCGCGATGCCGCTAGCATCCTAGTCGCGGCCTAACCATCATGTGAGCTAGGTGCTCACTTGAGACGTAAAAGTGTCTCGTGCGCTTTGTTCCTTAGCTTGACACCAAAACCAAAATCAAAACCTTTATCCCTTTGCTACTGTTGGGACTCAAACACGAGACATCTGCTCGCCTACCGCTTTACACAGCCACACCTTGCCACTAGCCCAACCACGTGGTTGGTGATAAGGCTTTGAGATTTAGACCTTTTATCCTTCCACATTTTTGTTGGTTTTAAAAATTAAAAACCTCTTGCCTTATGTGCTCACGAATTCACATCAAAACCTTAGCCAATATTCACACATGCAAAATTCGGAGACTTGCCATAATGTCACAAGCCTTATGGTATAAATACCATACCTCCTTTCACTTTGAACATCGACAGAGGAAATTTATTAAAATATTTTTGCACCCAACTCTAACTTAGGGTTTAATTAATTTACTTTATAAATTAATTTATAATATAAATATTATAAATAATTTATAAATAACCTTAGGCATTATTTTTAAACCTTAATATTATAATAATAAATATTATAATATTATTTCCTTTGGGCCTAGGTATCTCCTTCCTTTAGGGTATTTAGCCAACCTTTTGACCAATCATGTGAAGCTTTTAAACCAAATCTCTTGGGTTTAAAATATAAATATTTTCCTTTTGCACTAATCACTGACAGTGACTCTTGACATCAATGACAACACAACTACTCAAAATTTCCAACAACCATTCTCTTTGGTTTACGTACTTGCTTCTAATTTAATTATTCTTTATAACATTTATGCAAAACATTCAAATAATATTTTCACCCAAGTTTAACATAATAGACGTTCACATTAGCAAACTCGCAATCACATTTCTTTTACCATGCATATATTTATTTATTTGTATTCATATTCTCATATTTTCTTTTTATTCTAGTCTAAACTATATGCATAATCAAATAAGCAATGGCTCACATCATCATTGCCACATAAATAAATAAATCAAACAAGAATAACCCACACGCAAACCAGTCAATCATAAAATTTAAATAATATGGAAGTATACGAGTGTCACTTCCCTTCCTACCTTTTCGGTCAACCAAGAAAAGGTAAATCTAATACCAATTTTGCTTATTAAACAATTTGCGTGTGAGGAGGAGGATGGTTACACCCAAACCGACTATACAAATAAATAAAGTTAAAGATTTTAAAAAAAGCTGGACAATGCAAATTTTTTACATGAAAAGTTTGATAGACCTTTTTAAAACATAAGAAATCACCTTTCGATTTGGTTTAACTGTAATTCTCTTACAAGGAAGATTTTGTACTTTTAAGAAGAAATATACATTTGATTTGTAATTTGTTTTTTAAATTATATAATAAAATGTATATAATTTTTAATAATTTAAATATGATTTTTTTATTAGGGTAAAAAATTCGAGGATTGAATAATTTCTTTCAACCATGATCTTTCGTAAAACTAAAATTATGTTTTTCAATAAATAAATTTAACATAACCATCACACCCACTCTCACACACTAACCCACGCCCTCACACTCACCCACGCAAAACCAAAGAAGAATCTCAATATGATTTATAACTATAGTCAAATCTTAAACCTTTTAGTGAAAATTTCAATCTTAATCAATATACCACTCCAGAAAATAATTTAATAAAGAAACCTCGTTTAGACGGTATTAAAAGACTTAATACGTTGAGATTCTCCCACCACAAATGCCATAGCTTCAGTCATGAGTGGGAACCAACATGATTAGAAAGTTGGCTACTAGAAGGAATCATCACCAAACCTTATCGATTAACAATTTCCACGACGCCACCATAGTCTGTGTCCCTTTCCGGGTAGGTTTTTGAAGAAGAAAAAAAAAAAGTCTCGTTGATTTAATGAATGCAAAGCCGCCAGAGACTGACTGGTCTAGCCTCACACCACCATGAAAATATTAAGTTTGAATTTACAAAAAAAATTATGGTCATGTCAAAGCGCGTGCAATTAGACCTTTCTCCTCCTGTCAATGTAATAAATTGCTTGCCCTACAGAGCAGAGGAAGAGGGGCGCGATTGGGGAGATGGATGGGATAATGCTCAACCGTTGTTTCTTGGTCACAGTTCTTATTATCTTCATAATTCCCTCAGGTATTTCTTATCGCTGATGGCCATCATTTTGTTGTGGCCGTTATGTATCTTTGCGTTATAGCTTGATTTTGTTTTCATTATGGTGGAGATAATTAGTAATGGTGGCTTGCAGGAGATCTTGCAAGATGTACAACCAAGGTTAAATGGAGCGTTCTCTCCCATGAAAACATGGGCAAGGATTTGAAGGAACGGAAATTGCATGGAGGTGACGAATTGCTCAGGAGTCATTATTTATATTCTTTGAGCCGTTCAAGGATATTAAGAGAAGTGAAGCCACCTCCACCACCTCTAGCAAATACTAATAAACACCCCATTATTCATCCCTAACAATTTTGTTTGGATGATATTAGGGCGTGTGTAATATATATACACACTAAAATTACAAAGACTTATAAAATATGGAAGGACTGAAACAAAAACCCCGCTCATCCCTTTCCCAAAACCTTTACTGTTTCTTTGGATTATGTTTCTTTCTATGGTTTAGAATGAAAAACGTTCTCTTATTCACAAATAAAATACTTCTATGGTGAAAGAGACCATTCTCTTTGGTTTCTATGGTTTAGATTACCTTAATTGTAAAAGTAACAAAACTCCCCTGTTGCTTTCTTTTGTGCTCTGATGCTGTGTTTTATTCCATGTTGATGTGTAGAAATGCCCTGTTGCTGCTGAAAACAAATACAAACATAGCAAAGCAATGAAATTGAAATACCACAACAATTGTTAAAATGATTTGGCAAAGGTTGGAAAGTTTCATTGAATAAATTTGTATATCAATTAATTTTTTTTTAAATAATAATCATATCATTCTATGCAGATTACCTTAATTGTAAAAGTAATAAAACTCCCCCTGTTGCTTTCTTTTGTCCTCTGTTGCTGTGTTAAAATGCCCTGTTGCTGCTGAAAAAAGATACAAATATACCAAAGCAATCAAAGGGAAATAGCAGATTTTAAACCATAAGGATATATGCTAACACATTCAGCACAAATAAATGTGTATATATTTTGTATTAGCACGAACAGTAGATATTTTGTATTAGCGCAAATAGCGAGCTGCTGCTCCTGTGATTACAAAGTAATACATGTGCCCCCTTCTTCTTCATGGGTAACAGGTTCTTCTTTGTTTTCTTCGATCTGCTATTCTACCAAAAGTTGTAGTTAATCATTTTGACCCCTTTTAAACAACAGAGGTGTGAACATTTACTTCCATGTCAGAAACAGATTAGTTTTAAATTTAGAACTAGCTACCTACTGAACAAGTCAGGAGAAGCATTAAAACAAGTATAAAAACAAGTATTAAATATGGTACGGAGATGCTTGCTGCAGGTGAGCAGATGTGTCAGATAGAGCAAATCTATGCTTGCTGCAGGTGAGCAGATGTGTCAGATAGAGCAAATCTAGAGTAACACCAACACTGTCCCTTTAGCCAGATTTCTCAAAAATGTTTGACATCTAAAATTTCCTTCAACCTTTCAAAAAAACAATCTTCAAGGCTTATGTGAATATGTTGGCGACTTGCTTCTTTCACCTTTGAAACTTTAACTGGATTTCTTTGTTTTTTACTAGCTCATTGATGAAGTGAAACCTAATGTCAATGTGCTTACTTCATCCATAAAACATAGGATTCTTGGATAGTGCTATGGCAGAATTAGTCACAAAATTATTCAACTAACCTAAAAATTATTGTACTTGATTCAACTCACCTAAAATTATTCTAAGCCATATTGCTTGACATGCAACTGATGTGGTAGATAAATATTGCATAAAAGATCCCATGATCCTTTGTTTTATCGACATAACTTAGAATTATTTTTCCTCTTTTCCAATGAGTATTCTTTTGTGGTTTCATGAATCTTTAAATCAGGCTGGCCACATACATTACGTCTAGTCTGGTGGTTATCAAATACATAAGACTTCCAACCAATCTCTAATAGAAGGTTGAATCTATATTGTTGTTGCAATCATGCTTAATTTCAGACCTATTGCATCTAGTGTGTTGGCTAGTTTACTATTCTCCATTCTAAATCTTTTCAAAACATCTTTTGTATATTTACCTTTTAAAATGAATATATTGTCACTTGGTTGAGAGGCTTCAATTCCAAGGAATTATTTCATCAAATCGAAATCTTTCATTTTAAATTCACTTTTCATTACACTTCTAAATTGATCAAACAACATATTGTTTCTAATAGTATAAATCAAACCATCCACATACAAGAAAACTATTATCATTTCTCCCTATTCATTTGTTTTAATGTAAATGGTGTGCTCATATGGACACTTAAGGAAGGCATTTTCTTGAAAACAAGAATCAATATAACTAGACCAGGCCTTGGGTGCTTGTTTGAGTCCATACTATAATTTCTTCAACTTGTACACTTTACCTTATTGTCCTTCTAGCTCATAACCTAGTGGTTGGTCTACATAGACCACTTATTCTAGCACCCCATTTAGAAAAGTGAATTTGACATCCATTTGGTAGAATTTCCACCCTTTTTGGGCTACCAATGCTAGAATCATCCTCATTGTATCAAGCCTTCCTATAGGTGCATAAACTTCATGATAAGCAATTCTTGATTTCTCTGAGTATCCTTTTGCAACCATCCTTACTTTATGTCATTCAACATCACCTTTGGCATTAAATTTTGTTTTGTACACCTATGGTTTTCTTTTCTATTGGAATATCCATTAGTTCCAAAGTCTAATTTTTATATATTGCATGCATCTTTTCATCCATGGCTTTAACCCATTTTTTGTTTTTAATTGCTTCTTAAAAAATAGGGTCACATTCAGAAAAGAAAGTAAAATTAGCATGTTCTTCATCTTCAATTTCATTTCCTGTTACCTCATATATTTCTTGTAAGCTCCTTGTCTTTGACAGTATTCTCATGATGGATGAAATAGACTGCATTCTTGCACTTGATGGTTAATTAGATGATGAAGAAATATTATTGCATATAATAGTGTTGTTTGTTGAATCCAAAGGCTGAACTAAACTTTCTACATTCAAATTGTTGAACTAAATAATTTTTTTTCCTTGCTGACCAACTTTGGTGTTCCAACTCCAAGCTTCATCTTCAATGAATTTCATATATTTTATTACTATTTCTTTCTTTGTAATAGGATTATAGAATTTATAAGCTTTTTATTAGTCACTATACCCAATAAAGATCCATTTTTCTTCCCTATCATATAATTTTCTTCTCTTCTCTTCCAGAATATGTGCATAGCCAATGCATCCAAAGACTCTAAAGTGAGCAAAAATTGAATTTTTGTTGCTCCATGCTTCTTAGGGAATGATATTTTTGACTCTCTTTATGAAACACCTATTTAGCAAGTAAACTACACATGCTCCAACATCTATTCAAAATATATTTGGTAATCCTTTTAATTTTAACATGCTCCTTGATATTTTCATTATGACCCTATTCTTCCTTTCTACAACACCATTTTTTTTAGGTGTGTATCTAGTTGTAAATTGTCTCTTGATCCCATGTGTCTTGCAAAAATTATGAAATTCATTTGAGATGCATTCACCTCTTCTATATATTCTTAGTGTATTCACATAATAAGCACTTTTCTTATTAAGTAATGACTTGATATCCAAAAATATGCCAAATCCTTCTGATTTTTGTTTGAGGAAGAAAAAGCATATTTTCTAGATAAAATCATCTATGAATGTCTAAAAAAAATTGTTACCTAATGATGTGGTTTGCATAGGCTCACAAATATTTGAATACATAAGCTCCAAAGGTTGTAAAGCTTTCCATGAATTTCTTGTAGGAAATGCATCTCTATGTTGCTTACCTACAATTCAATATTCACATGCTTGATTGGGTTGCTCTATAAGTGTAAATTATTTTACCATTTATTTTTTGTACAAAACATTTAGGCCACTAAAACTCAAATGATCAAATATGATATGCCACAACCATGTAGTATTCTTTACAAAACACTAAAAGAGAACAACATTTTGCTCTAAATTTTTATTCTTTTTCATGGTCATATTTACTATGAGTATATTTTCATCATCTCTAATTATGCAGGTTTGATTTCCAACTTGCACTTTGTGACTCTTTTCCACAAGTTACCCAATGCTTTAAATGTTGTGTTTTAGCATAGGCACATAGTAGCCACTACAAATATGTTTTCTTTCTTCTTGTTTTGTATGAATTAGAATGTTCCCTTTGCCCATAATTAGAACATTACTATAGTTTCCCATATTTACCTTAAATTCCATGTTTTCATCTAGTTTTGAGAACATATCTTTGTTTTCTAACATATCAATACTACAACCACTATCTATATACCATACATTCCTTTAAATCTCTTCATCAAAATTACAATTTACTAACATGGAACCACATGCATCTTTGGTTTTTTTATTTTTAGTTATGTAGTTTGCTTCTTGTTTGTTTTCTCTAACAAATTTATTTTTACATTCATAACTATAATGCCCAAATTTCTTATAATAATAGCATTTTATTTTGCATATCATACCTCTTATGTGAGCTTCCTTTTTTATTTCTGTTACTACCTCTTCCTCCCGCTTCATGGAATTTGTAGTTGATTTTTTCTTTGTTGGAGTAGTTTGTTCTTCCTCATTTTTCATAGCCTCTACTTCCTCTACCTCTATTGTCATGTTCAATTCCCCTTTGAGAACTTGAAGTTGTCTGCTAATATTCTCTCTTTTTTTGTCCTTGAAAGAAACATGTGTTTTAAATGCATGTTTCAAAGAAGATTGAGTTATCTAGTTCATCCTCTATTCATGTGTTTGCAAGGAGCCCATTTGCTCATATATTGAAAGGGTTGTTAAATACTTATATTCTTAATTAGTATTGACAACTAAGTTAAACCTTATTGGTAGGTTTCTTGTCACATTTTTCTTAATTCCTTGGTTTTTAAAATTTCCGCTATTCATTCTAAATATAATTGATAATACTAATTGTGCAGGTAAAGAAGTCATTCATGGACTCAGACTCATTCATTATCACATCGTGTTAATTCCCTAGTTATATATATATATATATATATATATATATATATATATATATATATATATATATATATATATATATATATCTATGCTTAGCAAAGCTAATACTTAACTACATTGCTCAAACCTCATCTTTATATATATTAGACTTAACTCAATTTAAAACCCTCTCATTGATTCACCCATATCTACAACTCTCATAGGTCTATCTTGAGGTGTACTAGATGAACTCAAGCTATCTATCTCATTCACAATGAGCTAGCTCATTTCCTTATCCTCCTTTTAATCCATCAAAAGGGTAGCTTGGCTCCATGTCTTACGCAAGTCCATCTGCGTAGACGTACCAAGCCTATGGAAAAACTAGACTATCCTTCTCATCTAATAGGATGAGTTAGCCCATATATCATTTGGTCTCTCCTTTGACCATAACAAAGGTAAAGTGTTTAAGTCATTCCTTTGGTTACCTATAAAAACCAAATTCTCTTAAGCTAATCTATTCTAGATTTTGAAAACTTACTTTATCCCTTTATTTATTATTAAACTCTCTAAACTACTCTTTTAGTTCTCTCAACAAGAATCTAACAAACACCATAATTATGAAAACTACAAAGGAGAACTAACTAATTTAACTCCAAAGAGCCTCTTATTAAAAATTTCCTTATTGGTGCTCACGATGATCTCTCTTAGATAAACCATAATAAAGAAATCATCTGAATTTAATTGGTGAACTAAGCTTTGAAGGAGTTTTACCCTTTGATTTAATTACACCTGGATCCATAAGGATTTCCATTATCATTACTCTAAAGCTGAAATCCACGCTTTACAAACAACCATGGTTTACCCAAATAATAAACCATAATTACCACTGCAATGAATAGCTACTAACAAGAAGTTACGATTTGACTAATCAAAAACATAATGCTTCTTCAAATTCCTTAGAAAATCAGCATTATTACACGAGCAACAACATCCATAAATACAATAACAAATTTCCAATTCTCAATCAACTCCTTTTTCTATTACAAAGTGCCAGTTACAACAGAGGTAATTTGTTCATAACAAAACCAGAATTAACTCCCATAATTACATAATTTCTTTCACTCTCAACCACATTGGTGCTTTTATCTCATAGTAAAATTTATGAGATATTCAATTCGGTTCCAAGTAACTGCACTTCGGAAAGGTTCAACGTTCATAACACTTCATATCTCTAAGGAATTTGGTCATCCATCTTGGTTGGATCAAATTTTTGGACATTTTTTCCTCGAACACACTAAGATGGAATTGTCTATAGGGATCTGGCCAGCTCTTTTCTTTACTTAGGAATGCATTTCTATCTATATGAAAGACAATTACATAATACAAACAACTAAACATTGCAAGACTTCAATATAGCAATTTATAACTGGAAAATCATTATCATACAACCAAAACTCTTTTTTGATTTAGCATTTCAATAACAACTATGATTCGTTCTTTTCAATAGTTGAATCATCCATCTAGTTAAAACACTCAATACTATTGACAATAAATTTTAATAACAAAATCCATCCTAGTTTTATTTTTTTCTTCACACACACAACCTCCTTATTTCTAAAATAATCAATCACTTAATTCATGTCCAGTGTCTAATTGGCAATTACAGATACGAACTCATATATACTCATAGTTTACTTCTAATAATAAACAAAATCAAATTCCATTGTTCATAAAAACACTTATTTTCTTAATCCATTAAAATATCCATACTTTCATAATCAATCATTACGCATGCATCATCACAACAAACAACACATATTCAAGAGTAGATTTCATTCTATGACACTTCATTGAATATGTACTTCAAGTCAAGGAGTTGTTCGTCAACCATGAAGAAGGAAAGTACTCTCATCTTGTACTAACTACAGTGCATGCTTGACATCTTACCCAAATTTACCTTCATCAAAAACCAAATATTACAGGCTTACTCGAATGGACAAAGGAGTTCAAATTCTCGGGTAAGGTTATCGATAAGCTATTCAACCCTATCACAATTCTCAATGTGCTTACGAATGGGATTTTTTATCCACTACTATGCTATAGGAAGGTCTAAATATATGAAACTTCCACCATGGCTACACCTATTTAATTAATTGGTCATAAAATATCCCAACACATATATCCAATTGAAAATGTTTTTCCTATTGGTGAATCAAATACTACACCACATTATCAAAACTGGAAACACATCTCTGGACATATGAAACCATTATCCTAACACAGTCCTTCCTATTTACCATATCTCACTCCTCATACAGGCATACTCCTATCTGAAGACTTGGTTCACCCCTTAGACATTCCATGGCCTTTCATTACTAGATTTCTAATTTAAATAAACAATAATTCACAATTTGAAAGGTAATTCAGACAATCGAATAATCTCAATCCACATAGTTTATTCTTTTGAACCATTCAAATGAGTATTCAACATTTCATATTTTATTCTAAAATTAAAAGAAATAAATGAAACTACATTTTTATGTTGACTATTTTCCAAACCAGATGAAGTTTTTTCTCTTTTCATTTGCACCTCTCTCTTCACACTAGAATCCACACACCAACCAAACGAAACCCCTTTATTTTCTCTTGGCAGCTGACTATCACCCCTTGTATCCTACTCCCCTGGGTGCATTCAAGTGACCACTATCATCACAAAGTTACTCTCTCCACTACATCCATAATACAAGGTAACAAACTAGTTTGAAAACCCATGATCCTTTCCAAAAAGCATCTCATTCAAGCAAACATGAACTTATATTTAATGCAATCAATATTTTTGAACTAGCATGGTTAATAACTAAATCTCAAAGTAATTTCACTTACAGATTTATTTTAAACCTTTACATTCATTGAAGATCTGAATTATATCATAGAGTGCTTTATCTAATAGAAAAGAATCATATGAGTATAGAAGCAATTTCTTGTTTTAGCTAATATAATAAAATAATTATTCGTTAAGAAAATATAAAGGATATTTTTAAAACTATCATTTCAAACATCAAACATCAAAATATTGACTCTTTTTTTTTGCCTAAATAACCTCACTGTATATGGTTCATTTCATATGCCAATTTATTATGCAACTATATGTGAAGGAATTTTTTCTTTCTTAGAGATGTCATATTTAAGAGCAATCACCATTCCCCATTTAAACATCCCATCTACAGTGGCCAATTCTATCTTCCACTCATAAGAAAAATTATTCCTGCAACCACGTAGTTCTATTATAAGCATCATATCCTTTCATGAAACAATTACTTGTAGCAATAAATCATTAAATTGTCAAACATATCATCAATAAGATATATTTTATTTTCTACAAAATATCCATAATTACAAAAATAAAACATAGCATAATCAATCATTCCATTGAAATATAACTTAGCTAAACATAAATCCACCAAGTAAAAATTATTCCAAGGGAGGGTCATGACATCCTCACCCCTTAAGCTCAACACAATACTCTATGTCTTTACTAGTTCCATCAACAAAAGAAAAAGAATAAAAATTACATATTATTTTCAAATAGGAAAGGAAAATGTCTTTGCATATCTTCTACTTTCTCCCAAGTAGCATTCCTTTCGAAATAGTGGTCCCATTGGACTTTGCATTGCTCCAAGGTTCCTTTCCTCATTGATTTGGAATGGAACTCAAGGATTTTTACTAGTCAAACCTCTATAGCCTCCGGATCCACCATCTACAAATTAGAAAATTCCCACACATGATCAAGGTTAGCTATATACTTTCTAAGTAATGAGATGTGAAAGGTGTCATGAATCTTTGATATATTGGGTGGTAAGGCAAGTTGATACGCCACAAGATTAATCTTTTCTATAATTTCAAAGGGTCCCACAAAAAGAGGATCTAGTTTTGTTGAATTAATAGTGCTTTTATTTGGTCTCACCCTCAGAAATATTATATCACCCATAGTAAACTCTTTTGGTGACCTCTTAAGGTCGACATAGCTTTTTTGATGATCCACAACTTCTTTAAGTCTTTATTTGATCATCCTCAATTATTGTTCTATTTTTTTGATCATCTCAAGTCCAAGCACAATTCTATCCTTTAGATTATCCCAAGATAATGGTGTCCTACACCTCTTGCCATATAGATATTCAAATGGTACCATTCCTAAGGTCGAATGGTGACCATTGTTGTAGGAAAATTCTACCAAGTGTAGGTAATCTTTCCAATGGGTCTTATGGTCCATACAATACATGCGAAGCATATCCTCCAATACCTGGTTCACCCTTTCAATTTACCCATCAATTTTTGGGTGATATGTAAAACTAATGTTTAGCCTAGTGCCAACGACATGATGTAAGGCTTGCCAAAACTCGAAAGTGAATATCGAGTCTCTATCTAAAATGATCACTTTCAAAAAATCATGAATCCTAAAAATTTCTATGGCAAATCTATTAGCCACAACCACAACATCATCCTTGGTATTTTCAGATATAAAATAATCTTGGTCAGTCTATCCACCACAACTAGGATTGCATCATGTTGAAATCTAGTTTTTTGTAATCCTACAATAAAATACATTGAAATTACCTGCCATTTCTACACTGGTACCTCATGAGGATATAATAATCTTGTAGAATGTATGTTTTCTACCTTTAATTTTTGAATTTCAAGACATTGGGTGATAAATTTATTTATGATCCTCTTCATTTCTAACCAGTAGAAGATTTTCTTTGCATTCTCTCTCATTTTTACCCCTCCTATGTGAGCATAATATGGAGATCTATGTGCTTCATTCATGATCATCTTCCTCAAATCACTAGCCTTAGGAATTACTACCCTATCCTTGAAGCACAAGAAACCATCCTTGATGTTGAAATCCTTACTTTCATCAGGTTTCCTTTCCATCCTTTCCCGGATTTGATTGCAAAACACATCTTGTTGTTGCATTTCCTTAACCTGTTCCATCAAGTCTACATGGATGTGAGACAAGATAGCTATGTGTCTTCTCCTACTAAGTGCATTAACAACCTTATTTTCTTTCTCTTTGATGTATTCAATGCCAAAATCATATTCAATGAGAAATTCCATCCACCTTATCTATCTGGAATTTAGCAAAGGTTGAGTAAATATGTACTTCAAAATTTGATGGCCTATTCTCAACTCAAAGGGTCTCCTTATCAAATAGTGATGCCAACTTTTGAGAGCAAAAACCACTATTACCAGTTCCAAATAATGCATTACATAATTGACCTTATATCATTTTAGTTTCTTGGATCCGTAGGCTATTACTACTTCATATTGTGAGAGCACTCCTCCTAAACCTTCCAAATATGCATCTGTGTGCACAAAAAAAATTATCGTAAGGGTTTGGTATATTAAGTGTGGGATGTGTAGTGAGTTTTTTTTTGAGTAAATTAGAATCTATCTCACACTTATCCATCCACTTGAACTATTTTCCTTTCCTCTGAAGGTTAGTTATTGGAGGGGTAATATTGGCTTAATCCTTCATATAATGTCTGTATTATCTAGTCAAACCCATGAAACTCCAGACTTCAGTCACATTGGTTGGTGGTGGCCAATTAAGTATAGCTTCTATTTTCCTGGGGTCTACTACGATCCCTTCTGTTGATACAATATGTCCTAAGTATTTCACTTTTGACACATAAAATCCACATTTTGACAGATTCTCATACAAATTATTCTTCCTTAGTAGCTCTAGAATTATCCTAAGATGTTTATCATGCTATGACTTATTGCGAGAATATATCAAAATATCATCTAGAAACACAAGAACAAATTGATCCAAAAGCTTCTTGAAAATGCTATTCATCAAGTTTATAAATGTTGTTGGAGCATTTGATAGACCAAAAGGTAAGATAGTAAACTCATAATGTTTGTAATGAGTTTTAAAGGTTGTCTTATGAGTATCCTCTTCTCAAATCCTCAATTGGTGGTATCCTAAATTTAGATTAATCTTTGAGAAGATAGTGGCATCTTTAAGCTGATTGAAGAGGTCTTTGATTTTGGGTAGAGGATATATGTTTTTAATGATTGCCTTCTTTGACATCCTATAATTTATACATAGTCACAAGGAACCATCCTTTTTCTTTATGAACAGAATTGGTGCACCCCATGGTGACACACTTGGTCTAATTAATCCCTTCTCCAACAATCCTTATAACTGTACTTTTAGCTCTTGCATCTCAATCAGATTCATTTTGTAAGGAGCTCTACAAATTGGATCTCTTATAGGTTGAAGTTTAGTTGTGAAATCAAATTTATGTTTAGGTAATCCAGGTAAATCCTCTTGAAATACATATCTAAACTTTTGAAGTATTGGGTGTTTATCAAACACCTCTTCCTTCTTTTCATCTTCTATTTCATTTAACCTCACTACATAAATTATTCCTCTTATCTTCATTACCTTCTTAAGTTGCATTGCAGAGAGGATCTAGGGTCTAAAAGCCCTCTGTAGGATGTAAACACTTTATATTTTCCTACCATATTTTGAGTACTCAATACATCTATCCTAGAAATTGATTACAACCTTATGTGCTTGCAACTAATCCATTCCTAGCACTACATCAAAAGCATGTAGCAATTCTACATAAAGGTAACCTACAATTGTACCACTAGGTAAAATTATTTTTGTCATAGGGTAAAATTTATCTACAGAGAAGGTTTATCTTGAGCCATACTTGACATTCCACCCATATTCTAAGATTCTTGGAATTCCTAGCATATCTTTAATAAATCTAGTGAGACAAAGATATATATGGCACCACTATCTATCAAAATTCTAAGATTTCTACCAAATATCTTACCTTTTATCAGTAGTGCAGTGTCTTCTCCTTCTAGATTCTAACTCCTTATTACTTCTTAAATATTGTGTATGGGTTCTTTATAAGCTAGTTCCTTTCCTTTCGAACTTGTTCCTACTTTTTATGAACATTTATTGGCATAATGTAAACCACCACATTCATAACATCCTACTTTGGGTACTGGATGTATTTTTTGCTTCCATTCATATTTTGCTTTCACTGCTTGTGGAGGATTGTCCTAATCCTATTGTGGTGATCTAATGTTCCCATTGTGATAGTTAGGATTATGGTTCTTCCCTTGAACCTTTTTCCTAAACTTTCCTTACTTCCTATAATTTCTTTTGTCCTACCTAAGGGAAATCTTGTTGGCCTGTTTACTTTCTAATTTCATGTACCTTGTACTATTTCTTTTTCTTAGTGTTTCTCTGTCCTACTCAGATGCCCCTTCATAATCGAAGTAAGGCTTGATATAGGTTTCAAATTTCCTAGCCAAATCATAGGCCTTCTAAAGAGTACTAGGTTCCTACATATTCACTTCATGCCCTACTTTGGGATCTGCTCCTAGAATAAACTTATGAACTTTCATCTTATTGTTATATGATAGTACATACTTCAATAACTTGATGAATTTTTAATATTATACCTCCATAGTTCTATTTAGTTTTCTAAGGTTGGTGAATTCCTCAAACTTCTTGGTGTAGAAGTGTTCAATGAGGAATATTTCTTTGAAATCTACTACAAAGTTCTTCCCATTTAAAATCAACTATACCCTCAATTCCTTTTTCTCCACTAAACATTTCCCACCAATCTAAACCAACTCCATATTTATGTAAAGTATCATAGGATGTTCAGGTTCTTGTGGAGCAGTTCTTCATGTTAGATAAAGTCTCTATCTCCTTCAACAAAGCTTCAACTTTATCACCATCTTCCTCCCCATTGAACTTGGAGGATTTCAGGTGTTTCATGTCCTTGCCCAGTTCTATCTCAAGTTGAATTCTAGCATGTTGTGCCTCTGAATGGGCCTCATTCTCATGTCCTACTCTAGGATTTCCAACTTGTGAATCTTGATTCACTATAGCCTCCAATAGTTGTTTTTGTGTTTCCATATATTCCCTTAGTAAGACAATTGTTGCATTAATATCCTCCCTCTTGTTATTAGGAGCATCCAAACCTGTATTTGTTGTCCCAACCTCTCCATTAATGTTTTTGAATCTTCCTCATCGATTGGGTAACACTCCCTCTCCTTCTCTTGGGCAGCATTGTCCCTAGCCACACATAGGAGAGATAGGAGGAGTAAGTTTCACAATTTTCATCCTTGAATTATTTCTCCTACTAGCAACTATATTCTTAGTTATTCAAACTAGATAATCGAGGTCTACTTTTAATAGGTACATTATTTTTATAGGTCTAGTCTCTACATAGTACACATCCTATTACACTCTATCTAATCTTGCACAAGGAAACTTGCATCCCTATGAACCAGGCACTCTGATACCAAATATCACAACCCATTAATTCCCAATTATATATATATAAGAATATATATATAAGATATATAATATATATAATATATATATATATATATATATATATATATATATATATATATATAATCCTATATATATCCTATGCTTAGCAAAGCTAATCCTTAACTACATTTCTCAAACCTCATATTTATATATATTAGACTTAACTCAATTTAAAACCCTCTTCATTGATTCACCCATATCTACAACTCTCATAGGTCTATCTTGAGGTGTACTAGATGAACCCAAGCTATCTATCTCATTCACAAGAACTAGCCCATTTCTTTATCCTCGTTTTAACCTATCAAAAGGGTATCTTGGCTCCATGTCTTACGCAAGTCCATCTACGTAGATGTACCAAGCCTATGGAAAAACTAGACTATCCTTCTCATATAATAGGATGAGTTAGACCATCTATCATTTGGTATCTCCTTTGACCATAACAAAGGTAAAGTGTTTAAGTCATTCCTTTGGTTACCTATAAAAACCAAATTCTCTTAAGCTAATCTATTCTAACTTTTTAAAATATACTTTACACCTTTATTTATTATTAAACTCTCTAAACTAATCTTTTAGTTCTCTCCATGAGAATATAATAAACACCATAATTATATGAATGCTACAAAGAAGAACTAACTAATTAATTTTGGAAGAGCCTCTTATTAAAAATCTCCTTACTGGCTCTCATGATGATCTCCCTTAGATAAACCATAATAAAAAAATCATTCGAATTTAATTGGTGAACTAAGATTTGAAGGATTTTTACCCTCTGAATTAATTAAACTCGTATCCATAAGGATTCCATTATCGTTACTCTAAAGCTAAAATCCACACTTTACAAACAACCACAATTTACCCAAATAATCGACCATAATTACCATTGCAATGAATAGCTACTAACAAGAAGTTATGGTTTGACTAATTAAAAACATAACACTTCTTTAAATTCCTTAGAAAATCAGTGTTATTACATGAGCAACAACATCCATAAATACAATAACAAAATTCCAATTCACATTCAACTTATTTTTCTATTAACAAGTGCCAATTACACAAAAAACATAATATATTCATAACAAAACCAGAATTAAGTCCCATGTAATTGTACTTCTAAAAGGTTCAAAATTCATAATATTCCACATCTCCAAGGAATTCCGTCATCCAACTTGGGTGGATCAAATTTATGGACATATTTTTCTCGAACACATTGATATTGGATTGTTTACAGGGATCTGACTAGCTCTTTCCTTCACTTAGGAATGCATTTCTATCTATATGAAATCAAATTTGCATAATACAAACAACCAAACATTGCAACACTCCAATATAGCAATTTATAACTGGCAGATCATTATCATACAACCAAAACTCTTTTATTGATTGAGCATTTCAATAACAACTGTGATCCTTTCTTTTCAACAATTGAATCATCCATCTAGATAAAACACTCAATATAGTTGGCAATCATTTTTTTTAACAAAAACCCATCCTATTTTCAATGTTTCACAACCTTCCTTAATTCTAAAATAATCAATCATTGAATTCATAACCAGTGTTCAATTAGCAATTACCTACATGGAATCATATATACTCACATTTTACTTCTAATAGTAAACGAAATCAAATTATATTGTCCACAAAACACTTATTTCCTTAATGCATTAAAATATCCATACTTTCATAATCAATCATTACGAACGCAACATCACAAAAAAAAATATTCAAGAGTATATTTTGTTCTATGACACTTCATTGAATATGGACTTCAAGTTAAGGAGTTGTTCGGTATACATCTCCCAACTAGGAAGAAGGAAAGTACTCTCATCTTGCACTAACTATGGTGCATGCTTGACATCTTACCTAAATTCACCTTCAATGAAAACTAGATACTACGGGTTTACTCGAATGGACAAAGGAGTTCAAATTCCCAAGTAAGGTTACCGGTAAGCTATCCAACCCTATCACAATTCTCAATGTGCTTACCAATAGGATTTTGTATCCACTACTACGCTACAAACAAGTCTAAATCTAGGAAAAGTTCTACCATGGACACACCCATTTAATTGAAAGGTCATAAAATATCCCAACACACATCCAAATGAAAATATTTTCCTATTGGTAAATCAAATACTACACCGCATTATCAAAACTGGAAACACATCTCTGGATATATGAAATCATTATCCTAAAAAAGTCCTTCCTATTTACCATACCTCACTCATCATACATTCAAATTCCTATTTAACTACTTGGTTCATGCCTTAGACATATTACTAGATTTCTAATTTAAATAAACATTAAATATTCACAATTTGAAAGGTAAATCATAAAATCAAATAATCTCAATCTGCATAGTTTATTCTTTTCAACCATTCAAAGGAGTATTCAACATTTCATTTTGCATTCTAAAATCAAAAGAAATAAATGAAACTACTTGTTTCTTTTGAGTGTTTTCCAAACCAGATGAAGCTTTTCCTCTCTTTCCAATTGCACCTCTCTCTCTGCATTATAATCCACACACCAACCAAACGAATCCCCCTTTATTCTTCCTTGGTCCCTGATTATCACCCCCTTGCATCTTGCTCCCTCGGGTGCATTCAAGTGACCATTATTGCCACAAAGTTACTCTCTCCACTACGTTCGTAATACAAGACAACAAACTAGTTTGAAAACCCACGATCCTTCTCAAAAAGCATCCCATTCAAGCAAACATGTACTTATATTTAATGTAATCAATCTTTTTGAACTAGCATGGTTAAAAAATGAAGCTCAAATTAATATCATACACAAATTTATTTTAAACCTTTAAATTCATTAAAGTTCTCAATTACTTTAGAGAGTGCTTTATTTAAAAGAAAAGAATCATACGAGTATGGAAGAAATATATTTATTTTAGCTAACATAATCAAATAATCATTAGTTAAGCAAACAGAAAGGATATTTTTCAAAATATCATTTCAAACATCAAACATCAACCCATTGACTCTTTTGTTTTGGCCTCAACAACCTCATTGTCGATGGTTCATTCCATATGCCAATTAATTATGCAACTATATGTGAAGGAAGTCTATCTTTCTTAGAGCTATCATCTTTAAGAGCAATCATCATTTCCCATTTAAACATCCCATATATAGTTTCTGATTCTATCTTCCACTTATAAGAACAATTGTTCCTACAATCATACAATTTTATTAGCAGCATCATATCCTTTTGTGAAACAATTACTTGTAGCAATAAATCATTAAATTGTAAAACATCTCATCACTAATATATATTTTGTTTTCTACATAATATACATAATTGCAGAAATAAAACATAGCACAATCATTCCATTGAAATATAACTTAGATAAACATAAATCCACCAAGTAAAAATACTACCAAGGGAAGGTCATGATGTTCATCTATAAGTTTTCAAATTATCTTCTCAACATTTGTAGTCTCACAAATTATACTTTATTTCTGAAATAGCTTACTAAGATTTCCCATGCCTGCTTTGACTTTGTGGCTACTACAATTCTTGGGGAAATGGACTTATCAACTACCTGCATTATGAAGAACAAATCCTTCTAGTCCTTTTGATTTTTCTTTAGAAAATCGTCCTTAGCTTGAGAAAGCAAATTATATGTTGTTTATTTTGTAGCTTCTACATACCCATTTTTCACTAGGTCTTGAAGCTCTTATGACTCAAACAATATTTTCATATATATACTCGAGTAATCATAATATCTTCCACTAAAATGTGGAATTTATAGTTGAAGTGGAACACCACTAGAAGCCATCTATTAACTCTATTTTTGTTAATAATCAGTGCAAATATTTAGAATTGGCCATATTAGACTTCAATAGTATCGAATCTATACACAAGAAAAAATATTCAAAATCTTTACAAGTATAAACTACATACTACTACTAGTCTTATATACCTTACCTTTTTTTTATTTGAATACCCAAGATTTTTAGATTTATCAAAATAACCTTTAAAATTCATTCTACTCTACCATTTTTGCTAATATGTTTGCTTAATCATGCATGTTATCCAATATAACTTTAAGATAAATTTGTCTAGTGTGTAATCATACATCAAACCAATAAGCATTTAATAGAGAAAGTAAACTATTATTTTCAATTGTGGTAATTAAATAGATTGTATACTTGGTGCCATAAGACTGATAAAATAAATTACCTCTATCTAAAAATATAAACACACCACCTTTGGCTTCTAAGTAAATGGAAATCTCCTTTGCCTTCTTCAAAAATCCAGAGCGCCTTGCTATTTTCATTATGGTCTTATTCTTCATTTTTGCAATACCATTTTGTTCAGGTGTGTATTTAGTTGTAAATTATCTCTTGATCACATGTGTCTTGCAAAAATTATAAAATTCATTTGATATGTATTCATCTCATCTATCTATTCTTAGTGTCTTCAAATAATAACCACTTTGCTTTTTAAGTAATGAGTTGACTCAAAAAATATACCAAATGTTTCTAATTTTTATTTGAGGAATAATACCCATGTTTTCTAGCTAAAATCATCTATGAATGTCAAAAACTATTTTTTTTACCTAATGATGTGGTTTGCATAGGGCCACAAATATTTGAATACACATGCTCCAAAGGTTGTGAATCTTTTCATGAGTTTCTTATTGGAAATACATATCTATTTTGCTTTCCTACAATTCAACGTTCACATGCTTCATTGGGTTGCACTATAAGTGGAAATTCTCTTACCATTTCTTTTTTCTACAACAAATTTAGGCCATTAAAACTCAAATGATAAAATATGAGACACCACAACCATGTAGTATTATTCACAAAAACACTAAAAGAGAGCAACATTTTGCTCTAAATTTAAAAAAAATATCTTATTATTTTCATGGTCATGTTTGCTATGAGTCTATTTTCACCATCTCTAATTATGCAGGTTTGATTTTAAAATTGCACTTTGTGACTCTTTCCCACAAGCTTCCCAATGGTATAAAAGTTGTATTTTAGCATTGGCACATAGTAGACATTACAAATATGTTTTCTTTCTTCTTGCTTTGTGTGAATTAGAATGTTTCCTTTGCCCATAATTGGAATTTTACTATTTTTTCCCATATTGACCTTAAATTCCATGTTTTCATCTAGTTTTGAGAACATCTCTTTGTTTCTTGATATGTCAATACTACAACTACTATCTAGATACCATACATTCTTTTAACTCTCTTCATCAACATTACAATTTACTAACATAGAACCACGTACATATTTGGTTCCTTCATTTTTAGTTGTATAGTTTGCTCCTTGTTTATTTTCTCTAACCAATTTCTTTCTACATTCATAGCTATAATGCCCAAATTTCTTAAAATAATAGCATTGTATTTTGCATTGTTGTTACCTTTGATGTGAGCTTCCTTGTTGATTTCTATTACTACCTCTTCCTCCTACTTAGTGGAATTTTTATTTTGTTTCTTCTTTGTTGGAGTAGTTTATTCTTCCTCGTTTTCATAGACTCTTCTTCCTCTTCCTTTGTTGTCATATCCTCTTTTCCTTTGAAAACTTGAATTTATCTATTGATATTCACCTTTTCCTATCATTGAAAAAACTTATGTTTTAAATGTATATTTCAAACAACATTGAGTTGTCTAGTTCATCCTTTATTCATGTTCTTACAAGGAGCCCATTATCTCATCCACTGAAAGGGTTGTTAAATACTTTTATTCTTCAATAGTAATGACAACTAAGTTAAACCTTATTGGTAGGCTTCTCATCACCATTTTTCACAAGTCTTTGGTTTAAAAAAATCCCTATTCATTCTAGTCTAATTGATAATACCCATTGTGCAAGTAAATAAGTCATTCATGGGCTTAGAATCATTCATCTATAGGTTTTCAAATTCTCTTCTCAACATTTATAGTCTCACAAATTGTACTTTTTTGGTGCCTTGAAAAGAGCTTGCTAATATTTCCCATGCCTATTTTGACTTTGTTGCTACTACAATTCTTAGGGAAATGGACTCAACAACTGCTTGAATTATGATGAATAGAGTCGTGTAGTCCTTTAGATTTTTCTTTAGTATATCCTCCTTAGTTTGATAAAGTGCATTATGTTTTGTTCATTTTATAGGTTCTACATACCCATTTTCCACTAGGTCCTAAATCTCTTATGCCACAAGCAATATTTTCATCTATATCCTATAGTAATCATAATTTCTTCCAAGAAAATGTGGAATTTGCAGTTGAAGTAGACTACCACTCGAAGACATTATTTTTACTATGTTTTGGTAACAATCAATACAAAATATTTAGAATCGGTTATACTGGAATTCAATAGTGTCTAATCTATACACAAGAAAAAAATATTCAAAGGCTTTCTAGGTACCAACTGCTTGCTACTGCTGGTCTTATATACCATGCCATTTTTTTTATTTAATACCTAGGAGTTTTAGATTTATCAGAATAACCTAAAAAAATTATTCCACTCTACAATTGTTCCTAATATGTTTGCTTCATTGTGCATGTTCTCTAATCCAACTTTAAAAAAAATATATCTGGTGTATAATCATGCATCAAACCAATAAGCATATGATAATAAATATAAACTATTACCTATAATTTCAGTAGTTAACTAGACTATTTACTTGGTGCCATAAGATTGATCAAACAAATAACTTGTATATAAAAAAATTAACACACCAAATTTTGCTTTTGAGCGAATGGAAAGCTCCTTTTCCTTCTTCAACTAGTTAGAGCACATGTTATTTCCATTATGGTCCTATTCTTCTTTTATACAACACCATTTTTTTTAGGTGTGTATATAGTTGTAAATTATCTCTTGCTTCCATGTGTCTTGCAAAAATTATGAAATCCATTTAATATGTATTTACCTCCTCTATCTATTTCCAGTGTCTTCGCATAATAACCACTTTGATTTTTAAGTAATGAGTTGATCTCAAAAAATATGTCAAATGCTTTTTTTTTTTTTGAGGAAGAATACCCATTTTTTCTACCTAAAATCATCTATGAATGTCAAAACAAAATTGTAACCTAATGATGTGGTTTGCATATGCCTACAAATATTTAAATACACAAGCTCCACAGGTTGTGAAGCTTTTAATGACTTTCTTGTAGGAAATGCATCTCTATGTTGATTTTCTACAATTCAACCTTCACATGCTTGATTGGGTTGCTCTATAACTAGAAATTCTCTTACCATTTATTTTTTGTACAACAAATTTAGGCCACTAAAACTCAAATAACCAAATATGATATGCCACAACCATGTAGTATTCTTTACAACAACACTAAAAGAGAGAAAAAATTTACTCTAAATTTTTAAAGAAACATTATTTGTCATGGTCATATTTTCTATGATTCTATTTTCACCTTCTCTAATTATGCAGGTTTGATTTTCAAATTGCACTTTGTGACTCTTTTCCACAAGTTACCTAATGCTTTAAAATTTATGTTTTATCATAGGTACATAGTAGACATTACAAATATGTTTTCTTTCTTCTTGTTTTGTGTGAAGTAGAATTTATCCTTTGCCCATAGTTGGAATTTACTATTATTTACCATCTTTACCTCAAATTCTATGTTTTCATCTAGTTTTGAGAACATATCTTTGTTTTTGGACACTACAACCACTATCTAGATACCATACATTCCTTTAACTCTCTTCACCAACATTGCAATTTACTAACATAGAACCACATGCATCTTTGGTTTCTTTATTTTTAGTTGTGTAGTTTGCTTCCTATTTGTTTTATCTAACCAATTTATTTCTACATTCATATCTATAATGCCCAAATTTCTTAAAATAATAGCATCGGATTTTGCATTTCTTATAACTTTGATGTGAGCTTCCATGTTGATTTTCATTACTACCTCTTCATCCTACTTCATGGAGTTCGTAGTTGGTTTCTTCATTGTCAGAGTATTTTGTTCTTCCTCATTTTTTATAGACTCTACTTCCTCTTCCTCTATTGTCATGTCATATTTCCCTTTGAGAATTTGGAGTTGCCTACTGATATTCTCCATTTTATTTTTCCTTGAAAGAAACTTGTGTTTTAAATGTATATTTCAAAGAAGATTGAGTTATCTAGTTCATCCTTTGTTCATGTGTTTGCAAGGATTCCATTAGCTCATCCACTAAAAGGGTTGTTAAATCCTTTGATTCTTCAATAGTAATGATAACTAAGTTAAATCGTATCGGTACGGTTCTCATCACCTTTCTCATATTTATTTGGTTTTCAAAAATTTCTCTATTCTTTCTAATCAAATTAATAATACCCATTGTGCATGTAAATAAGTCACTCATAGACTCAGAATTATTCATCTATAGGTTTTAAAATTATCTTCTTAACATTTGTAGTCTCACAAATTGTACTTTTTTGGTACCTTGAAAAGAGTTTACTAATATTTTGACTTTGTTGCTACTACAGTTTTTAGTAAAATGGACTCAACCACTATTTGCATTATGAAGAATAAATCTTGTTAGTCCTTTTGATTTTTGTTTAGAAAATATTCCTTAGCTTTAGAAAGTGTGTTATATGTTGTTGATTTTGTAGGTTCTACATACCCATTTTCCACTAGGTCCTGAAAATTTTATGACTCAAACAAGATTTTCATCTATATGCTCCAGTAATCACAATGTCTTCCAAGAAAATGTGGAATTTGTAGTTGAAGTAGACTGCCACTGTAAGTCATTGTTTAAAATCTATTTTTGTTTACAATAAATGCAAAATATTTAGAATTGACCATACTAGAATTCAATAGTGTCCAATCTATACACAAGAAAAAATATTCAAAACAATTCCAAGTACAAACTGCCTACTACTACTGGTCTTATATACCATACACTTTTTTGTTTTAATACCAAAGAGTTTCATATTTATCAAAATAACCTAAAAATTTCATTCCACTCTATCGTATTTTCTAATATGTTTGATTCATCATGCATGTTAGCCAATCTAACTTTAAGATAAATTTGTGTGGTTTCTAATCATACATCAAACAAATAAGCATATGACAAAGAAAATAAACTATTATTTTCAACTATGGTAGTACTAGAGTATTTACTTGGTGCCATAAGATTTATTGAACAAATTACCTTTATCTAGAAAATTAAACACACCAAATTTAGCTTTTAAGAGAATACAAAGCTTCTTTTCCTTCTTCAACCAGCCATAGCACCTTGCTATTTCATTTATGCCCATATTATTTATTTTTACTTCACAATTTTGTTCAGGTGTGTATCTAGTTGTAAATTATCTCTTGATACCATGTGTCTTACAAAAATTATAAAATTTATTTATGATGTATTCACCTCTATATATTCTTAATGTATTCACAAAATAACCACTTTGCCTTTTAAGTAATGAATTCATCCCAAAAAATATGCCAAATGCTTCTAATTCTTGTTTGAGGAAGAATACCCATGTTTTCTAGCTGAAATCATCTATGAATGTTAAAAAATATTTTTTATTACATAATGATGTGGTTTGCAAAATCCCACAAATGGTTGAATACCAATCTCCAAAGGTTGTGAATATTTTCATGACTTTCTTGTAGGAAATGCATATCTATGTTGCTTGCCTATAATTCAACATTCACATGCTTGATTGGGTTTCTCTATAAGTAGAAATCCTCTTACCATTTCTTTTTTGTACAATAAATTTTGGCTACTTAAACTAAAATGATAAAATATAAGATGTCACAACCATGTAGTATTCTTTACAACAACAGTAAAAGAGAACAACATTTTGCTCTAAATTTTTAAATAAAACATCTTATTCTTTGTCATGTTCATATTTGATATGAGTCTATTTTTACCATCTCTAATTTTGCAGGTTTGATTTTTAAATTGCACTTTGTGACTCTTTTCCACAAGCTATCCAATGCTTTAAAAATTGTATTTTAGCATAAGCACATAATAGACATTACAAATATATTTTCTATCTTCTTGTTTTTTTGAACCTTTGCTCATAATTGGAACTTTACTATTGTTTCCCATATTTACCTTAAATTCCACATTTTCATCTAGTTTTGAGAACATCTCTTTGTTTCCTGACATATCAATACTATAACCATTCTCTAGATACCATACATTTCATTTACCTCTCTTCATCAACATTGCAATTTAGTAACATGGATCCGCATACATTTTTGGTTTCTTCATTTTTAGTTGTGTAGTTTGCTTCTTGTTTGTTTTATCTAACCAATTTCTTTCTACATTCATAGCTATAATACCCAAGTTTCTTAAAATAATAGGATTGGATTTTGCATTTGTCATAACTTTGATTTGAGCTTGTTGATTTTTGTTACTTCTATTCCTCCTACTTCATAAAATTTGTAGTTGGTTTATTCTTTGTTGAAGTAGTTTATTCTTCCTCCTTTTTCATAGCCTCTACTACCTCTTCCTCTATTATCATGTCATCTTCCCCTTTGATAACTTAAAGTTATCTATTGATATTCACCTTTTTTTTAGTCCTTGAAGGAACTTGTATTTTAAATACATATTGCAAAGAAGATTGGGTTATCCAATTTATCCTCTAATAATGTGTTTAAAAGAATACCATTAGCTCATCCATTGAAAGATTTATTAAGGAACACAAGCTTATACTAAGATGGGGGGGTGAACAGTATAAGAGCACTTTTTACTTTTCTTTCCAAATCAATATTATGTAATGTATAGATAAAAATATCAAAAACAGTAATCAAATCAATGCACAAATCACCACACACAATAGAGACACAAATTTAACGTGGTTCACCCAAATATGGCTACCTCCATGGAGAAAATATTTCTTCTAAATATTTCTCAAATAATATCTTGATAATATCTTGGGAATCCTTCCCAATTACAATATTTATGGACCTTTGTCCAAAGGAGATGTTGATCCCCTAAATATGATTTGTAGATCTCTATCCATAGGAGAACTCCTTATCCTCTGCTCTGGTTGGTGATCCTCTAGAAGACTACTACCTCCACTATATTGGCTTGTGGATCTCTCTCCACTAAAGACTCTTGTCCCCACTCAGAAGACCTATCCTCGTTGACCTTGCTGATGGATATCTATCCACTGGAAACTACTATCCTCTCTGCTTTGTCACCTCCAAAGATCTATCTCAAATATGTACTAAATACAGTACAGTCGGTCTATCACAAATTTGCTCAACAAGTCCATTGAAATCTGCACTAAACATAGTCCAGTCAGTCTAGCACAAATCTGCTCAACAAGTCCACATAAAAATTTCTCAAATCTGATCAATAATTTCACTCATAACTTGTTCAAATCTACTCAATAGGTCCACTTAGAACCTGCTCAAATCTACTCAACAAGTTCACTTAGAACTTGCTCAAATCTGCTCAATAGGTCCGCTCAGAACCTGCTCAAATATATTCAATAGGTCCACTCAGAAACTATCCAAATATGCTCAACAATCTCACACAGAACTTGTCCAAATCTGCTCAACAAGCTCACGGAGAACTTGTCCAAATCTACTCAATAAGTCCTCTCTAGAACTTAACCAAATTTGTATTGTAAGCTTCTACAAAAGCTCACACAAAATCAGTCCACAAGTCTTCTCAAAGACTTGCCTCAAATATGCTTAACAAGTCCACACATAGAACTCATCCAATATCATAGAAGGATAAAGAGAATAGTTAGATACTCAATATGTTCTACTCTCAATTCACAATCACTTTCTCAACTCAAATCAGAATATAGGATAGTTTGTTTTACGAAACTTGAACAATAAATTCATACATCCACTTGACTAGGCTCAATAAACTCTACTCAACCAATTACTCAATGAAATGCCCCTTTCTCACAAACCCTAGTCCAAGCATATATCAACCAACTCAAAATATTCCAACAATGCTCAACAAAAAATCTCACATAACAATAAACTCATGTTCTTTTCAAAACCCTAACTCAAGTTCTTCACACAATCCAATGGCTTCAACAACAATGCTTATAAAACAAGGTTTTAATCACAACACTTTATTCCAAAAAACCTTGAAGCATTAACTCAAACACGTTAGAAAAGGAAACCCTAACCAAATTCTTTTCAATCCAAACTTTATTTTCTAGAAAGCCAATCAATCAATTCAACCAAGGAAGAATTTGCCCATACCTTTTTGCTTGACAAGGAGTTGACCTCACAAATCTGCCACACTCACAATTACTTATTTTTCAATCTCAATAAAGGTTAGAAGATAATAATTCCCTCAACAAAACACAATACAAAATGATATCAAAATTACACCTTATCACTCCAACTTAAATAATATTCAATACTTTCACAATAATCTTCTTTAACACAAAAATTCCTTTAAAATTAAACAATACTCAAAAAGTCTTAATCCTTCAATATGCCAATAAAGACTTTATCAAAAATAATTAAAACCAAAAACCTCCTTATTACTCCAAGTTATAATTTTCAACTACCACCACTATCCAACAAACACCCTTTCTAAACAATTCCACTTACAACCCTTATACCTCCAAACTTAGGCAAATAATAAAAATTTAATGCAAAATATTTACCTTACCTTCGGAGGGATTCAAAGCCTCAATAATACCCACGATGTGCACCTTGTTGTGGCTCCAACATCCACACAAGCTACGCGCTCGTTTGAAATAGAGGAAGCACCACTTGCTTCAAAACATATCACTCTTTTACCCCTTTGAAAAAATGTGCACCTTTGGCACCTTCAACCAACATGACTGCCAATGCACACCGCCACGTTTCAAACCCTGGCTTCCTTGCCAAAAAATATTTTACCACCTGCCCACTTGCCACTAGGCCAAGCTGCCTAGTTGGCCTTCGACCATTCGACACCTTCCACTTTGTTTCTGTTCGTTGGTAAATCAAACACAAAATTCGTTGTCCCTTTTTCACGAGCTCTTCTCTTTAACAATTCGTAAGCAATTAATCGATCAAGCAAGGATAAAGTTTAATGCCCTTTGGGCATAGGTATTTATATTAAATTCTTCCATGATTTGTAAAACGTTGGCACCTTTGAAGCTTTCATTACCATGAGACGTCGGCAAATATTAGAACCTTGATAAAGTGCTTTGAATATTTTAACTCCAAACCCAATTTTAGGTATTGTAAAATATTAAATATTATATTTTGGGTTTTTAACCAAATCACTTAATATTATAATATCAAACATTATAATATTATATCCTTTTAACCATTATAATATTATTGCTTCCTTCTCATTGCATACCATGGTGTAAATAATATTTATTTATAAAATTTAAATTCTCATTGAATTTAAATAATTTATAAAAAAATATTATATCTCCTTTTTAACTTTGCACTGATTCTCTTGACCTTTTTCCTTCTTCCTAGATATCAAATAACAACTTTTTTCCTTGATGAAAACCTTGATATTAATGTTGACTTCATTTCTTGACATCAATGACAACTTTAAATTTTAGGACTCAAAATGTCCAACAATTTTTAAACCCTTTGATTCTCCAATAGTAAGTACAACTAAGTTAAACCTTGTTGGTAGGCTTCTCATCACCTTTTTCATAATTCTTTGGTTTTCAAAAATTTCCTTATGATTCTAATATAATTCATAATACCCATTATGTAGGTAAGGAAGTCAATCATGGACTCAAACTCATTAATCTATAGGTTTTCATATTCTCTTCTCAACATTTTTAGTCTTAGCAATTATACTTTTCTAGTCCTTTTGATTTTTTTTAGAAAATCCTTTTTAACTTGAGAATGTGCATTATATCTTGTTGATTTTGTAGGTTCTACATACCCATTTTCCACTAGGTCCTAAAGTTCTTATAACTCAAACAATATTTTCATATGTATGATCTAGTAATCAAAATATCTTCCACTAAAATGTGGAATTTTTTGTTAAAGTGGAATGCCAGTAGAAGCCATTATTTAAACTCTATTTTTGTTAATGATCAATGCAAAATATTTATAATTTGCCATGCTAGATTTCGATAGTGTCCAATATATACACAAGAAAAACTATTCAAAATCTTTCCAAGTAAAAAATTCCTACTACTACTGGTCTTATATACCATACCCTTTTTTTTCTTAATACACAAGAGATTTAGATTTATTAGAATAACCTAAAAAATTCACTCCACTCTACCATAGTTCCTAATAGGTTTAATTCATCATGCATGTTATCCAGTCTAACTTTAAGAAAAATTTGTCTAGTATGTAATTGTGAATCAAAGCAATACGCATCTGAGAGAAAATAAACTATTATTTTCAACTATGGTAGTTAACTAGACTATTTACTTGGTGCCATAATATTTATTGAACAAATTACCTCTATTTAAAAAAATACACACACCAACTTTGGCTTTTGAGAGAATGGAAAGCTCCTTTTTGTTCTTCAACCAACCAGAGTGCCTTGCTATTTTCATTATGGCCCTACTCTTTATTTCTGGAATACCATTTTGTTTAGGTGTGTATCTAGTTGTAAACTATCTCTTGATCCCATGTTTCTTACAAAAATTATAAATTTTATTTGAGATGTATTCACCTCCTCTATCTATTCTTAGTGTATTTACATAATAACCACTTTGATTTTTAGGTAATGACTTGATCTTCAAATATATACCAAATGCTTCTAATTTTTGTTTGAGAAAAAATACCCATGTTTTCTAGATAAAATCATCTATGAATATCAAAAAATATTTTTTGTTACCTAATTATGTGGTTTGCATATGCCCACAAATAGTTGAATATACAGTCTCCAAAGGTTGTGAAGCTTTCCATGATTGTTTTGAGGGAAATGCATCTATATGTTGCTTCCCTTCAATTAAACCTTCACATAATTGATTGGGTTGCTCTATAAGTGGAAATTATCTTACCATTTATTTTTTCTACAACAAATACAGGCCACTAAAAGTCAAATGACCAAATATGAGATGGCACAACCATGTAGTATTATTTACAAAAGCACTAAAAGAGAGAAACATTTTTCTCTAAATTTTTAAAGGAAATGTCTTATTCTTTTTCATGGTCATATTTACCATGAGTATATTTTCATCATCTCTAATTATGCAGGTTTGATTTTCAAATTGCACTTTGTGAATCTTTTCCATAAGTTGCCCAATGATTTAAAAGTTGTATTTTAGCATGGGCAAATAGTAGACATTACAAATATGTTTTCTTTCTTCTTGTTTTGTGTGAATTATAATGTTCCCTTTGCCCATAATTGTAACTTTACTATTTTTTCCCATATTTACATAAAATTCCATGTTTTCATCTAGTGTTGAGAACATCTCTTTATTTCTTGATATATCAATATTACAACCACTAGCTGGATACCATACATTCCTTTACCTCCCTTCATCAACATTGCAATTTACTAATATAGAACTACATACATCTTTGGTTTCTTCATTTTTAGTTGTGTAGTTTGCTTCTTGTTTATTTTCCCTAACCAATTTATTTCTACATCCATAAAAATAATGCTAAACTTCTTACAATAATAGCATTGGATTTTACCATTTTCATACCTCTGATATGAGCTTCCTTGTTAATTTCTATTACTACCTCTTCCTCCTACTTCATGGAATTTGTAGTTAGTTTCTTCTTTGTCGGAGTAGTTTGTTCTTCATCCTTTTTCATAGCCTTTTCTGCCTCTACATATATTATCATGTCCTCTTCCCCTTTGTAAACTTGAAGTTGTCTATGAATATTTTCCTTTTTTGGTCCTTGAAAGAAACTTGTGTTTTAAATGTATGTTTAAAAGAAGATTGAGCTGTCCAGTTCATCGTTTGTTCATGTGTTTGCAAGGATCCCATTATCTCATCCACTAAAAGGGTTGTTAACTCATTTGTTTCTTCAATAGTAAGTACAACTGAGTTAAACATTGTTGTTTGGCCTCTCATCACCTTTTTCATAATTTTTTAGTTTTCAAAATTTTCCCTATTCATTCTAATCTAATTTATAATACCCATTATGTAGGTGAAGAAGTCAATCATGGACTTAGACTCATTCATCTATAGGTTTTAATTTTTTCTTCTCAATATTTATAGTCTCACAAATTATACTTTGTTGCTACGTTGAAAAGAGTTTGGTAAGATTTCCCATGCCTTCTTTGACTTTATTTCTAGTACAATTCTTGGGGAAATGGACTCATCAACTACGTGTGTTATGAAGAATAGAGCCTTTTAATACTTTTGATTTTTCTTTAGCAAATCTTACTTAACTTGAGAAAGTGCATTATATGTTGTTGACTTTGGAGGTTCTACATACCCATTTTCCATTAGGTATTGAAGCTCTTATGACCCAAAAAATATATTCATCTATATGCTCTAGTAATCATAATATCTTCCACTAAAATGTGGAATTTGCAGTTGAAGTGGACTACCATTGTAAGGCATTGTTTAAACTTTGTTTTTGTTAATAATGAATGAAAAATATTTAGAATTGGCCATACTATACTTCAATAGTGTCTAATCTATACATAATAAAATATACTCAAATAGTTACAGGAACAAATTGCATGCTACTACTAGTCTTGTATACCATACCTTTTTTTTTGTTTTAATACCCGAGTTTCAGATTTATCAAAATAAACTAAAAAAATCATTCCACTCTTAATAGAAACTTTATTCATCGTGCATGTTCTCCAATAGAAATTTAAGATAAATTTATCTTATATGTAATTGCACATCAAACAAACAAGCATTTGATAGAGAAAATAAACTATTTTTAAATTGTGGTAGTTAACTAGACAATTTACCTAGTGACATAAGTTTGATTGAACAAATTACCTCTATCTAAAAAATCAACACACCAAATTTGGCTTCTAAGTGAATGGAAAGCTCCTTTACCTTCTTCAACAAGCTAGAGCACCTTGTTATTTTCACTATGACCCTACTTTTTTTTTGATAAATTAGCATATTTATATTGCAAAAAGGGTTTTTAAGGATCCCTTAACCTTAATACAAAAGTAGCCACAGTGGATATATCATGATAAAGGATAAACTGAGGGCCCTTAATAGGGCAATGATTGATACTAGCTGAATAAGAGGACGCAGCCTCAGGATTGAAGATCCAAAAATTGAAACAGAAACTTGAGGACACTACCTCAGGATTGAGGATGTTAAAAAAAGTTTGAGGCCTTAAGACAAAAAATACTACTAATCATGCAGGGGCTTCCACGCAGGGAATACAAGAAACTAATGAAGATAATAATATCCGAAGCACACCAGGCTCCACGTAGGGTAGCCAAAGGAAAAATAAAACAAGAAAGGAGGAAATCAGTCCTTTGTTGGACATTTTGAGTCCTCTAAGTCAAAGTTCTCATTGATGTCACCTGATAGAGTTATCACTCATATCAAAGAATTCGGAAAGAAATAAAGTCATTCAAGGTTGTCACTATCATCCAAGAAAAAGCTTCATCAATGCAAAAGTGAAAGGAAAAAGGCTCCATAATATTTTAATATTATTAGAAGCACAAGTCAAGTGATTGGTTCATAAAAATCCAAGATGGGTTATTGCAAAGGTTAAAAAGGAGGTTTAATAATTATTCATAAATTATTTAAATTCACCAGGAATTTAAATTTTATTCGTTACACCAAGGTTGTGCATTAAGACAAGGTTCCAAGGTTTAATTAAACCAAAACCTAAGGTTGGTTTATTTTAATTTATAATATTTAAATTTAAATTTAAATTTAAATATATTATAAATTAATTAACCACGCCGACGTCGAATTTATTCGATGCATTGACGTGATTGCATGGAAGACAAAGGCATTATATATAATGCCCCAAAAGGCATTAACGAAGATCACCCTTGCTAATTCGTTTGAGCGCATGCGAAAAGGCTCGTGTTTTAAAAGATTTGACGATTCACGAAAAGCGTGAAGCAGGGAACGTGTGGGTGATTGGAGCACATAGGCTAGCTTGGCCTAGCGGTGCATTGGCTTGGCGAGATAGAGGAGGTCTCGCATTTGATTCACTTGGAGGTTTTCTTGCAAGGTTGTTTGCGCTCGAAGCACATTTTGATTATTTTGGAAGGTGTGTTTTCTGAGATTGTTGATGCAGTTCGTGCCTTTTTAGGCAAGTGAGGGTGCATGGCCCAATGATGGCTTGGACGTGGCTAAGGCGTTGGGAAGGAGAACATCGTGGGATTGAATCCCTCTAAGAGGTAAAGGCAAGTTAATTTTTATATTTTAATTTTTGTTAAATAGCCTTAAGGAGAAATAAGGGTTATGTTATGCCCTAGAAAATTGAGATATTTTTTATGGTTTTATTTTTGGAAGGGTAGCATATTATATATCATTGGAAAGCATTTTTCAAGGGCTATTTTATTAACTTGCCTAGAAGGAGAAATAAGATGTATGTAAAGAGATATTTTTGGTTTTGTAAAAGGGGTTCAATAGTGAGTTTGATTTATTCTTTTTCAAAGGGGATTATTTCTTTCATGAGAGGACATGGTGAATTTTATTGAGTAGGAGTAATAATATTTTATTAGGATATTATTTTTATTGTTGTGATATTACTCAAGTTCTCTAACCTCTTTGTGATTGAAAAGGAAATATTTGAAAGTGTGTTGAGTTTGACAGATTTTGTGGACAACTCCTTGGCATCAAAAATGTATGGGCAATATTCTCCATTGACTTGATTGGGTGATTGATTTATGAAAATATCATTGGAGAGAAAAGGATTGATTGTGGTTTCCTTTTTTGAAAGTGGTTGGTTTAATGCTTCAAGGTTTTCTAGATTGTGAGTTGTGATTAAAACTTGTTTGATAAGCATTTTTGTTTACACCATTGGTTGAGTGAAGTACTTTGAGTTTATGCTTCAAGTTTTTCTGAATTGAGAGTTGTGATTAAAACCTTATTTTATAAGCATTGTTTTTTAAGCCAATTGGTTATGCAAAGAAATTGAACCTGAGTTAGAAAAGAACATGAGTATCATTGTTATGTGATATTTGTTATGAACATTGTTGTTGAAGCCAATTGGTTATGCAAAGAACTTTAACTTGAGTTAGAAAATAACAGGAGTATCATTGTTATATTAGATTTTTTATTGAGCATTGTTGGAAATATTTTGAGTTGGTTGATACATGCTTGGACTAGGGTTTGTGAGAAAGGGTTGTTCCTTAAGGTGATTGGTTGAGTAGATTTGATTGAGCCTAGTCAAGTGAATGTGTGAAGTGGTTGTTCAAGTTCCATGAAATAAACTATTCTATGAGATTGATTTGAGTTGAGATTGAGATTTGAGTATAGAACATATTGAGTCTCTAACAATTCTCTTTATGCTTCTATGAGATTGATTTGAGTTGAGATTGATATTTGAGTATAGAACATATTGAGTCTCTAACAATTCTATTTATGCTTCTATGTGATTGATTTGAGTTGAGATTGAGATTTGAGTATAGAACATATTGAGTCTCTAAAAATTCTTTTTATGCTTCTATGAGATTTATTTGAGTTGAGATTGATCTTTGAGAAGAGAACATATTGAGTCTCTAACAATTCTCTTTATGTTTCTATGAGTTTGAGTTGAGAAAGTCATTGAGCATTGAGTATAGGACATATTGAGTCTTTAACAATTCTCTTTATGATTCTATGAGATTGAACAAGTTCTGTGTGGACTTGTTAAGCTAATTTGAGACAATTCTTTGAGAAGGCTTGTTGACTAATTTTGTGTGAGCTTTTGTGGAAGCTTACAATGCATATTTGAGCTAGTCATTGAGAGAAATTTTTGAGCAGATTTGGAAAAGTTCTGAATGAGCTTGTTGAGCAGATTTGGACAAGTTCTGAGTGAGCTTGTTGAGCAGATTTGAACAGGTTTTGAGTGGACCTGTTGAGCAAATTTGAGTAGGTTATATGTGGACCTGTTGAGAAGATTTGAGCAGGTTCTGAGTGGACCTATTGAGCAGATTTGAGCAGGTTCTATGTGGACTTGTTGAACATATTTGAGTTGGCTCTGGGTGGACCTATTGAGCAAATTTTATTAGGTTTTGATTGGACCTTTTGAGCATATTTGAGAAGGTTTTGAGTGAACCTATTGACAGAGCTTTGGAGGTGATAGAGTATAGAGAACAGAGTCTTAATGGATAGAGATCCAGCAGCCAATATAATTGAAGATAGATCTTCTAAGTGAGGAGTCTTCAAGTGGAGAGAGATCCACCAGTCAATGTAGTAGAGAGATAAAGTCTTCTAGAATATCACTAGCCAGATTTGAAGGGGAAAGAGTTCTCCTATGGAAGAGATCCACGAACTTGAGATTTAGGGGATCAACATCTCCTTTGGAAAAAGGTCCATAAACATTGTAATTGGGAAGGATTTCCAAAATATTATTTGAGAAATATTTTCTCTGTGGAGGTAGCCCACATTGGGTGAACCACGCAAAATTTTGTGTCTCTATTGTGTATGGTATTTTATGCATTGCTTTGATTACTGTTATTGATACTGCTATCTATACACTGTATAATATTAAATTGAAAAGAAAAGTAAAAAGTGGTCTTATAATTTTCACCCCCACTCTGAGTATAAGCTTGTGTTCTTAATCCTCGTTGGAGGTTTTCTCCTCTTCATTCATATCAATCTTCTAAATATCCTTGGGCTCATATTTCTTGGGTTTCACCTTCACCATGACCTTATCCACTTCATATCCTCCATCAACTTCCTAGATAATCTGCCCGGGATAAAAAAAAAATTGTAAGCCCTTCCCTGATATTGATGATGGAATTAACCATTGTGTTCATCATTTTTGTGGTGGAGGAAATGTTGTAATCCTTAAGTTTTTTGTTTTCATCCTAGATTTATTCTTCTCTATTCTTGATTTCAATAACATTGTTCCTGGTGGCCATGTTCTGAAGTCTGGATGATTTTCTCATAGGCTCTTCTGCTCTATAAAAACTTATGCTTTTTCTCGCCCTTAGTTTAGCGACATTCTCCATGACATTTTTCTTCCTCTCAGTGAGAGGCAGATGAACCAAGGGGGACTCACATTTGGACGATCTAGCACCAGCAGGGTTGGTCTTAGGACTATTGGCCACAACATACGTATAGATAACCTTGAACATGCCCTGATGGCAGGGGAGGTCATGAGTTTTATTGTCCTTGCAGGTTGTAATGGAATTATTCATGGAATTAAGAAAAAATAGAGGAATGTTGAGAGGATTGATATCCCTGAAATGGTTAACAAAGGCCAAGTGATAGGTTTTGAGGGTTTTGTCAATGTTATCATCAGTTATAAATTCCATTATGGGCTTCATGACAGAATTCCATTATGGGCTTCTAGCATTGGGATGTCTCCTCTCAGAATGCCAGGGTTCTTAGATTTTTTTGGAATTTTTTCATTCTCTTGGAATTCGGCCAATTCAACCTCCCAATTATGTTTATGCTTGTGGATAGAGTGACCCCTAGGTTTTTGACCAGTAATGGAGGATAAAATATGGACATCAATAGTGAACTCTCCCCCATGCACAAAAACATATCCATTATCCCAAGACTCATGGAAGGCTATGGTAATGTTAAGTTCATTGCTGAAGAAAATGTGGAGGAAAGGGAAAAAATACCTGTCATTGAGGATTTTATTAGCTATGGTGTCATAGGAAAAGGATTCAGGCTCGATGTACTCACTCGACATGATAGGGGCAATATGGGACCAGGTGATGGAATGGCTAGGGATACTGGGATTAGCTATCCAACAAGGATTAGAGATAACAGTCGTGCATAAGAGGGAAAAAATGGACAAGGTGATGGCTCTAAAAAGGACCCGAGAAATGGAAAGGAGCCAAGGAGGCAGGGAAAGGATGAGGCATGTGCTGAAGCAGTGAAAATAAGACTCATGTGAAATGGAATGCTTGCACAGAGGAGGGGCTAGCCAGCTCAAACAAGGACACGCATCATGGCAAAACATGGGCTTTGGAAAAAAGCTATTATTATGGCTGTATTTTTAGATTCAGCCATAGATACAGGGGTTACCTGTTTAACATTGTTGGGATTGGCCACAGGTTGAGCTGAAAATAGAGGTTGTTTTTCCTTTTGTTGTTGTTTTCCATGAAAGAAACTATGGGTATGAGTGGGCAACAAATTTTATTTCTATTTTTGATAATGTTGCTACCATTTGTACAATTTTTGTTATTTTACCCATTGATATCCCTGTAGTTTTGGTTGTAACCATGGTGGATGTTGTTGATTCCATTGTTGTTGCATCCAACCATGTTGAGACCATTCTTGGGAATATGCCCATGGTGGTTGATTCCAACATTGTTGAAGTGGACCTGTAGAAGACCATGGCATATACCAAGGATTATTTTCCCAATGTGCAGGAAATTGAGAAGCATTCTGATATGGAAACTTAAGAAAATTATCTCCTTGTCTTTGTCCTACAAAGTTGTATTCTTTCATAGGTTGAGACTATTTTTCAAAGATACTTTTAAGTTCTGGTAACAAACTACATTGATTTGTGGGGTGTCCTTTTTGACAAATGCTACAAGTAGCAGGTATAAATATTTTGTTCAAAGCACAATCATGAAGAGAGTGTTGCTTCTCATTACATTTTGAATAATAGATGATTGAAGGTTCAACAGATTCATTTTTTTCATTTACTACTTTATCAATATGTACTAAAATATCAGCCTCTTTCATGCATTCTTTCAAATCATTTGTGTTACTACCAGTTTTGTTTTTTCTATGCCTTGAATGAGAATAATTTTTACAAAGTTTAATGATTTCCTGAAATTCAAGTGCATTTGCATCTCCTTTCCCTAAGATATCCAATGCATCCCTAAATTTATCTTGTAGTCCTCTTAAGAATATGACTTTGCAAATTTCAGGTTCAACACTTCCACATCTCTTATGAACAAAAGAAAATCTATCTAGATAGTCTTCTAAGATTTTATTTTCCTCTTGTTTCATTGTAAGAAATTCATCATTTTGATTCTTGACTTGACAATATTCTTGGTATCTCTCCAAGAATATGTTTTCCATATCATTTCAAGTTCTAATTGAATCAGGTGCTAAGGTGATAAACCATCGTAGAGCTGACTCTTTAAGAGTGGAAGAAAACAATTTGAGCTTTTGATTGTCATTAGTGTAATCATGAGCTTGACATACAATTTTAAACTCAAACAAAAACATATCAAGATCTTCAGATGTAGTTCCCTTGAAAGTTGGTAACACTGAAGGTGAAATGGCCTTCATGGGAGCATATTTATTAAGATATAATTGAATGGGATTTTTAAAAGTTTTTGCAAGTGCACTAGTTGTACTAGGATAGAACATATTACTAGCTCTCCCTAGATTCTCTTGTGACATTTCCATTATAGGTTCCCAAAAACAATTATAAATCTTGTCAAATTTTCCTAAGTGTATGGATTTGTCAACAGAAAATGGTGTTAAACTACTGATTTTTCTTTCTTGTAATAATTTATCAAAGGATCCTGTAGTTCTTGAAGTGGATGATTGTGATTCTTTGAAAATTCCAACATTTTTGGAAATTAGAAATTTAGACAATTTTGACATAATTTCAACCTCTTGTAAAAAAAATTCTTCTTGTGGTTTCTTGCTTATTTTCTAAATGGGATGAAATACAATTTACCAAAAATTATTACTTATACCAGTCATTTATCGAGTTTTCACTCTAAATTTCACAACTTAGCACAATTAACAATTATTGGGCTGCTTTTACCTTCTAACAACACCGTTTCCCCAACAACGGCACCAAAAATGATGAGTGTCGTTAATCATACCATTTAATCATTATAATTGTCAATCCAAGTCTATATATGAAAGGAGATATAGGCAGCTTGAAAATCAGCTTATTCAGAAAAATAGGCTTTATTGATGAGACAAGTCAATTTTGGGGGTTTCTAGTGTCACCACTAGTCTTATGAACTGAATTAGAATCTTAATTATATTTGCTAGAGAATAAGTGCATAAATGGAAAGGTTGCAGAAAACTAAAACTAATTACCCTTGCAAAATCTAAAATAAAAGGAATAAAACATATTTACGCTTTGCAAAATGAAAATGACAAAAATAACAACTTTGCATAAATTTAATTCTAATAGCACTAGCAGAATGGAAATAACAGAAATGAAAAGAATTGCAGAATTGAAATACACACTCAACTATTTAATCACACAATGGATAATATCAAAATACTGGAAATAACTGATGAAAACAGGAAAAAACTTATGCTAGGTGGTCAGCTGCCATGCACACACATCTACTACTAAAAATATGACTTGCATTTACTAAAACACAGTTAAGAACAGAAAATAAAATATGACAATTCTTTGCTTAATCTGCTGCAGCAAAAGTTGTAGAAAAACCTGTCACCAATAAGCCTTCTTCTAAACCTAGACGTGGCCCTTGCTTCCCTATTCCAGAAGAAGGCAGAAAAACTCTCTTAACTACTTAAACACTCAGACATTTAATGGGACAAAAGATGAATGAGAAATCCTGCACTTTATTTAGTCTCAAGCAACATTACAATATTTGTAGGAAAACCTGCTAAAAACTGCAATTTGCCACAGATCTACTTTCTTACCACAAGTCCTATCCTTATTCTCTACTTCTCTACCTCTCTACCTGGCTCAACCAACATGGGAGCCTATTATTTATAACATTCTATTACATATGCCAATCCATTCTATTACTGCATTTCAGGGATTTAGCAACTGTTCTAAAGAAGTCTTCCTGAAATGCAGTAAACTGTTATGCTGCAGCATATCCATTTTCCTTGTTGTGTGTCATCCATTGGGAGAAATGCATTGGAAGCGGTGAGAAAACTTCTCATACAGCTATATCCATCGTCATCTCACCATTTACCACCTTTATGACCATTCTGTTTATATTTTTGACCAAAATTGGTCCTGTTCTGCTCATTCCGGAGCTGCTCCAAAATATTAGGTAGTGTAACAGTTTTGCACTTATCCATGCATCAGATGTGTAAGAAAGTGGTTTTGACTGACTAAACAGTCTTCCTTCGTTCCCAAAAGACCAATTCTATAGATTTTACATGTTGGAATTGACAAATTCTAAGCCATGCTATTTATTGATAGCTGGCTAGAATTTGTATGATTGTTTCCAGATTTCCTGCAATTCAATATTTTGACTGGTTGCTCTTATTTGGATCACATGGAAGTGTTGGCAAGTGGAGAAAGAGTCACTCCTAGCCTCCCTCATCTATTTTCAAGTGTTTCCTACATATTTAATTGAAAAATTCCATGTCTTCATTATGATAGGTGGTTGGAATTTGTATGGACTGTCACCTATTTTTTTACAACAATCAAAACATGCCCAACTACCCTTTTGGAGTGCTTATAACTTTTGCCTCGTAACTCCAATGTACACCAAATTTTACCCACATGTTCTTGGCTATATGAATTACATATGGTTAAATTTTAAGCTCTTAAATCCTCAAGAATTACTCTTAGAATTGTTGTCAAGTTGGCATCTAACACAAATGTTTACCAAAATTTCCAGCAGTCAAAAAGTGTGAAACTATCATTTTGTGCACCCCATAACTTCCATATTATTTGTATATATGCCTTTAAATTTTGGTCATGTGTTCTATCCATTATGAACTATAATTGGTATGAATTTGGTTCCTTAAATTTCTTTGTATAATTTCTAATAGATCCGCAAATATGCCCCTTAACGCAGATTTGCACCTGTTAACAACTCAGAAAAACAACTAAGGCATGAGCTCCAAAATGATGTAACCTTCATAAATTTTTATCTATAGCTCGGATTGACTTGATTCAAAAAGAAAAGTTGTAGTTATCGATGAGAGGAATATATCCATATCATCATAATGTAATTTTACTATAGTATGACATAAAAAATGACATGATACTCATTTTTGACCTTTTACAACTAAAATGCTTAAAATAGTCAAAATAGGGGTCTAATGTTTCTAACATAAAATCATGTAAAAAATTAACAATTAATATATTCTAATCAACTATTTGGTAATTTAACTTTGTATATTTAATAATATGGCAGTTTTTATATGTTAACCATATTGCAAAATGAGGCATTTCCAGGCCTCATCACATGCAATACAGTGGTAGTAACCATAAACCTGCCTTATAACTATTGTAGCATCATGAGTACCAAAACACCATTGTCATTTGTATAGGCAATGAATAACACAAGCTTATACTAAGAGGGGGGGTGAACAGTATAAGACCTCTTTTTCCTTTTTCTTTACACTTCTAAACAGTAAAGCAATAAACCCAAAGCAATATCAAAGCAATGCACAATATCATACACAAAGTGACACCAATTTTAACGTGGTTCATCCAAAAATTCTGGGCTACGTCCACAAAAATTTTCTCTAAAATTTATATCAAAGTTCTTTGGGAATCCTTCCCAATTACAAAGTTTATGAGCCTCGGCCCAAAGGAGATACCTTCCCCCAATCTCGAGTTCGTGGGCACCAACCCACAGGAGACACCAATCCCCTAGCTCTGCTCTGACTGGTGATCCTCTAGAAGACCTCTGCCTCTGGTACCTTTAGCAAATGGAACTCTATCCACAAAAGACACCTATCCTCCCTGCTCTGGCTGGAGACCTCTGTCCTCAACTCTATCACCTCAAAGCTGGTCCTCGAATTTGCACTAAACACAGTCCTTCGGTTTAGCACAAATGTCCTCATTATTTTTCTCAGATCTACACCAAACACAGTCCTTCGGTCTGGCACAAATGTCCTCGAATCTTTCTCTGGTCTGGGTACAAATCTGTCCTCAAATCTGCACCAATCTCTGTCCTCAAGTCTGGTTCACAAAAGTGGTTCACAAGCTTTCACTAAAGCTTGCTTGATCTTCACCCAAGTCTTCACCAAGACTTGTCTTAGATCTGCTTTTCCAGTTATCAGAAAAGCTCACATAAATCTGTCCTTAAATTCTCTCTGCTCAGTCGCAGTCGCACTTGGTCGAAACCAACCTTTGCACTGTCTACGCAAACATAGTGGCACTCAACTCTCGGTGATCAAACTTCTCACTCTGTGCTCTATCTGTGAATGTTGCAACACCAACAGCTTCTGCTCCTTTGCACTTTTCTGCTCTCTATGCGCTCTTGCTTCGCACTTAGCTCGATTTGGCACAACTCGCTCTCTGCGCACCGCGAACTTAAATTGCACACATTCGATGCTCCTAAATCTTGAAACAGCCCTCCTTTTATAACAAAAAATTCAAGATCAAAAACTCAAACTTAGTCGGTTGTAACCCTAAACTTCGTCGGCTCAAAATTAACTCTATCGGCTTCAACCGCCTCTGTGGTTCTGTAGCTTTTCTCGTGAAACTACAACATGTCGTGATATCGTGACACCTTTGCCTCCGTACACTTTCTTATGGCTTTTGTAGCGAAATCATGACACTTCAGCCTTTGTCAACTTTAACTACATTTGTGTCGTGATATCGCGACACTTTTGTCTTTGTCAGCATCAACCTTGCTTTTGTCACGATATCGCGACACTTCTCCCTTCGTCGACCACCTTTCTACTTTTGTCGTGAAATCATGACACTTCTGCCTCTGCTAACTTCGTCTCCACTTCTGTCACAAAATCATGACACTTTTGTCTTCATAGCCTTCCTCTCTGCTTTTGTCATGAAATCATGACACTTCACCTATGGAAGACATGCTTTTGGTTTTTATCACAAAATCGTGACACTTTTGCTGTTGAAATCCTACTTACTATTTTTATCACAAAATCGTGACACTTTCTACATCTGTACGCTTTTCCTTGATCCTATCACGAAATCGCTCTTTCAGCTTTTGAATGCTTTCTTTGCAACCCGTCGTGAAATCGTGACAGTTCTCATTTCAAACTCTTCCCTTTACTGCATGTCACGAAATCGTGCCAGTTCTCACTTCGAGTTCTGCAACATGTCATGAAATCATGACAGTTCTCACTTCATATTTTGCAGCATGTCACGAAATCATGACAGTTCTCACTTCGAACTCTGCAGCATGTTGCGAAATCATGATACTTTTCATGTTATTGTCTCTCTCTTCGAACTTGTCGTGAAAACGTGACAGTTCACACTGCAGACTCTCTTCTGCATCATGTCATGAAATCGTGACACTTTTTCGTCTATACAACCTTCCTTGCAATATGTCACGAAATCGTGACACTTTTCCTTCTCTGCCTTCCTGCTCTATTCAAGTCATGAAAATGCAACATGTCGCGAAATCGTGACACTTTCCACCTTGCTCTCCTTCTCTGCCAACATGTCACGAAATCGTGATAGTTTTTCCACTTGCCTTTTTCTCTGCCAACATGTCACGAAATCGCGATAGTTTTTCCTGCTTCTTCTCTCTCTTCCAACATGTCGTGAAATCACAACAGTTTTGCCAGCTCTTTCTCTCTCCTCTAACATGTCGCGAAATCGTGACAGTTTTGCCAACTCTTTCTCTCTCCTCTAACATGTCATGAAATCATGACAGTTTTGCCATCTCTTTCTTTCTCCTCTAACATGTCACAAAATCGCGACTATTTTTCTTGCCTGCTGTATATGTCGTGAAAACGCGACACTTTTCTTACTTGTCTTTTTCTTTGATCTTTTGCAAATGAGCCACTAAGGTCTTCTTGGAAACTCATTGTCCATGCTCTGAATATTAATTGACATCAAATCAAATTCCTGCAAAAGCTTCTTGACATCAATGACAACTTATTCACTTGAGCAAATGCAATATACCCAAAGTACCCAAAATTTCCAATAGGGAACACACTCTCTATTTGACTATAAAACGCCTACGTGGGTATCATATTGTAATAGCTAGGAAGCACAATGATATTTATTAAAGTTAATAGAATTCATTGCTTTTCATTTCATATATTGCATGGTGCCTACTTCATTGTCTACAAGATGGTGATAACGATGGGATACACCCATCCCTTGAGCTCTTAATTTATGCAATTTCTTGTGTTGTTATTTTATGCTTAATTTTAATATGCTACTATTTTTTGACTTTTGCTGCATTCAAGAAATCTAATAGGTTTCTATTTTATATTTTTAATTTTAATAACACGGGAGTAAGACCATCTAGCCTTGAATTATCCTAGAGTGAAACCATATACACATAGATGATCTTAGATAGAAACCATCCCACCTTAGACATTTACAGTTCACAGACATCTCTACCTCTAGTCATCGACAAAGGATAGGAATACAGGTAGGGGATCAATCACTTTCTGTTATGAGTCAATTTTTATTTGTAGATCTAGTAAAATTTCATTTATAAGTGATATTTTGTTATTGTATGCTATTTCTATATTTGCTTTATAAGTGCATGATATGATAGGGCAATTAGTTGCTTGCAATAGTATACATGCATCTTGCTTGAAATAAACAAAATAAAATCATTCTAGAGTTATTTGTGTTAGGTTAGTTGCATTTAGGAATTTAAAGTGATACCACATTAAAGGGGTACAGATCCTAAATAATATAAAATGAATCAAACACAAAATGATTCACAAGAAACATCAACAAGTTGTATTTCATCACCAACCATTGATCGAGACTAGTGACGGTGGGCTTCATCTCCATCCATTGGCTTGCACCCTAGTAAACATAGTGGCCCTTGCGAATGGCTTTTTAGATTTCATCACCTAGAATTTCCCTACTTTTGGGTGCATCCCAAATTACGAAGGTTAGACACCCTCCAATTCCTAAGGCTTAATAATATAGGAATCATAGTTTTCATTCATGCCCAAGCTCACACGAGGGTGAAGCAAAAGCCAAGTTGGACTAGTAGCAAGGCAATAGATAGTGTGACCTCTTTTGAGAGGTTTTATTTATAGTTAGGGTACATTCATCCAAATCATACTAGGTAGCCACATTTAGCCATTGTTGCATCACTTTTTATCAAAAAAGTGAGCTTCAACACACCCATTCTAGTTTGCATTTCATTATTGCATCTATAGTTATAGGAATAGGCTACATAAAACTCACAAAAATCCAAAAAAAAACATTTCAAAACTCAAAACAAAATAAAAAATATAAAAAATAAAAAACAACTCCAAATGATCTCACAAGTTTATCTAATAAACCATCAAATCTTTAAAACAAATAAAATCAAAATTTGTTGTTTGCTTTATTTTCTTTTGTGGATAGAGTTAAAAAAAATACAAAAATAGTCTTATCAAAAACCACCATCACCAAGCCAAACCATAATCAACCCAACCCATTCATTTCCCCATCTTATGGTCTCAACTCGAATTTAGGCCCAAGCTCAATTCATAGCCCAAGCCACCATGGACCATTTCAGTCTAGCCCCTTCATCCACCACTGCCCCTCCTACTCAGCAGTAAGTAGCCCTACAACCACCCTCGAGAAGCTATTCTAGATACATATAATAATTTATTTCTTTGATGACTAGGTCATAGGATTTATGCACCATAGAGCCATATCCCCACAACAAAGCTAGAGTTTATTGATAACCCATATTATTTAGGTTTTGTCATAGTCATTGATGTTGAGGTGGCCTTGGCCCTTCAAGGTAGCTTTATTCTTACACCGAGATCACCTTATCCATCCTTTCCACCACTTAACATCCTACCCCAATCACCTGTGCCCACACCCCATCCAATGATCTATGACCATATGTCTCATCCTACTGAATCAAATCCTCAGTATGGTATACCTATATCATTTTTCCTCTTGGAGGGTTTGATCCCAACCTAATGCAGGTTCAATAGTAGTAGACCAAAACCAACCTCCCCCAAGTCAAGTTAATGCAACATCACAATTGTCAACATCTAATCCATCCACTTTAACCTCTTTGCTTCAATCGCCATCACAAGGACCCAACCTTCCATCTATGTAAGGTAATTTCTTTATATATACCCTATCTTGGGTGACTAGACCACCTACCATCTAGGTGCTAAAACCCCCACAACCGTAGGATGCTTCCTAAAATCACTCCTAATCTCCACCCAACCACCTTTGCCCATCATCGGATATCACCCATCCTTGTTCATTGCTACCCATCTATAGCCTGAGGTTAAGGCTTATGGCTAGCAACCTCCACCCCAGTAGTACTACCAATAACAATAGTTGCCCCACTACTATCAACAACAACCTCATCCTTTGCCATAACAACATCAAAAACAACCCCCACCCTAGAAGTACTACCAGTAGTAACAATCACTATAGTAGTACTACCAAAAATAGCAACCTCCACCAACACCACACCCACAATAATCTACACAATATTAGTACTACCAACAATAACAACCACTACAACAGTACTATCAATAGCAACACCAAGCACCCCAAATACTTAACATCACTCAAAACAAAACATTCAACATCAACAAGTCACCCAAATATTGCTCTAAAAATAAACTATGGCCTACCAATAGGTCATCCAATAGCAACATCAACCACCATCTTTTCAAAAACAACAACCACCCATAAATTACTAGCAACCCTTTAATCAGGGTCCACCAGCCAACACATACATCTAACAATGGCTTGCCCAACACCAACAATACACACAATTGTAATTTTAGGATGGCACATCTTAGGGGTCCCTTAACATGCATCAAATCCATTCCAATGGTTAAAAAATCAGGTTTACACTTTATAGATGCAAGTTGTAGGTATAGGAAACCAAAATCTGACACTTAATAAACTACAAAAATTCCTCGTACATCCCTTAGTTCCTTCACCTTTGTACCCTTTGTTGTTCAAAATGCTAATATTTAAAAATTTAAAGGCAAGGAGGATCCCCAAGAGCATATGAGCAACATCATTAATGTGTGCTATCTTCTCAATGATATTGATGTGCTCATGCTACATACTTTTCCAATGTCTCTTGGAGGAGGATATTTAGACTCATTCAACCATTTTCCAATACATAGTCTATACAAATTTGATTAGATGGCTAACATATTTTTAGAATGCTGCTCATTAAGCATGAAGAAGAAAACAACTATGATAGATGTCTTTAATATTTGTCAATTTCATGATGATTTGATCTTAGATTAATGTGCTAGATGGCGAGCCATGATAACAGAATTACCATTCTCACTCCCCAACAGTGATCTTACAAGAATATTTACTAGGAGTTGTTCGAAATAAATATCGCTATCGTTACAACTCCAACAGTATCACACACTAGAAGAAGCTCTAGTGCAAGCTAAGATAATAGAGGACATAAAGATCAAGGAAGGATAAATAAAGCTAAAAATTAAAGAGTGGAACAATACGAAACTCTAAGGGAAACTAAAAAATAAATCAAAGCCCAACCAAGTTAATCATGTGGTTTTGAGCACCCCAAGTGGTTCAAATCAATAACATCAACACCCACCTCAACAAAATCCCAAATTTTAGCCTCAATCATAATAGATCACATACCATATTGTGCCACCTCCCCCATAATTGTAGAACCAACAACAAGATAATCACAACAAGAATCTTAGCAAGCCCTCTTGCAATTACACTCCACTTCCAAATCCTTATTCAATTGTTTTCCAATGGCTATATGAAGAACAGATAATTATTTTACTAGAAGTAATACCACAAGATCTAAATAAGATCAATTTGAGGTCCTACAAATTATACCATTACTATGTTTATCACAAGCAAAAGGGCCATGATAATAATGATTGCATTGCATTCAAGAACATAGTACAATATCTTGTAGAGAAGGGGGCTATAGCCATTGACAATACTTTGGCTCCACATAACCAAAACCTTAGTATCCATCAGGACCTGTTTCCAATACACAATCAACAATACATCACACCACCTACAACCATGCCACCTAACCAAGTAAACCACCTCAATACTAGGCCATAACATCAAAAATTTGTAGGGATGATACACATAGTTACTCAAAACCAATGTTATCTTGAGCAATCAATGTCACCGATTGACTCCAAAAATATCCTCTCATCCTCTACATTACCCCCACCACCAATGAAATCCATGTTGCATCCCCCAAGACCCATCATTTCCCTTACTAGTCACCTCACATAGAGTCGCATAATAGCATTGACCAAGATTTCAATATATGATATTATACAACAATCACCCCTATATTGCAAGGTATTAATGGAAATACTAAAGTCCAAAGTACAAATACAATATCCTAACACCTTTATGAATTTTTTGGGCAACATTCAAGTGTGTAGAAATCCATCCATTTTCTTCTATGATCATGAGGTTAAAGCCTTACCCGTATAATAACCTGATCTACCTTTGCACATAATAGCTCATATAGATCACAAGCTCTTTAAACGAGTCTTGGTGGACATTAGGTCATCAATCAACATCACTATATTTGTGGCTCTTCTACATTTAAATCTCCTACCATCAGACATAGTTGCCTCACCATTCATCCTACGGGCCTTCAATGATGCATTGATCAATGCTAGGAACAATTGTTTTACCTATTCAAGTAGGCATAAATACCATACCTACATAATACTACATCCTTTAATGAGAGCTGCAATACAACATCCTACTAGGATGACCATGGATACAATATATGCAGTACGTCCCCTCAATACTACACCACTATCTCAAGTACATTCATGAGGATCATGTGCATTGCATGCCCACTAACAAGGAACCATTTTAATATTGCAACATGGTGTCTAACCCACATGAGATTCCCTTTCCATCCACCTACCTATACCTTATTCCAACCTCACCTGCACTAGCCCCTATGCTAGTGGCACCTAATCCCACTATACTGCAACCATCACCAACCCTCAACCCACTTGTGTATCCAAATTTACCATCCATTTTGCTTCATCCAACCCACTACACTATCCTAGCTATTCCATGTAGTCTCAAATACCCAACACCCCTGGCCATTCAACATAGTCATGCTTGACCAAATCCTCCACCTCCTAGCCAACCCTTTTCTACTCAAGGTCTACCCTGTTACCTATAGACACCACCCATGCCTACCACAACTACCTCATTTCAACCAATCACACCACCATCATCCATAGTAGCCCAAGTCACTATTATCTCTTTATCAACCACAATTGGTAGATATCCCTCCATGATGAGACATCTAGACCCTCCACCTATCCCATAGCTAGTGATCACATCGAGTGTTGGTCAATATACTAATACCTCATCCATCATAGCACCTCCAATCGGTTTGCCCTCCACACAACCTAAACCACCACCCCAATAAAATCCACCCATTGAGCCTCCATCCACGTCAGACATCACCCAGGTTTCACCCATAGAAGTTCATTAATTAGAAGGGGATGTGAGAATCATTTCCACATTTGCTTCCTAAACTGTGTAGGTTGCAGTCCATATAGCGAGTCTAGGGATAGATGAGTATCTAGTACAAAATGTAACATTCATACCTGTCCTCATTTAGTTAACTAGGAATTTTGGTTACCCATGCATTGGCACCATTATTTTCCATGGGTTTTACATCCAACTCAATGAATTTCATGTATGTTGGAGTGGATACTTCCTTCGATACACCTCTTGAGGAGCAGCCCAAATCACCATTCATTGGTGATCTCAAGTTTTTGTTTAATCCCTCCTTTGTGATAAAGTACTTCCAATACTATCTGATGAGGCAGAAAATTACCTTATACAAAGACTATTTTTGATAACTTTTAAAACTATTTGGAAAATCTTATGTTATGTTTTAAAATGATAGTGTTTGCATGTTTAAATATTAAAGTGCATGTATCATGTTTTGACTATTTTTTCTATGTTTTATAATCTGTTTCAACTGAATTATTTAGTATATTTTGCATTTAATTGAAGATTGTAATACTAATTTGCTGCTATGTATTTGGTTCTGTGCTTATTTCATTAGCTTTCCCCACTGTCTAACTATTTCAAATGACCAAAAAGGTGCCAAAACTTGTTCCAAACAATTTGACTATGCAGAAACAGGAAATTGTCCATTCAAATTCTAGCCATTTGTACATATACAACATGGCTTGGAATTGGTCCACTCTAGCTCGTGCAAAGGATGGAATAAGTCTTTTGGGTAATTATGGAGACTATTCACGCCATCACAACTACTTTCCTATGCCTTTGGTGCATGAATTAACACAAAATCTATTATCCTGCATGATATTCTGGAGCAGCTTCAGAATGAACACAGTAAGAACAGTTTTGGTCAAAATCACATATAACAGCAATAGAAGGATGGTAAACGGTGGTTGTAGTTGTTTAAGGGATGTCATTATTCTTACCAATACCTGTCCCTCAATGCATGAAGCTCGGTAGAAAGAATGGATAAAGAATAACAAAACAAATCCTTGCATTCTAGAAAATAGTTCTGCAACAGTTGTAGCAACCCTATATAGCAGCACAAAATCCTATCAATATTGTAACCCATTAGTATAAATAAGATAGCTCCTATTTGGTTGAGCATATAATAGCTAGAGGATAAAGAATATCATAATTTTAAGAGTTGTAGCATTATACTAGAGCAGAACAGTATTCTGCAGGTTTCCCCTACACTACTGTTATGCTACTGCATATTTAATAAAAGGTGCAGTTTCATTATTTATGTTGGCATTCTAAGTTTAGTGTGAATTTTTGATAGTTCAGGATAGGTACTTTTACCTTATTCTAGTTCAAGAAACAAGGGCCACTTCCAGGCCCAGGGGAAGGATTAATTCTGCCAGAATTCTGCTCATTTCTTGCTACAGCAAATCGACAGGAATCTGACAACTTATTGCATGATTAAATGTTGAGTTAAATTGCATATAACATTTGGTAAATTAATGCATTGTAGTTAAGTCATCTAGAGTAGATTTTATAGCATAACACTTTATGTTTTAGCTTCAGCATTTCCAGTTTGTATTTCCAGTTTACATTAGAGAGTTTCTTGTTATTTTAGTTGTTCCAGTTTTGCAATATATGCTTATTAAACTTTTGAATTTTGTTATTGTGTTAAGATTTCATTTTTTGAAATGCGTGATGCTTCAAATCCTTAAGTTCTAATTCTGTCATTTTAATTCTATCATTTGAATTCTATCATTTTAAATTATGTAGCAATAGTTCAATTTTCTTTTCAGCAATAGTGTGAATCTCTACAAATTTATTTTTACAAGGATAATTAGCAGTTTAGTTTCCGTTTTAGGAGTTAAAAAGGAGACACAAACACCCCCAAGCACTAACTCTCCCATGAATAAAGCCATGATCTGGATGAAATAATATTCAGACTGTTTATATCTGGTTTCGTATATAGCCTTGGACACTGCCCTGGATTGACAAACATAATGATTAAATGATGAAGAGTTGACGACATTCATCATTCTTTTACACCATTTTTGGGGATATCTTAGGTTTTGTTAGGAGAAGTATAGCACTCCAGGAACTATCTTGTTACACGTGAGAGTTCTTGAAAACTGAATTCTAGTTCATACCGTGGATGAGCATGAATGCATAGACCAAGAGATAAAATATGAAGGTTTATCAGAACTAGCTCTTTTCCACCAAGGCGTTCTTCATGATCAGGTGAAGATCTTCCTGTGTATTAACTTCCTAAAAGACTTAAAAGAGAATCATATTCTTCATCAACTAAAATTTTAGTATTTTTGCAAGAAGAGCTCTTAGAGGCACTTGCTTCTAGACATACCCATAGGGTTGATCCATCTGAACCAGTTGAACAAGTCAAAACTGAGGAAGCAACTATAGCAGAACAAGGAGAACATGATAGGGAAATTTTTGGTCATGATGTTGACAATCCTGTTAGAAATTTTGAATACCCTATTTGTCTAAATCCTACTTCAAATGCTCCTATGAAAATAATTTCACCCTCAGTATTACCAATATTTAGGGGAATTATTTCTGAAGATCCTGATTAGTTCTTGTTTGAATTCAAAGTTTTGTGTCAGACTTATGACTATGTCAATGATAACCAGAAACTGAAGTTATTTCCCTCTACACTCAAATATGCAGCCTTACTATGGTTTATGAGCCTTGAACCAGATTCAATCCGCACTTGGGATCAAATGGAAACTGTATTTTTGGATATGTATCAGGAATATTGTAGAGTGAGAAATAGGAAGGATGAGTTATTTTGTATTAGACAAGAAGAGGATGAAAACTTAGAGGATTATCTTGATAGATTTACCTTTATCCAAAAGAAATGTGGTCCTGTGGAAACTGACTTATTAAAAACTATATTTCTGAGAGGTTTGTAGGATGATTCTGGAGAAGTATTAGTTTAATGGGAAAAGGAGATATAAACCAATTTGAGATTAATGATATTGTAGAGTTATGTAGAAATTATTCCTGAACTAGGCAAAGAAGAAGGAAGCGAAATCCTGGTAATACTGATATAAAATATTTGATGGAAGAAATGGCTAACATGAAAACTGATATTCTTGTACAATTAAATTCCGCATTAGGGGAAATAAATGCAAAATTCAATTCTACACCACCCCTAGCTATTTATTGTCCTATATATAGAAATAAGCATACCTTTCAGGAGTGTCCTTTAGATAGAACTTCTATCTCAACTATTTGTGGTATTTTTTCAAAATAGCATAACACTGATAAGTGCCATCTCCTGCCTCACCTTAAAATATTTTGCAAACCCAAACTGAAGAACTTAATGTTATTGGGCAGAGTCCAGGAGGCAACTTTTCACACTGCCAGAATGTCCGTCGTATTCCTACAAGGTGGGGAAAAAATCCTTGTAATATGCCTTGGGGATATTTAGAACCACCTCCACAGCCCTGGAATCAATCATGGTCAGCCCCTCAAGACTCGTCACATTCTGGTTGGAATCGACCATGAAATCCTGTTAATCTACCTTGGACACAGAATCAACAATTTGGGAAAATATAGGGGCCACAATACCCATCATATCAAGGGGATGAGGTATCAAGGACATACTCAAAACCTGCTACCAGCTCCTAATAAGAACTTTCAAGGAAGAATACAACCTCAACAAGCATAGCCAGTTAAGCAACCTCCACTTCCAACTCAGCCTGTGGCTAACCCAAATAATACCAGACAAACAACCCTTGTTTATGGGGTTGAGTCTAAAGATTCTGCTGCAATTCATGTACTTGACTTTCGTAATATCTAGTTACACTCAAGGAAAGTTTTATCTGACCCTGCTCCACCCACAATTGAAGAGATTGATGGAAATTAAGAATCTTCACATTTAGAACCAGTGCAAACAAAAGAGAAAGAAGAAAAATTAAAAAATAAGCAGGAAAAACAAGAACCCCCTATAGGAGAAGTTCCATACCCTGAAAGGTTTAAAATCTTGCAACTATTCCTAAATAAGAATTAGTTACAGAACTTAAGAAAATGATAATTTATCTTCCTTTGTTGCAATAAATAAAGGATGTGCCCTTAATTAAGAAAACCATTCAGGAGTTGTGTATCAAGAAACCTAGCAGAAAGAAGAAAGCCTTTCCTAAAACTATGCAAGTAGAAATGAAGTTGGCTGACCTGCTATCTAGAAAATTAGTGCCTCCCAAATATAGTGATCCAGAAAGTCCAGTAGTCATAATTACTATTGGGTTTGTGCAAATTCCAAATGTACTAATGACCTTGGAGCTGCAATCAATGTAATGACTAAGAAAACAATGCAACAACTGCAACTCAATAATCTCAGTCCTACCACCACATTTTTGGAAATTGCAGATAGGTCGATTGTCAAGCCAGAAGGAATACTAGAAGATATTGCCATTGAAGTCTCTTCCTAGGAATATCTTGTACATTTCTTGGTGTTGCAGCCTATAAATTTAGTTAGTGGTTATCCCATCATTCTCAGAAGACCTTGGCTTGCCACTACAACTACCTTTATAGACTGCAGGTCAGGAGAAATGACTACTTCAAATGGCATTGACCTTAAGAAGATTTCCTTGTATCGACCAGCCCAGCCTTCAACCAAATTTTCTGGACAGATATGGTATCCTGAGTCTAATGAAGAACAAGGATAAACTATTACCACTTTAGCCATAGTCATAGTGAAGGAACACATTAATGAAATCAACTCACCAAAAAGAGAAATTTTTGAAGATGATACTGTCTTAGTTGAAACATTACAAGAGGAAGAACTTAAAGATGATAAAATCATTGTTCATCACTTGTTGTGGAAGGATGAAGACCATACCTCAGAACATTTGTTACCTATTCCCATACAGGAAAGTTCTTTCACACTACCACATGGATGGCATCATCATCTTCTTACCTATTTTACATGTCCTATGCATGGAATGATTCCATCTGGCATCACTTATGAAATAGAATCTAGAGTATTTCATACTCTGTAACCACACCAATATCCATTAAATTCTTTAATCAACATATATGAATCAGTTAATTTTGTTTATCCAAGGATTAAACAAATTGAGATATAACCAAAAAAAGTGCTAAATATTAATATGATGGAGAGCCAAACTTTCTAAAACCAATTCTTATTCAAAAACTTGGAAAAGATCCCTCACAAACCCTCATTCTGTGGCTATATAGCCAAAAAAACCCTAAAAATTGAAATGAGTCAGATGGGGCCCAAAATTGGGGTGCGCATCCCTCTTACAATAGACAAGCCAAAAATAAAGTTTCACATCCTAACTCTAAATACATTAGGAGATATTAACCTCCGAACAACTCAAAAAGCATAAAAAAGTAGGTAAGAAATTTTAAAACCTAATTTTAGGGCACTAGATGATGGAATTTGGCCCCAAAAACTGATTTTTTTGGACAAATAGGACTCTAGGGAGTCGTATTTGTTTAGAACTCTCCCAACTAGCTCCCTGTCAAATTTCACGTCAATCGGAGCTACGGTTGAGAAGTTATGGCCCCGACAATTTCGTTGGATGCTCCTGCATCAGACACCCGGGGTGGATTGAGAAGTGACCTTCACTTCTGTACTGTTAGAGGAAAACCCAGGTGGTCAACCTCTATTTTGGACAACCAAGTTGCATCTTCTACAGGTCTACCCTTCCACTTGACCAAATATTCTAAATACTACCTGTTCTCGGTACTTCGCCTTCTCGAGTGTCTAGTATTTCCTCTATCTCATCTCGTGGGTCGGAGTAGACGCTGGAATACTCCACAAATCTGTACTTGGTGTCTCACTACTGCCTCCTTCATGGTATTCTTCCAAGTCAAAAATATTAAAAATAGGTGATATATTCAGCTCACTTGGCAATTCCACTTCATAGGCATTTCCTGAATCTCTTTTACCTATGATCCTGCATGGTCCAAACCTCTTCATCTTCAGCTTGTTGTAGGTTTTGCTAGGAAACCTTTCCTTTCTCAAATGTACCATGACCTCATCTCCCACTTGGAACTCCTTGAAACGCCTCTTTTGATCTATTTTGGCCTTGTACTGAGTATTCATCTTACTGATATGTTGTTGTACCTCTTCATGTAAACTCTTTATGTGCTCTACAAAATCTTCACCTCTCAAGATCGCTTCTTTTCTCCTTTACCCATCGTTCTCAACTCGAAGCATTCCTTGGGTTGTTCCCATACACAATCTGGAATGGTGATTTACCAAGATTTATGTTGATAGAATTGTTGTAAGCAAATTCTCGCTCGTGGCAAAATCAAATCCCATCCCTTGGGCTTATCTCCTACCGGGCATCTTAGAAGATTACCCAAACTTCTGTTCACCACCTCTCGTTTGTCCATCGATCACGGGTGGTATGCAAAATTGAACTTCAAATCCGTTTTCAGCTTCTTCCACAAAGTCCTCCAAAAATAACCCACAAATTTGGTATCTCTGTCAGATACTATACTCTTGGGTAGACCATGAAGGCATACCACCTCCTTGAAAAACAAGCCTGCAACATGAACTGCATCACTCATTTTCTCAACATGGAATAAAATGAGCCATCTTCGAAAACCTGTCAACCACAACAAAAATGGAGTCATTCCATCGTTGTGTCCTTGGTAGGCCAAGAACAAAATCCATACTGATGTCCTCCCATGGTCTCTCCGATACAGGTAATGGCTAATACAATCTCGTATTCTGTCTCACTCCCCTTAGCCATCTGACACACTCGCAACCCTTCACAAATTTCTTCACATCCTCGCCGCAACTGTGGCCAATGGTAGTTTTCACTAACAAGGGCAATGGTCTTATCTCGACCAAAATGTCCAGCTAGTCCTCCACTATGCTTCTCCTTTATCGATTCTCCCTCATTGAACTTCTAGGAATGCACAATTGGTTCCTTCTGAATAGCATCCCATCTTGGATTATAAAATCCAACCACTTAGTTCTATCCAAAGTAGTAGGAGACAAACATGCCTTCCAAGCCTCTACAAAATCTGGATCCTCTAGATACAAACTCTTGAGTTCTTCAAACCCAACGACTTCCACTTTCATCTCTATCAACAAATTTTGCCTTCTACTCAAGGCATCTGCAACCCTATTAGACTTCCCACTCCTATGCTTCAAAACAAAGGTATAACTCTGTAGGAATTCAACCCACTTCAAATGTCTCTCGATTCAGCTTTTCCTTGACTATTAATATACTGCAAAGCTTGATGATCAGTGATATAAAACAAACTCTTTTGCTAACAAATAGTGTCTCCATTTCTTAAGAGCCCGAACTATAGCATAAAATTCCCGATCATAAACAGAATATTTCTTCCTAGCATCATTTAACTTCTCACTAAAATATGCAACAAGGTTTACCTTCCCGACTCAACACAACTCCAATGGCACTCGCCACTAGCATCACAATCAACCTGAAATACTTTATTAAAATCCGAAAGTACCAAAATGGGTTGTTCTGTCACCTTATTTTTCAACATCTCAAAACTTGCACCTGCCTTTGTATTCCACTTAAACTCCTTATCCCCTCTCATGGTTTACGTGAGGTGCACAAATACTGCTAAAGTTTCTAATGAACTTTCTGTAGAAACTTGCAAGACCATGGAATGATCTTACCTCCATTATGTTCCTTGGAGTAGGCCACTCCATGATAGCATTCACCTTCTCTGGATCCATTTTTAGACCCTCATCTGAGATGAAAAATCCCAGATACACCAACTCCTTCACAAAACTGCACTTCTTCAAATTAATCAAGAATCGCTCCTCCCTCGACTTTTCAAAAACTATCCGAACTTGCATCAAATGCTCTTCCAATGTCTTACTAAAAATCAGAATATCATCCAGATAAACAATAACAAACTTCTCTAGGAATTCTCTCAACACCTCATTCATCAGCCTCATGAATGTACTAGGTGCATTGGTTAACCCAAACGGCATAACCAACCACTCATATAAACCCTCTTTGGTTTTGAAGGTTGTCTTCCACTCATCACCCTCTCTGATGCGAATCCGATGATACCCACTCTTTAAATCAATCTTTGTGAAGTATTTAGCTCCACTCAAACAGTCCATTATATCGTCCATTCTAGGTAATGGAAATCTATACTTAATGGTAATCTTATTTATGGCTCTGGAATCAGTACACATTCTCCATTCTCCATCCTTCTTTGGTGCTAGTACTACAGGTACTACACAGGGACTTAAACTCTCTCTAATCAACCCCTTCCTCAACAACTCTTGAACCTGTCTGTTCAACTCTTCACTCTCCATGGGAGACATTCTATGGGCTGCCTTATTGGGTAAACTAGCTCCCGAAATCAAATCAATTTGATGGCTAATCTTTCTCACTAGTGGCAAACCCTCGGGCACATTATCTCGACACAATATCGGGAAACTCTTCTAACGGACTTTCAACTTCTACTAGAATATCCATACATTGTTCCTTCTTAACAGTAGGAATTAATGCATAACACATAGAATCCCTCTTGAGGCCATCCAAAAATTTTCTACCATCTACCAAACAGATTCTAGCACTACTACATACCTTTTCATCCACTTCCTTCAATGGCTTCAACTTGTGACGCACTCCATATTTCGTCAGAGAGTAAGTATTTGCATGCCCATCATGCACCGCACGTCTATCAAATTGCCATGGCCTCCCCAACAACAAATGGCAAGCATCCATAGGCAAAACATCACACATAACCTCATCTTGATAATTTCCAATATGAAATTTAACTAAACACTGCTCACTGACTAATGCTCTATGATCTTTTTGCAACCATGCAATCCGATATGGATGCGGGTGCTTCCTCTTCTCCAAGTTCAACTTAGCAACAATTTCTCCTGAAACTAAATTATCCGTGCTACCATTATCTATGATAACATTACAGACCTTACCTGCACATTTGCATCTTGTGCGAAATAAGCTCTTCCTCTGGTCCACATCTTTCCCTCCATTCATCAATGCTCTTCTTGTCATCAACACTTCTCCTCCTGCTTCTTCAAAATATTCTGATTCAGCACCTTCATCTACTACAACAGCTTTGGCATGACCCTCAGGTCTCTTATTCGTCCTCTCTTGGTGTTGGGGACACTCATATGCCCGATGTCCCTCTTCCCCACAATGGAAACAAGTTCCACGAAATCCTCCTCTTCCATACCCACGTCCAGATCTACCTCTTCCTCTTTGGTAACCATTGTTCTAATCACGAGGGCGGTAGGTATTCTCCTCTTTTCGATCCTGGTTATTACTTGTTTCACCAGTCTTCTTTCGATCTTCATATTTTTCTCCACTGGTTCTTCCACCAGTTCTTTCACCACGACCTCTTCCTCTTTGTTTGCTTTCAAATCTTCTGTTCAGCTTCTCTTCAACCTTCAAGGCAAACCGATATGCATCCTCAATGGTGGTCATCCTGACCAAACTAAGTTCTTCTTGGATATTCATTCTTAACCCATTTATGTAACGAGCTACTTTCTCCTTATTAGCCTCTGAATGGCTGGTTTTGATTGAGATCTTGTAAAAATCCTCTATATATTCTTTGAAATATTTGTTTGACTGTCTCAAACTCTGCATTTTCCTTAACAGATCCAATTCATAATCTACATGAATAAACTGCCTCTTCAACTTCTCTACCATTCGATCCCATCTGGTTATCTTTTCCTTTCCTCCTCTATTTCTTTCTAGTTGCACTCCTTTCCACCATATGCTAGCATGGCCTTTCAACTTCATTTTTGCAAACTTGATCCGATCTGGATCTACAACCTCCTCATACTCAAAATATTCCTCCATATCATTGATCCAATCAATCAACTCCTCTGGATTGAGATTCCCATAATACGTGGAGACATCAAACTTTGGCTTCTTCCCGATCCGAGATATGGCCTTAAATAATCTAGCTTCTGTAGGATCCATTGCTTCTTCTTCATCTGATGGATCATCAACCTCCCAAGCTTCATCTTCACTACGGTCTTCTCTCCTTGGCTCAACCCCTCTTCGCAACTCCTCTTGCGGGCTTGCACTTGCCTCTCGCAAAGCTCTGAAATCTTCTTCGAGTACCACATTTCTCCCACCACCATGGTTTCTTCGTGGAGGCATTCTTCCTCGCTCTCTTCTCACAACCCTTCCACAGATCCTGGTGCAAACTGCCTCACTTTTGATGATCTGTTCACACACTCAGGAACCCTACGCTCTTCCATAGATCCTGGTGCAAACTGCCTCACTTTCGGTGATCTGCTCACACACTCAGGAACTCCGACTCTGATACCACTTGATGGAGAGCCAAACTTTCTCAAACCAATTCTTATTCAAAAACTTGGAAAAAGATCCCTCACAAACCCTCATTCTGTGGCTATATAGCCAAAAAAACCCTAAAAACTGAAATGAGTCGGATGGGGCCCAAAATTGGGGTGCGCATCCCTCTTACAATAGACAAGCCAAAAATAAAGTTTCACATCCTAAATCTAAATACATTAGGAGATATTAACCTCCGAACAGCTCAAAAAGCATAAAAAAGTAGGTAAGAAATTTTAAAACCTAATTTCGGGGCACTAGATGATGGAATTTGGCCCCGAAAACTGATTTTTTTGGACAAATAGGACTCTAGGGAGTCGTATTTGTTTAGAACTCTCCCAACTAGCTCCCTGTCAAATTTCACGTCAATCGGAGCTACGGTTGAGAAGTTATGGCCCCGGTAATTTCGTTGGATGCTCCTGCATCATAATAGTTGGCTGACTAATAAACAGGAAGTCAAATTATTTGTTGTTTTACAAAAACATGTTCAAGATTTTGCCTAGAACTATAAGGACATGGCCGAAATTCACCCTGAGGTGTGCACACATAGGATATACACTGAAGATGTCAAACTAGTGAGACAACCTCAGAGACGTCTGAATCCTGCTCTAAAATACATTGTTAAAGAAGAAATTGAAAAACTTTTAGAGGTAGGATTCATCTACCCAATTTTAGATAGTAAGTGGGTTTTTCCATTGGTCATTATTCCAAAGAAAAATGAGAAAATGTGAGTGTGGATTACAGAGAGTTAAACAAAGTGACACATAAAGACCATTTTCCATTGCCATTTATAGACCAAGTGTTAGATACCCTTGTTGGTAAGAAATTTTTCTATTTTCTTGATGGTTTTACTGGTTATAATCAGATCCAGGTTGCACCAGAGGACCAGGAGAAGACTACTTTCACATGCCCTTGGGGAACATTTGCTTACAGAGTGTTACCCTTCGGTTTATGTAATGCCCCAACAACATTTCAAAGAGTTGTTTTGACCATATTCTCTGATTTGACAAATGAAAGTGTAGAGATTTACATGGATGATTTCATAGTATTTGGGGATAGTTTTGAATATACTTTAGAACAACTTGAAAAAGTTTTAATAAGTTGTGAAACATACCATTTGTCTCTTAATCCTGAGAAATACTTCTTAATGATGGAGGAAGTGATTGTCCTTGGTCATCATATCTCCTCTTATGGGATCAAGGTTGATCCTAAAAAGGTGGAAGTCATCAAAAACCTTCCTCATCCAAAAAATCAAACTGATGTGAGGAGTTTCTTGGGACACATTGGTTTCTATCGTAGGTTTATTGCCAATTTCAATACCATAGCAAATCCAATGTTTGCATTACTAATGAAAGATTCTGAATTTACTTGGTCTACTGAGTTTCAAAAGTCTTTTGATGAATTGAAAGAAAAATTAACAACTTCCCCTGTATTGAGAGGACCTAATTGGAAATTTCCCTTCCATATTCAAACTGATGCTTCCAATATTGCTATTGGAGCTGCATTAGGATAAATTGATAATGGGGAGAATTATGCCATTTATTATATCAATAAAAACTTGACAGGGGCTGAAAAGAACTACACTACCATTGAGAAGGAGTTCTTAGTTGTAGTATATGCTATCAATAAGTTTGACATTATATAATAGGATATCAGGTATACCTAATGAATAAACCTCTGGTTAGTGCAAGAATTATTCACTGGTTAATATTGTTGCAAGAATTTGATATCACTATAGTCAATAAACCAGGGAAAGCTAATGTTATTGCATATTTTCTGTCAAGATTGCCAAATGTAAATACAGGAGAGTTGGTTGAAGATGCATTTTCTGATGAGAAAATGTTCGCTATTTCTATGCAATCTCCATGGTTTGCAGATAATGCTAATTACTTGGCTACAGGAAAAATTCCTCTTCACTTTACTCCTAAACAAAAGAAACAGTTAATCAAGTAGAGTTCTTATTTCAAGTGGATAGGAGGTTTACTTTTTAAATGCAGTTCTGACCATATTTTGTGTATATGTGTCCACAAGGATGAAGTATATGATATCCTACGAGCATGTCATGATGAACCTTCAGGAGGAAACTATTCAGTCAAGAGTACAATTTGAAAGATCTTGGGTATTGGTTATTACTGGCCATCTTTGCATAAAGATGTGAAAAATTATGTTAGACATTGTGATGCATGCCAAAGGATGGGAAAACCTACTTTCACTAGTGAAATACCATTACAACCTCAAATAGGAATAGAACCATTTGAGATGTGGGGGCTAGATTTTGTAGGACCCATTAACCCTCCTTCCCAAGGGAAAGTGCATATCTTGGTATGTGCTGACTATGTAACCAAATGGGTAGAAGCCTATGATTTTAAGCATGCTCAAGAAGAGAAAGTTGTTGATTTCTTGTATTAATATATTTTCCTACGTTTTGGATCCCCACAGTCCATCACCACATATCAAGGACCTCAATTTACCTCAAGACTTATTGAAGCTTTCACTCAACTATATGAAATCAAGCATAGGAAATCCTCACCGTATCATCCACAAGCCAATGGTCAGGTTGAAGTAACAAATAGGGAATTAGAGAGGATTTTAACCAAAACCATAGCTTCACATAGGAGAAGTTGGTTGGAAAACTACCTGAAGCAATTTGGGCTTACAACACTACTTGGAAATCCACCACTGGATTTACGCCATATGAATTGGTTTATGGAAAAAAACCTCTTTTGCCTATTGAATTTGAGTTATTGACTCTTCAAACTACTTTGGATGTAGGTATTTATTTGTCACAGGCACAAACGGACCAAATTATGTAGCTTAATGCATTGGATGAGCTATGGGATGCATTGCACCAGACTGAGATGATCCAAGTACAACGAAAATTGTGGCATGACAGTCACATTCAACAAAAGAAATTTCAATAGGGCGATTGTGCTTTGTTGTTTGACTCACGATATGAAAACTATCCTAGAAATTTGTAGACTCGATGGCTCGGACCATATCATATTGAGGAAGTGTTTGCAAATGGATCTATACGTCTTTCACCTATTGATGATTCAAGAAGAAAGTTGGTGGTTAACAGACATCGTCTTCGAGTATATCACAAACCACTAACCAAGGAGGAGTTTCTCAAGAAAGTGGGAAACTTGGATGTACTCATGTTGGAGGAAATCACTTCATCTAAGATGAACTCAGTAAAGTGACATGAAAAGAAAAAACTGAAAAAATAATAAAAAAATGAAAAAAGCAAATGAAAAAAAATAAAACAAATAATTTAGAATGTGAAAACCTCTTTGAGGCTCTTCTGAATTGAGCTTACATGAAAATCGGTTTTCCCAACATGTTTGCCTTGTGGGCCCACCATTTGAACTCACCATCATTGTTCCATTGTTTCTCACCATTGTTTCACTATTTTCTAGATTGCACCTTATTACATTCAGTAGAGGAGTCAGTTGAGAATCAGCAGAAACAGCATCTATATAAAATGTAGATAAAATGGTTATCTCAGGGATGTGCCTTTTTCATTTTAAAATTGTAGATATTTATTGTGTAGTGTATGATATCCCTAGTTAGTATACAGGGCATACATAAGATCTAGTTCCATAAATTTATCAAGATAGTCTAAAGGAAGAAAAGGTTGTTCAATTGCTTTTGAGTGATAATGCTCTAGAATAAACTTGCTGCACATAATAGTTTCAGAATGAGGAAGCTTTGGAATTAGCTTCAAAATAAATAAGGGTTTGTGCTCTAGAATGAGATATATGGTAAAACCCATTGGAATGAATTAACGATAGGTTAATTCATTAATCTCTAAAATCATACGATTGAAAAGTCAAATAGGGGACACATGGATTCCTAAGTCTTTGCACCAATTGGGTTGGAAATATCACTTGGGGCGCAGATTTCAAATACGAGTTTCAAGGTAACACGAAGTTTTGGGGAGGACATGGAGTTTCAAAAATTATAGCATGTGACCATATGGCACATGATTCAACAACTGTTTTAAAGGGGAAACTTTTGTAAAATGAAATTATACCATGTCACTCTCGACAGCTGTAATTAAATGGTGACATGAAGTAAATTCATATTGATGATGGCTTATGCATGCAATGACTTGCCACCACATGCCTATTTCATGTTCCCTGGCACATTGTGAAGTCATTCTTGTGTTGCACCTATTTACTTCTCACCCTCGAGCATAGCCTTCGATAGACCTAAGCATTTCCAAACCGAAAACAAACCGGTTGTTGGAATTTTATAGGCATGAGATACTCAGAACACAAAGAATTGACAATGGGAGGACAAAAAAATAAAATTGAGTCAAACAATAGAGAGTATTTTTAGAAAGATGAGGATTCCATGCAATTTTTTACAGGAGTATTTCTCCCTTTTTATGCAAGTTTGATGGGCATTCAGAGGGATTGTCCACTGATTTTACACGCACCTTTCGCAACAATCAAATTCACATCAGCGGTATGACAATCCAGGTAAGCCCCAAAATTCTCAGTCAAGTTATTGAATGCCATAGCATGGGGTTAAAATTGGAAAATCTGGCAAGAATACTTTAATTGAGCTAGTAAACCAGTTCAGGGGAGATGAGGATAGGTCCACTGAGTTTGAGGGTCAAAATAACAAGTTTATAGCCTCCTTGGGATGAAGTTGCAGTATGGGTCATTAGGTTTTTGACCTACGATGGGTAATTCTATGTCTTGTCTAGACATCACATGAGCATTCTGACCCATCTTCGCCATGGCAACTCAAGCCCTGAGCTTAGGGTAAACCTTCCTCTGTATTTATATCAAGAGCTGGTAAATATGGCCAAAAAGTACCAAGAAGGAAGAGGGTCTCCCAAACACCATGGCCTAATCAAGTTTATATGCAGGCATCACTTCAGGGGAAACACTAGAAGCTTTGATAAGTTTTTTCATGCATGGAATTAGTTGATTGAGGAAGAGGCAGTTGAAATCCCTGGATCTGAAGAAGAGGTAGAGGTTGAAGGACCTGAATCTGAAGCAGAAATAGAAATTGAAAGTTTTGAACATGAAATTGAAACTGAATCCTTTAAAAAATAAATTCCCTCCTCATCACAGGGAACTCCATCCTCCAAAACCAGGAAGCAAAGAGAGAAACAGTCTAAGATTGATCCTATAGGAAATATGAGGAAGGTTACATTTTCTAAAAAAGTAACTATTTTTCCCACTCAGCCCACTAAGCAATTTGGAAGTTCAAGCAGGGAAGGGCAGATGGAGAAGGGAACACCTGAAGCATACCCTGCCCTAGGATTGACAAGCTTTGTTTCACAATCTAAAAGCAAACGAAAGCAATCAACTTCAGGATTGAGAAGGTCTTCAAGACTTCATAAATATACCAACATAGATAATGTGGAAAAGGAAGAAAGAACTGCACATGTTGATTTATCTGGAATAAATACCCTGCAGGTGAATGAAACTATGGAGAAAGTTGAAGATATAAGTGCCAAGGGCATGAATAGTGCAAAAAATATGGCTATGTCTACAATATCCCTCAATTACTCATCAAACTCAAAAGCTAGAACCATAATAGAGGAAGCATGGGGACACACCACTATTGCAGAAATGACTGCACCACTTGTAGATTATCCTGATTCTAAGGAAGAATATGTAGTAGCTAAAGAAGGGGAGGGTGATTTAAGCATCGAAGAGGAGAATGAAATAGATATAAAGACTCAATTAATTGTTGCCAAGAGTGTCATTAAGACACAAACAGGTTGGATTGAAAAGAATGAGACCTCCCTAAAAGAAAAAGATGATCTCATTGCTAAATTATGGTAGGAGATAGAAGCGGTGAAGGCCAAACTAACAATTTTGGAGCAACAGCCCCCTCAGTCTAAATCTAAAGATGAATTAGCCAATATTCTATTAAACTTGGCTGGTGATGCAACCTTATCTGAGAGGAACTTGCCAATTAGGGCAACAATTGTAGAGGAAGAAGTTGCACAAGCACCACAATAGATTGAAGATAAAATAGAGGATGAGGAACCAGGAGCACTTGTACAAATTTTAGAAGGCCTACAGTAATAGGATAAACAAATAACACATGTGTATATAGAGATAGTAGTGCAGGAAGAGGTAAGGCCACAGTCCATTCTATATCCTATTAATTTGCTTTTACCTGAAGTAGAAATGATAGAAACTGAGATGCCAACAGAATCTCCTACAGTTGAAAAGGTAGACATAGGCATACAGGTTAATATCATTTCCCAAATGCAACCCATTATTAGACCTCCTGACACAGTCACATTAACAAGATATAATGAAGATATGGCCTATTGTATGAAGAAGTGTCACCAAATGGAGGGTAAGGTCTCATCTCTGTAGGTCTTGACAAAAGAATTAGAAGATAAAAATTCAAAAATTGATAAATTGAAAAAACAAGTGCAAGCGGTATGCCAAATTATAGTGTATGATACAATGTAAGCAGCTAGCTAGGTTCTATAGTTTAATGTTAAATGAAAGATACCTTCGTTGGTAGACAATGAGGATCACTTCTGGTCTCCCCCACAAATTGGAAACTCTTGGAGGATTTCTAGAGGCTTTTTGGCAGAGCTCTATAGAACACCAGAATTTGTTGTGTGAACTGTTCTCGCACAATTTCTTCTTGCCAACTGAAGTGATCTTCCTTCCCCATATCTTTACTAGTGATCTTCAGATTAGGTCTTTCCTATCCACATTGCAAAATCAAGTTTATTGGGAACGGTAGAAGAAAGCCAACAAAGCAATGGAGTTATAGGCAGTATTGCTCATCAAACCGGTTCACCTTAACCATAGGACCTCCAGTAATGAGCACTACACTTTGATGAGAGATGATAGGGTAAGGCATATGTATCTAGGTAATCTTCAAAAGTGCATAGATATTTTCTAAACTTTATGTGCAGCATCCTTTGCTGATGCTTTATCAGCTTGCAAAAGCAAATAGGGAGAAATACCTATATCACTGCAGAAGCGAGAACCCATCTCGCAAAATAACCTAATGTGGTCAAAAAGAAGGACAGAATGTGTAATCCATACCATATTTGAGGTAAAGAAATAATGGATTGGCCTCAGGTATAGGAATCCAACAATCATCACCCTTATCCCATATTTCTTTGATAACGACCCACAATCTGATGATCAATTCCAAGAATGGCTTAGGGGCATCAAAGAACACAAATGATATTACAATATTGGGGGTAGACTGTGGAAATATTATGAACGTTATCTTGACATAGATCTTTGTGTTGTTGTGGCAAAACAGAATGCATGAGGACATGCATTATAATAGGCTAGGGGAAAATGATGAGGTATGCCTCATACAAAGACTATTTTTTATAACTTTTACAACTATTTGGAATAGCTTATGTTATATTTTGATATTAATCTAGTGATAAAATGCACTATATGATAGTGTTTCCATGTTTAAATGTTAAAGTGCATGTATCCTGTTTTAATTATTTTTTCTGTGTTTTATAATTTGTTTCAACTGAATTATTTAGTAGATTTTGAATTTAATTGAAGATTGTAATACTAAGTTGTTGTTATGTATTTGGTTCTGTGCTTATTTCATTAGCTTTACCCACCATCTAACTATTTCAAATGACAAAAAGGGTGCCAAAACTTGTTCCAAATAGTTTGACTGTGCAGAAACAGGAAATTGTCCATTCAAATTCCATCCAGCTATACATATACAACATGGCTTGGAATTGGTCCAATCCAGCTCATGCAAAGGATGGAATAAGTCTTCTGGGAAATTATGGAGACTATTCATGTCGTCACAACTATTTTCCTGCACCTTTGGTGCATGAATTAACACAAACTCTGTTATCCTGCCTGATATTCCGGAGCAGCTCCGAAATGAACGTAGTAAGAACATTTTTGGTCAAAAGCGCCTATAACAACAATAGAAGGGTGGTAAACGGTGGCTGCAATTGAGAATAAAAAGAATTGTTGAGAAGATTCAATTAATCAAAATGGGCTTTTTGAAAGTGGATTACAATCATGTGGTCAAAGAACAGAACAGGAATGTTGATGCTTTAGCTTATTGGGTATTGCATAAAGGTGATCTTACTTGCTACGACCACCCTCCCAAACGGTGGGCTTCACGAATAAAGGAAGCTCTACTTTTTATCCTTTCTTTGGATGGCTCTAGTACTAGAGGTACATAGTTCCTTTTTACCTTGTTCTTGCTCATCTTTGGTTCGGTAAAGGTATTTTAGTTTCCTAGCTTAGACATATCTTTCTTATGTTTCCTTTGTTGAATCTTGCCTTAAAAGTCTTCTGGTCTAGAAAGGTCGTAGTTGTGTTTTGTTTTTTTGGTTTTTAGTTTTTCGAGGGGTGTGTGTTTTTTTGTACTATTTTGTTTTTATGTTGTTTTTATTTATGGATGCGGTGGTAATTAGTATTTGGTAGAGGTGATGGAGGCGGCTCTGCTTCTCCTAATATCCTTGGACGCCTCACAGAATATAAATCAGGACTCCTTACAAGTTCGTCACCTCCTTGCCATTTCCGTTGTTTCAAATCCTTGCCCATGTTTACATGGTAAAGAATGCTCCATTTACCCTTAATTGTACATCTTGCAAGATCTCCTGCAAGCCACCATTACTAATTATCACCACCGTAATTGAAAAGAAAATCCAGCTATAATGCAAAGATACATAACGGCCACAACAAAATGATTGGCATTAACAATGAGAAATACCTGAGGGAATTATGAAGAAAATAAGAACTGTGACCAAGAAGAAACAACGGTTGAGCATTATTTTATCCATCTCCCCAATCGTGCCCATGTTCCTCTGCTTTGTCTGGACAAGCAATTTATTACAGTGAATGCAGGGAAAAGGTCTAATTGCACGTGCTTCGACATGACGATAACTTTTTTTAAATTCAAATTTAAGATTTCAACGGTCGTGTGAAACTGGACCAGTCAGTTTTCGACGGCATGCTTTAGAAACTTAATTCAATGATACAACTAGTTATTATCGTCTTTTATATCGACAGGTGTACGGAAAGTAATGTCGGTGACGGAAAGCGCGTGAAAAAAGTGGGTAGCGTCGGTGGGCTACGAAAAGGAATGTCGGTGATGGAAAGCGCGAGAATAAATAGGAAGGGTAGGTGATGCAAAGGGCATGGTAATACTAAAATTCCTTATTTCCTTCACGTTGAATATTTCTTGAGGCTCTAGGGTAGCAAATGTAGGTATGATAGGGGGTGCCAATAATGCTATTATTGGCGATTTAACTAACTGGTAATACTCGAAACTGGGCTAGAAGAACTAGGGTTATATTTGAAAGATGGATGATTATAACCAAAGTTTGTATTTCTTGTTCAGACTACAATATTTCTAGGAAATACAACATTATATTTTTGGGAGGAAGTTTTTTTATAGCTATCAATGTATTCTTTGTATTCTAATTTGCTTGGTAAATTTTGAGAAAGATCAATATATTAAATTGTCATATTAGCAATCCTATGTTTGGGTTGAAAGCATGCAAGTAATAATATAGAGTCTAGGTTGGCTTAGTATCTTATGACACTCTTTTCCATGTCTTATTGAACCTAATGTTAAAGTATATTATTACTTCTTTAGGATACTTTTGTATAGTGGTGAATTGGGTTAGGAGTGAGAATGGGTCTACTTGCTCGTTAAACTCTTAAACCAATCTACTAGTAAGCTAAGCCCGTGAATGGATACAACCATCCTAAAGGGACCAATACCAATATAGTACCTTACCTTTGAATGATAATACCAACAACCTTATCATGACATCCTCATCTTGAATGTTATGAATTGTGGTTAAGGATGCTACATGTTGACAATGCTCATAGGTTATTTTTCTAGTGTCATCATATGTTGGCAAAGCCTTTAATGCTACCTAAGAAATGGGGTTCTGATTTACCAAGTTAAGTGGTCCTATGTTATTACAGTTAGGAAAGTTTTGTGGAGGTGGAATATGAGCCATTTTTTCAAGTCTAACAAAGTGAACATATTGTGGGGAAGTTAAATGCATAGATCGTTCACTTTCTATAGGAATATATAAGGAATATGATTGAGAAAATAATGACGAAATAAATCTTCAAGATATTAATGGAGGTAGTTCTATCAACAAAAATGGTTCATCCGGATTTTTATTTGCTACTCCTGTGAGCATAAGCTTGTAAATAGAATGACAACTAAGCTTTGTTTATGATTTTTTATCTTAGTAGAGTTGCTAGGTGATTAGAAAATAACCTAGTAAATCATAATCCACCATGATTCTACTTAATCAGGGAGGTGATATTTGGGTCCCATCAAGCATGCCAAAAAATCTTGGTCCAAAATTCATTAAAGTGGATGAATTGCACTCTCAAGACCTTGCTCAAGATTGGCATACCTAGAATAGGGTTTTCTAAGTCATCCTTTAGAGTAGGCCAGTTCCTATGATTCTAGCTAACTAATAAAAGGGGTTGTATACTAAAGTAAGAAATGTGTAAGGATAGAAGCTAGGACTTAAAGTGGAATGGATTTAGCAACATCAAGAGACACAAATGCATGAGAGTCGGATTCTCTTAATTAAAATATAATGCCTAATAGATCAAATATAATCATATGTTATAAAACATTGAATTATTAAGCACACACATCTAAGCATTCCAAAAATTGAAGAAACAAAATTCCAATGAGAAATCCAAATAGCAAAATAACCCTTTATAGAATAAACTATTCATTCAACTTTTATAGAAATTCTTAACGAGAAAGTCATACATACATATTTTGTAACAATATTTGATAAAAGGCTAAACGACATACTAGCTTTCATTAAGGGGTATATAGCCTTCAATCATACAAAATGTAAAATTTTAAAAGCTAGATAGATGACCTTTTAAATGAGTCACGTTCAAGTATATATAGATTTACATTTGCATTAAATTATCTTAGCATCATTATTTTCTAGATGGATTGTAGGCTTGTCAGGTTAATGCAACACATGTGCATCTCTTTCTAGTTCATTTTGTTACAATTGTATTAGCACCATGACACTGATGTGGATTGCTTTTACTTCATTTGAGAGAGTGGTAGATGAAATGTATTTATCTAATCCATAGGATCATTTGATAAGTTTATTTTCTCATGGTTATCCCATAATTGGCCCAACTACATTGGCATATGTGTCAAATAGGAAAGATTTTGGTTGTTCTGATTATCTAATAATAATTTATGATAATCAAGAGCATGGTTGAGCACTTTACTACCTCATAGGATTACTCTTTCCTTATATAAAACTAATCCATGCTTATATTATGCAGGTTCCATCATCTTCATTATCTATGTGATGCTTCTCAACACTTTCCTTTACCCTTTCCCAGATGTCAGAATTCTTAATTCACCTTGATGACATCAGTATATTTAGAATTTGGCCACCCTTTTTGCTTAACCTCACTCTTATGCATGACTCTAGATGTCAAAAGTTGGATACTTTATTTTTAGGTTCTAGGTTTTATCATATCTTCATCTAATACTACTTCATATCTTTGTCGGACTTTTAAGTGGCTTATGATGATGTCAACATTTGAAACATCTAATGCTCTTTAACACTTAGTCAATCTTTTCTAAAGCATTTTTCCAAAAGTTGAATGAACTTATGTTTGATATTGTCCTTGTGTGTTAGGCTCAATTCCTTGGTAAATTTTGTGTCTTTGCTCTATCCTCTACCATGTTGAATTTTTATGTAGCCTATGCTAATCTTAGCATATTCAAAAATCTAGCCCTCTTTGCTACATAACCAAAATTTTGTGACACCCTACATGCTCTAGTATAATTCCAATAGCCTAATTATTACCCATACTTGGCCAAAATTATTTCATAATATATCAAATACCAAATTTTTATCAAACCTTTGCTAACATCAACATTTTAGATTTTGGGTTAAATCTTGTACTTAGTCAAAATTCAAGTCTAACACTATACAAGCCATTGGATTCTTCTACCTTAGTTGCAATCTGAGCTTCAGCCATATCGGGTGCCAAAAACAATTATGCTTATTGCTAACATCATCTCAAAAATATAATAACTCTATATACTTAGTAAAATTCAGCATTGTGGTGTTGCTTTGGGTTAGTTGAGCCTTTTTTGAGTCCTTGTTGTTCGGTGGCTATTTCACATGCCCGATTGAGCCTCTAAAGCTACTTTACTCAGAAAAAATGTAATATATTTATAGCAAAATTCTTTCTCTAAAGAGAAATATGTGGGTGAGTCATTTTACCCACACTAACTAGATCATTTAAGAGAAATATATATAGTTTTCAATCTAAAAATGTTTATCTAGAGAAATATTAGATTAGATTAGAGATAGAAAGGCATAGAAAGAAATAATATGCCCATCGATATTTGTTTATATATTTTTAGCCAAGTGAGATAGATAATTCTATTTCATTTTTATTTTGGTTCTTTTTATTTATTGTTTTATTTTTTGTATTTTTAAAATGGAAGAGGAGATTAAAAAATATAAAATCAGAAAAAAAATGTGTATACATTCTATTTACATATTTTCAAATGGAGAGGACAACCTCAAGTTACTAAAATATGTTTTATATCCTTCTTATTTATTGAAATGAGTAGTTTTTGGCCATCTAATATTGTTAATTTCTGTCCATTTATCCCTTGTACCTCACTATTTGATTAGGGTTACTCAATAGTTATTTGAATCTATTATATTTTCCTAGAGTAGCTTAAATTGGATCCCAGTTTAACACTGAATCATTAGCTTTGAAATAAACTTTTGTCAATATCTTGTTGAATCAATGCTTCATAACTACTTGTTGGTGATAAATTATTTTTAATAACTTCCAACACTCTTATTCTAGAAACAATAGTTCATAAAACCTTGCTTGTATTAGCATTCGTCATTATACACATGTTCTAAACATCTAGACATTTTTAGTGGTTAAATCCCAAAATTAATTAGAAAATACACACCCTTTAATAAACCAATATTTATGGTGAATTATCAATTGATCCTTTTGGGTTTGTCGTACTTTCCCACATTGTTTTATTTAATCATATATGCCTCTACGATTCAATGATCCTCTTCAGAATTTGGACCATAATCTTATTGGTGGACTCGACTAGTCCTTTTAATTTAGGATTTCACTTTGACATCTTCACAATAATACCATATTCTGAAAGCAAGTTGAGTCAACTTTGATCCCATGAATACCTTTGTGTCATTCATAATGTTTAGTTAAGGTACCTTGAACATAGTTACTATATCATTTAGCAACTAAAATATCACTTCGTACATAGCACTGTTGACTAGGATCACTTCTATCCACTTGGTAGAATAATGCATGCTTAAGAAGATCAAGCCATGACCAAAACTTAAAATAGATTAATCTTACCAATGGTTTCTAACTCCCACTATTATAATAGTTTAACAATAATTATTGGTTATAATGTTATATGTGCTTAACAAAATTTGCATTGTTTAGCCCACTAGAAGAACTCTTATGGAAGAAAAAATCTACAATTCAATGGCTCAAAGAAGGATATAGAAATACAAATATATTCTAGCTCGAAGATCTCACAACTTTATTTCTTACCTAAATTCAGATTCTGGAGAGGTTGTCTACACTTGGGATGGCATGAACTCTATTGTTGTGAATTACTTTTCCAATATTTTTGCTGCTACTCCTCTTAACTTGGCTTCTCAACAAAATGTTCTTCAAGTGATTCCTTTTTTATCACTACTGAGCAGAACTTTATTTTGACTGCTCCTGTTACTATTCATGATCTTCAACAAGTGGTTTTTAAAATGCAAAAAGGGAAAACCCTAGGTCTTGATGGTTTTCTCATTAAGTTCTACCATGAGTTATGGATATCCTTCATGCTGATTTATTAGAGGTGGTGGAAGAAGCCAGGAAAGCCAAAGAAATTTTGAAGGTTATCAATAAAACTTATATAACTCTTATCCCAAAATAGGCTTATCATATCTCAGATTTTAGACCTATTGCTTTATGTAATGTTCTTCTCAAAATAATTACTAAGATCATGGCAGAAAGGTTGAAGCCTCTTTTGCATAAGATTATTTCCCCTGAACAAGGAGGTTATGTGGAAGGGCATCAAATAGTGGATGAGATAGTTCTTGATCAAGAAGCCATCCATTCCATAGAAATACAAAATCTCCTTCTATGTTCATTCGTTTAGACTTATCCAAAGCTTATGACAGAGTGGATTGGCACTTCCTTATCAAAGTTTTGAGGCAAGTTAGTTTCTCTCAAGATTGGATGGATTGGATTATGGGTTGTATCTCTTCAGTATCCTACTCACTTCTTATCAATGGCAGGCCTTCACAAATGTTCCCATCTTCTAGAGGTATTAGACAAGGTGAACCCCTCTCCCCTTATTTATTTATCATTCTTGCTAAATGCTTGGGTAGAACTATAGCCAAAAATAAAGACAAGATGGGATCAAGTGATGCAAAGATTGAAGATTAACTCTTCTAAGGGAAACCGAATTAAAGGGAATGTGAGTAATTTCAATATGGAAAGAACAAGGAATTAGTAGCCTCCTCCTAAGGATTATGGAAAATTTAATACCGATGGAGACTCTATGGGGAATCTTGGAAAAGCTAGTGCAAGAGGAATTGGTAGATTTTTAGATGACTCCTTGGTTTTCACTTTTGCTGAGAATTTGGGTATCCTTTCCAATAACCTTGTTGAGGGGTATGGTATCCTCAGAGGCCTTAAAGAGGCTTCTAAGGTTGGATGGGAAAAGGTGTTGGTTGAATATGACTCCCGAATCATGATTAATCTTCTAAAGACTCCTAAGAACCATGAGGTTGATTTGAGAATAAAAAGAATTGTTGAGAAGATTCAATTGATCTATCTGGGATTTTTGAAAGTGGATTACAATCATGTGGTCAAAGAACATAACATGAATGTTGATGCTTTAGCTAATTGGGTATTGCATAAAGGTGATCTTACTTGCTACGACCACCCTCCCAAATGGTGGGCTTCACAAATAAGGGAAGCTCTGCTTTTTATCCTTTCTTTGGATGACTCTAGTACTAGAGGTACATAGTTCCTTTTTACCTTGTTCTTGCTCCTCTTTGGTTCGGTAAGGGTATTTTAGTTTCCTAGCTTAGACATATCTTTCTTATGTTTCCTTTGTTGAATCTTGCCTTAAAATTCTTTTGGTCTAGAAAGGTCGTAGTTGTGTTTTGTTTTTATGTTGTTTTTTTGTGTGTTTGTTGTTATTTTTGTTTTTGTGTATTTTTTTTTTTTGTGTGTTTTTGTTGTTTTTCATGTTTTTGTTTTTTGTGTTTTGTGTTTTTTATTTTTTTTTAAGTGTTTTTGTGTTGTTTTGTCGTTTTTATGGTTTTCTTATGTGTTTTATGTTTTGTGATTTGTTGTTATTTTTTTATATTTTTATTTTATTTTACTTTATTTGTTTTTTTTTTGAGTTTTTCGTTGTTTTTATGCTTTTATGTGGTTTTTGTTTGTTTTGTAGTTATTATTTTTTTGTTTATTTGTCTTTGTTTTTTTATGTTGTTGCATTTTTTTGTGTTTGTTTGTGTTTTGTGTTTGTTTGTTATTATTTTTGTTGTTTAAAGCATGCTCATTGAGTATGTCGAAAGGGGTAGGCCAAGTGTGAGCCCTCGGATTTTTTGATGGAATAAATACCTTTTCCTCCTTGAGACTTACCCAAAAATGATATCCCTTTTGAAATGTCTTTCACAAACAAAAAAAAATATGAAGTAAAATATAATAATAATAATAATAATAATTACAAATTTTCATTATAATATAAATTATTTATAAAATTACCACTATTATAAATTAAAAAATAATTTATTTATATATATATATATATATATATATATATATATATATATATATATATATATCATTTTTATATAAATTGTACCATGCAACAAATTATAATATTAATTAATAATCTTTTAAAATTATTAAACATTTAAACTATAATCCTAATGCTTGATACATATTATTACACAAATAGGAAAACTAAATTATCTTTCAATTTATACCAATATTTTTTAAAATCCACATATGGTTTCAAATAAACTTAAATCATTAATTAAAAATAATATTAAAAACCATAAATAAAATTTATACACAGGGATCATTTCTTAAACATTTGTGATCATTTCTTTGATCTTATGACACAGGGATTTAATCTAACTATTGTAGTCTTGCATTATTTGCGCACTATAAGATGAATATTTACTTTTAAATGATTTTAAAATATACAATTCATATTTTAGGTAATAAATTTTATAAATAATGAATATATTCCTCTAAAAATATAGGTTCCCCTGACTGTGAGGAACTAATTAATTAAAGAATACATTTTTATATGTTCTCGATCTTACATGAAATTATAAACTTAATTTTGACTTAACAATTTGTTGGAGTTAGCCTAGATTTGCTCTGCCTAACACATCTGCTCACCTATAGCAAGTATGGTAGGGGCGTCGGTCCGATTGCTCCTGCCGCCACTGTGGGCGCTCCGTGGGTCTCGGTGCCGCAATGGGCCGGGTGGTTCGGTAAAGTCCCCAGCCAAAGGAGCGGCCGTTGTGTCGTGGGGGACTTGGTCGGTTAAGACGTTTGGGCGTTTCGACGAAGGCGGGTGTCTCGGACGGTTGGCAATGCAACAGCAGCGTGGAACCTCGAGGCGGCATGATTGAAGCGAACGTTCTTTGCGTGTTTCACAAGCGATGTCGTACGCGGATGGGCTGCTGCCATGCTGTATGGTAGCATGCTGCCAAGTAGGCTGGCAAGTACCCTTGCCAGCCTGGCTCCTCGGTAACGAAGCGAGTGGTTCTCTTTTGGGCGGATGGCAAAGGCAGAAGCCGTATGGTGCCTTAATGGCTACAGTGTCCCGGTAGATGGCGAACTTGACTGGCAACGGGCAGGAAGGGCAGTTAATGAGGTTTTCGTTGGATTGCCAGGGCGACAAGGTCATGTACAAGTTTGCCATGTCGCAGTTAATGCTGGTTGGTGGCTGTTGACCGTTTGGAGGGTAACCGTTACGAACCTTGGGCGCGCGTGTTGTAAGTGGTCTTCTTGACCACGTGCTATATAATATGGCGGCCGTGCCTATTGTAAGGTTGTTGATGATAACTGGATCATGGCTGTGTATTGTTTATCGGACGCTGCGGCCTTATGTAATTGCCTTGCATGATAATACAATGGAACCTTTTCGCCATGGTTGTGTTATGCGTTGAATGCTTTGTTTTGCTTTGTGTTGTGTTTTTTTGCTGGGTAAACGAATGGCAAGTTTAGACGTTGTCCCTCACGATTAAACCCTGCGTGTTCTTCCTCCGCTAAGACTAAGTCGTGGTGCTTGGCAACATGTTGCGCAGTTGAAGACGGTCCGAACGAAGAGAACAGGCGTAGTCCCCATGCTGCGAGGGTTCCGTGGCATGTTTGGGGTGTCGCGGGTGGCTAAGCCGTTCCACGTTGGCTAGCCCCCCGATAGATGGTATCAGAGCTAGCGTCTTCGGCCAGTGTGTTGCAGTCTAAAGCGGAAGACGCGTGAAGGGTTGTGCATCTTTTCCAACAGCTATGGCGGACGCACCTGCAACGAATCCTTTGACGAGGCCTTCTAAGGGCGACGAGAAGCTGAAGAAGGCGTCGCAGGCCCGCGCCAATGAGGAGCTCGAGGCTCGCGTGGCACATCGCTGCGACGAGCTACACGCTAGCGTCCTGGCGTTGGATTCGATGGTGACCGACTGGAAAGGCGTCGTGGACAAATCCGTGTTAGGGTTCGACGTGTGGCGAAAAGAGATGACCGAGCTGCGAGAAATGAACGACACCAAGGTCGTGGAGCTGCAGCTACGTCTCGAGGAGAGCCTGCAGACTCAGGAGGCGATGAAGCAAGAGGCCACCTTGCTCCGCGTGGCCGTGGCAGCTTCGATAAGCCTGAATGTGGAGTTTGGCCATTGTGCTGCTCCTGTCAAGGGGTCCCATCAGGCGAAAGCCCCGAAGCTGAAGGAACCAACGTCTTACGACGGAGCCCGCGACGACAGAGTGCTGGAGAACTTCTGCTGGGACGTGGAAGAGTACCTGTCACTGCTGGGCAAGATGCCGGATGACGAGGAGGTTCAAACGGCGACGAGGTACCTCGATGGGGTCGCGAAGACGTGGTGGCGGAACACTGTCACGGATGCTACAACGGGCAAAGGAAAGAAACCAGAGAACTGGAAAGAGTTCAAGGAAGCCTTGCGTGCCCAATTCAGGCCCGAGAATGCAGACTGGCTGGCGCGGCATAAAATTTGCATGCTTCACCACACTAGCAGCTTGCGGGAATATGTGAAGGCCTTCCAAGAGCTGATGGTGGACATCTCGGACATGGCAGAGAAAGACCGTCTGTTTAACTTCAAATTCTGCCTCCAGCCGTGGGCTCAGGTCGAGCTAAGGCGGCACAAGCCAAAAGACGTTGCCACAACAGTTGCCACAGCGAACTCTTTCCTCGACTTCAGAACGGAGGGTGTTGGCAAAAAAGGTTCGTAGGCTACGGGCTACGCCAAGACCAAACCGCCAGTGGGTGGGAAAGGTCATGACCAAGCCTCAAGCTGATCGAAGGGTTCTCCGACGACGAAGCAAAAGCCCACGCCCTCCTCCTCTGTGGCCTCGGGCAAGTCTAGAAAGTCCATCGCGGGTTTCAAGCGAAAGGGAAGCGATGGCGAGACGTCTAATGCAGAAGGTGGTACGCCTTGGCTGCGGTGCTGGACTTGTCAGGGTCTGCACCCGCAAAAGGAATGTCCCCAGCATGCGAGGTTGACCGCGGTGCATCATGACATGCAGCTGAGCTCGTCGACGGACAAGCAAGTGTCTATCTTGCAGGAGCTTAATGCGCTGGCCACAACCTAGTCTTGGCAAAGGACAAGTTCGAGAAGAACCGCTTGTTCTACATGGACGCGACGATCGACGGGCATCGGGTTCTTGCCTTAGTCGATTCTGGGGCGACTCATAACTTCTTGAACGTGAACGTTGCCAAGCGGATGGGTCTGGAGTACTCGGGTGGTGGTCACAAGCTGAAGTTGACCAACGACCCCACCTTGTGAACTTGTGGCGCAGCAAAGCAAGTGCCCCTCCAGCTGGGAGAATGACACGACAAGATCGACGTTTTGGTGGTGCCTTTGGACGAGTTTGACCTGGTGCTGGGTCAAGAATTCATCTGTTGTGCGAAGGTTGGCTATTTACCTTGCCTTGGTTGTATGCTCATATTTGACAAAAATGGGTCGTGCGTCATAAGACCAGTGCAAAGGAGGCAGACGGCGGTGGTTCCCGAAAGACAACCAAAGCTGCACGAGATATCGACGATAAGTTTGCGTAAAGCAACTCGAAGAAAAATGAAAGAGCCCATGTTCCTCGCAGCGTTGTTGGGGGGCTAGGAAGCGGAGGAGCTGGAGGTGCCGGTTCCGCCAGATTTGAAAGGAGTGCTGAAGATGTTCGAGGACCGTATGCCACAGCAACTTCCACCTCGCTTGCCGTCGCAGAGAGCTATCGACCATCGTATCGAGCTGCTGCCAGGGTCAGCTCCGTCGGCAAGGGTGTCGTATCGTTTGAGCGGGCCAGAGTTGGTTGAGCTGCAGAAACAGTTGCAAGAGTTGCTAGAGGCAGGCTACATAAGGCCATCGCGGTCGCCATATGGCACGCCGGTCTTGTTCGTGCGAAAGGCGGACGACAGCCTGCAGCTTTGTGTGGACTACCATGTCTTAAACAAGCAGTCCGTGAAAAATAGCTACCCGCTCCCGCGCATCGACGACTGCTTTGATCAGCTGGGAGGAGCATAGGTGTTCACAAAATTGGACCTGCGCTCGGGTAATTACCAGGTAAGGATCGCGTCGGGTGATGAGCAGAAGATAACTTGCGTGTCTCGGTATGGCAGCTTCGAGTTCATCGTGATGTCGTTCGGCTTATGTAACGCTCCTGTGACTTTCTGCAATCTCATGAATGATGTGTTTCGGTCGTTGCTCGACAAGTGCGTGATTGTTTACCTTGACGACATCTTGGTGTATTCAAGGTCTATGGCAGACCATAAGGTGCACCTGGCGGAAGCGTTTGAGTTGCTGAGAGCGCATGATATTTACGTGAAGAAGGAAAATTGTTCCTTTGGACAGCCCGAAGTCAAGTTCCTCGGCCATGTGTTGAGCAAGGGCAAGCTCAAGCCAAACCCAAAGAAGGTGGAGGCAATTCGTGACTGGGAAGCGCCAAAGGATGTCAGAGGGGTGAGGCAGTTTATGGGACTGGCTAATTTCTACCGTCGCTTCGTGAGTAGGTTCTCCAAGTTGGCGGCCCCCCTTGACAGACTTGACCAAGCAGGACCGACCCTTTGTCTGGATGGCCAAGTGCCAAGCTGCCTTCGATTTGCTGAAGGAGAAGCTGACGTCCAATCCGGTTCTGGCTTTGCCGAATTTCGGTAAGCCATTCGAAGTGCACGTGGACGCCTCGGACTTCACCATGGGTGGAGTGTTAGTTCAAGCGGGTCATCCTGTCACCTTCGAATCACAGAAGCTTGGTGACGTGCAGCGGCGGTATCCGATACATGAAAAAGAGATGGCTGCCTTGGTTCACTATTTGCGGACTTGGCGCCATTACTTGCTGGGAGCCCACTTTGTGGTAAAGACCGACAATGTCGCCAACACTTATTTCCTAACACAGGCCAAGCTGACGGGAAAGCAAGCTAGATGGCAAGATTTTCTTGCGGATTTCAATCTCGAGATTGTACACACGGCTTGCAAATCCAACGTGGTAGCGGACGCGCTAAGTCGAAAACAGCAGCTGGCGACCTTGGAAGAGGTCGTGGACAACACGATCACGATGCATGGGGAGAGCTCGATCCAGCTGAGTGAGGAAGTGTTGGCGCGCGTTCGTGAAGGCATCAAGAGGGATCCGATCACCAAGGCCCTCGCGGAGACGACCAAGGTGCAGATCGATGCCAACAAGTTCAACAAGTATCAATTTCGAGACGGGTTGCTGTGGTATAGGTAGACCCGTTTGGTCGTGCCGAGATGGGATGGGCTGCATCGTGAATTTATTCGGGAATGCCATGATAGTGTTTGGGCGGGCCATCCTGGGCAGGCCAGGACGCTTGCCTTGCTGGAGCGCGGACTGTTTTGGCCACGGATGAACAGGGACGTAGACGAGTATGTTCGCACATGCCTCATTTGCCAACAAGACAAGCCGACGAATGTGAAGCCGAGAGGTTTGTTACAACCTCTACCAATTCCGGTCAAGCCATGGGCGAGCGTTAGCATGGACTTTGTGGTAGGACTACCGAAATCGAAGGGGTTTAGCTCCATCATGGTCATCGTCGACCGGTTTTCGAAGTACGCCATCTTTGTGCCATGCCCGCAACCATGCCCGGTAGAGATGACGACTGAGTTGTTCTTCAAGAACGAGGTAAAGTTTTGGGGCGTGTCGTTGAGCATCGTCTTGGACAGAGACAACAGGTTCACGAGCACCTTCTAGAAAACGTTGTTCTGTTTTATGGGGACGCGGCTGCAAATGTCGAGTCATTTTCACCCGTAGATAGACGGACAGACGGAGCGGATCAACCAAGTGTTGGAGACGTTTCTGCGACATTATGTCAGTGGCGACCAAACAAATTGGTCGGACCTCCTCGACATGGCCCAGTTCTGCTACAACAGTTGGAAGACTCGCACCAGTCGGTACTCACCGTTCGAACTCGCCACGGGCTAGCAGCCACTTACTCCCCATGTTGTCTTGGCGGGTTATCTGAAGACTTGTCCACCTGTCGAAGAGTATCTACGGCAGTGGTAGACGAAGATCGACTTGGCCAGAATGCATCTGCTGAAGGCGACAGAGAAGATGAAGGAGCAAGCGGATGTTCGACGCCGGCCGGAGGAGTTTGTTGTCGGTGACTTGGTGCTGTTGAGGATGGAACCCGAGGTCTTCAAACCATCGAAGGGGAAGTCCAAGGCCCTCGTCATAAAGTTTGATGGCCCTTTCGAGGTGGCCGAGCACATTGGCGCCACCGCCTACAAACTGAAACTGCCTTCCCACATGAAGGTTCACCCTGTTTTCCACATGAGTCAGTTGAGACGTCTTCATGTCGATGTTGTTGCACCTGAACGCATGTTGCCGACCCGACCTCCCGCGAACGTTCGAGATGTCGCAGGGCAAGAGGTTCAAAGGATTTGGGATGCTCACACGGTTGGATGGGGCAACAGGCGGTACAAAGAGTACCTTGTGACTTGGAAGGGAGACACGATGGACAGCTGGGAGCGCAAGGAGAGTTTGTTGAAATGGTCTGGCAAGATTGCTGATTACTAGAAGCGACAGGCTTCCGGGGAGTCCTCGATCCCTTAGTTCTTTTTGGGTTGCTCGACTGGGTTGGTGGCAGTCTGGCCACGACGACGAGGGCGTTGCTGAACTCAGGAGGAGAGGATATGGTAGGGGCGTCGATCGGATTGCTCCTACCGCGACTGTGGACGCTCAGTGGGTCTCGGTGTCGCAATGGGTCGGGTGGTTCGGTAAAGTCCCCAGCTAAGGGAGCGACCGTTGTGCCGTGGGGGACTTGATCGGTTGAGGCGTTTGGGCGTTTCGGCGAAGGTGGGTGTCTCGGACAGTTGGCGATGCGACAACAGCGTGGAACCCCGAGGCGGCGTGATTGAAGCGAATGTTCCTTGCGTGTTTGACAAGTGATGTGTCGTACGCGGATGGGCAGCTGCCATGCTGCCAAGCAGGCTGGCAAGTACTGCTCCTCGGTAACGAAGCGAGCGGTTCTATTTTGGGCAAATGGCAAAGGTAGAAGCCGTACGGTGCTTTAATGGCTACAGTGTCCCAATAGATGGCGGACTTGACTGACAACGGGCGGGAAGGGCAGTTAATGCGGTTTCCATTGGATTGCCAGGGCGGCAAGGTCGCGTACAAGTTTGCCATGCCGCAGTTAATGCTGGTTGGTGGCTGTTGACCGTTTGGAGGGTAACCGTTACGAAGCTTGGGCGTGCGTGTTGTAAGTGGTCTTCTTGACCACGTGCTATATAATCTGGCGGCCGTGCCTATTGTAAGGTTGTTGATGATAACCGGATCATGGCTGTGTATTGTTTGTCGGAGGCTGCGGCCTTATGTAATTGCCTTGCATGATAATACAATGGAACCTTTTCGCCATGGCTGTGTTATGCGTTGAATGCTTTGTTTTGCTTTGTGCTGTGTTTTTTTGCTGGGTAAACGAATGGCAAGTTTAGACGCTGTCCCTCACGATTAAACCCCGCGTGTTCTTCCTCCGATAAGACTAAGCCGTGGTGCTTGGCAACATGTTGCGCAGTTGAAAACGGTCCGAACGAAGAGAACAGGCGTAGTCCCCGTGCTGCGAGGGTTCCGTGGCGTGTTTGGGGTGCCGCGGGTGGCTGAGCCGTTCTGCGTTGGCTAGCCCCCCGACAGCAAGCCTCTCATACCATAATTAATACTTGTTTTTGTACTTGCTTTAATGCTTGTATAGCAAGCCTCTGTTCAGTGAGTAGCTAGTTTTAAATTTAAAACTACTTTGTTTCAGACATGGAAGTAAATATTCACGCCACTCTTGCTTGGAAGGCTTCAAAATGATTAGCTTTAGTTTTTGGTAGAATAGCAGATAGAAGAAAATGAAGGAGAACCTGTTACCCATGAAGAAGAAGGGGGCAGATATATCACTCTGTAATCACAGCAGCAGCAGCAGCAGCTTCCTGTTTGTCCTAATACAAGATATATACACATTTATTTGTGCAGAATGTGTTAGCATATATCCTTATGATTTAAAATCTGCTATTTCCCTTTCATTGCTTTGCTATGTTTGTATTTGTTTGCAGCAGCAACAGGGCATCTTAACACAGCAACAGAGGACAAAAGAAAGCAGCAGGGGAGGTTTATTACTTTTACAACTAAGGTAGTCTGCATAGAATGAATATGATTATTAATAAAAAATATATATTAAATCATCTAAAAATTTATTCAATGAAACCTTCCACCCTTCGCCAAATCATTTTAACAATTGTTGTGGTATCTACATTTAACAATTTATCTTCTTACTTTCTGCAACAAAATTTGAAATTTAAATACATTTTTTACAGAGAGATTAAATCTTTTCATTAAACTTAGCAATGCCTAAATCATGTGTGTATCTGTTTACCATCTGTACATCTCCATAGATTAAAAACAGATGAAAAACATACATCACACTCCTGGTTACACCCTAGCATAATAAATATCACTCAAACCTTCAATTTACAGGTGAAATTATCCCAACCTACACTATAGTTTCCTTGAAATTTAAAATGAATCAAAGGAGAAGACCACTACACCGCCATTACTCCAAGTCTAACACATTTAACCATGACAGCATTCATAAAAACAGCTTCTTCACTGCTTCATTCACACCAAAAGCAGTTTTTATTTATGGATGGGGTGGTAATTAGTATTTGGTAGAGGTGATGGAGGCGGCTCTGCTTCTCCTAATATCCTTGGACGCCTCACAGAATATAAATCAGGACTCCTTACTAGTTCGTCACCTCCTTGCCATTTCCGTTGCTTCAAATCCTTGCCCATGTTTACATGGTAAAGAATGCTCCATTTACCCTTAATTGTACATTTTACAAGATCTCCTGCAAGCCACCATTACTAATTATCACCACCGTAATTGAAAAGAAAATCCAGCTATAACGCAAAGATAACAAAATGATGGGCATTAGCAATGAGAAATACCTGAGGGAATTATGAAGAAAATAAGAACTGTGACCAAGAAGAAACAACGGTTGAGCATTATTCCATCCATCTCCCCAATCGTGCCCATGTTCCTGTGCTCTGTCTAGACAAGCAATTTATTACAGTGAATGCAGGGTAAAGGTCTAATTGCACGTGCTTTGACATAACGATAACTTTTTTTAAATTCAAATTTAAGATTTTAACGGTCGTGTGAAACTGGACCAGTCAGTTTTCGGCGGCATGCTTTAGAAACTTAATTCAATGATACAACTAGTCATTATCGTCTTTGATATCGGCGGGTGTACGGAAAGTGATGTCGGTGACGGAAAGCGCGTGAAAAAGTGGGTAGCGGCGGCCGGCTACGAAAAGGAATGTCGGTGATGGAAAGCGCGAGAATAAATAGGAAGGGTAGGTGATGCAAAGGGCATGGTAATACTAAAATTCCTTATTTCCTTCACGTTGAATATTTCTTGAGGCTCTAGGGTAGGAAATGTAGGTATGATAGGGGGTGCCAATAATGCTATTGTCGGCGATTTAACTGGTAATACTCGAAACTGGGCTATAAGAACTAGGGTTATATTTGAAAGATGGATGATTATAACCAAAGTTTGTATTTCTTGTTCAGACTACAATATTTCTAGGAAATACAACATTATATTTTTGGGAGGAAGTTTTTCTATAGCTAGTCAAATTTGCTTGGTAATTTTTGGAAAAGATCAATATATTAAATTGTCATATTAGCAATCTTATGTTTGGGTTGAAAGCATGCAAGTAATAATATAGAGCCTAGGGATCGATTGGCTTAATCTCTTATGACACTCTTTTCCATGTCTTATTGAACCTAATGTTAAAGTATATTATTACTTCTTTAGGATACTTTTGTATAGTGGTGAACTGGGTTAGGAGTGAGAATGGGTCTACTTGCTCGTTAAACTCTTAGACCAATCTACTAGTAAGCTAAGCTCGTGAATGGATACAACCATCCTAAAGGGACCAATACCAATATAGTACCTTACCTTTGAATGATAATACCAACAACCTTATCATGACATCCTCATCTTGAATGTTATGAATTGTGGTTAAGGATGCTACATCTTGACAATGCTCATAGGTTGTTTTTCTAGTGTCATCATATGTTGGCAAAGCCTTTAATGCTACCTAAGAAATGGGGTTCTGATTTACCAAGTTAAGTGGTTCAATGTTATTCCAATTAGGAAAGTTTTGTGGAGGTGGGATTTGAGCCATTTATTCAAGTCTGACAAAGTGAACATATTGTGGGGAAGTTAAATGCATAGATCCTTCACTTTCTATAGGAATATATGAGGAAGATGATTGAGAAAATAATGAGGATATAAATCTTCAAGATATTAATGGAGGTAGTTCTATCAACAAAAATGGTTCATCCGACTTTTTATTTGCTACTCCTGTGAGCATAAGCTTGTAAATAGAATGACAACTAAGATTTGTTTATGATTTTTTATCTTAGTAGAGTTGCTAGGTGATTAGAAAATAACCTAGTAAATCATAATCCACCATGATTCTACTTAATCAGGGAGGTGATATTTGGGTCCCATCAGGCATGCCAAAAAATCTTGGTCCAAAATTCATTAAAGTGGATGAATTGCACTCTCAAGACCTTGCTCAAGATTGGCATACCTAGAATAGGGTTTTCTAAGTCATCCTTTAGAGTAGGCCAGTTCCTATGATTCTAGCTAACTAATAAAAGGGGTTGTATACTAAAGTAAGAAATGTGTAAGGATAGAAGCTAGGACTTAAAGTGGAATGGATTTAGCAACATCAAGAGACACAAATGCATGAGAGTCGGATTCTCTTAATTAAAATATAATGCCTAATAGATTAAATATAATCATATGTTATAAAACATTGAATTATTAAGCACACACATCTAAGCATTCCAAAAATTGAAGAAACAAAATTCCAATGAGAAATCCAAATAGCAAAATAACCCTTTATAGAATAAACTATTCATTCAACTTTTATAGAAATTCTTAACGGGAAAGTCATACATACATATTTTGTAAGAATATTTGATAAAAGGCTAATCAACATACTAGATTTCATTAAGGGGTATATAGCCTTCAATCATACAAAATGTAAACTTTTAAAAGCTAGATAGATGACCTTTTAAATGAGTCGCGTTCAAGTATATATAGATTTGCATTTGTGTTAAATTATCTTAGCATCATTATTTTCTAGATGGATTGCAGGCTTGTAGGTTAATGCAACACATGTGCATCTCTTTATAGTTCATTTTGTTACAATTGTATTAGCACCATGACACTGATGTGGATTGCTTTTACTTCATTTGAGAGAGTGGTAGATGAAATGTATTTATCTAATCCATAGGATCATTTGATAAGTTTATTTTTCTCATGGTTATCCCATAATTGGCCCAACTACATTGGCATATGTGTCAAATAGGAAATATTTTGGTTGTTCTGATTATTTGATAATACATTATGATAATCAAGAGCATGGTTGAGCACTTTACTACCTCATAGGATTACTCTTTCCTTATATAAAACTAATCCATCCTTATATTATGCAGGTTCCATCATCTTCATTATCTATGCGATGCTTCTCAACACTTTCCTTTACCATTTCCCAGATATCTTAATTCACCTTGATGACATCGGTATATTTAGAATTTGGCCACCCTTTTTGCTTAGCCCCACTCTTATGCATGACTCTAGATATCAAAATTTGGATACTTTATTTTTAGGTTCTAGTTTTTATCATATCTTCATCTAATACTACTTCATATCTTTTTTAGACTTTTAAGTGGATTATGATGATGTCAGCATTTGAAACATCTAATGCTCTTTAACACTTAGTCAATCTTCTCTAAAGCATTTTTCTAGAAGTTGAATGAGCTTCTGTTTGATATTGTCCTTGTGTGTTAGGCTCAACTCCTTGGTAAATTTTGTGTCTTTGCTCTATCCCCTACCATGTTGAATTTTTATGTAGCCTATGCTAATCTTAGCATATTCAAAAATCTAGCCCTCTTTGCTACATAACCAAAATTTTGTGACACCCTACATGCTCTAGTATAATTCCAATAGCCTAATTATTACCCATACTTGGCCAAAATTATTTCATAATATATCAAATACCAAATTTTTATCAAACCTTTGCTAACATCAACATTTTGGATTTTGGGCCAAATCTTGTACTTAGTCAAAATTCAAGTATAACACTATACAAAAATTTGGATTCTTCTACCTTAGTTGCAATCTGAGCTTCAGCCATATCGGGTGCCAAAAACAATTATGCTTATTGCTAACATCATCTCAAAAATCTAATAACTCTATATACTTAAATAAAATTCAGCATTGTGGTGTTGCTTTGGGTTAGTTGAGCCTTTTTTGAGTCCTTGTTGTTCGGTGGCTATTTCACATGCCCGATTGAGCCTCTAAAGTTACTTTACTCAGAAAAAATGTAATATATTTATAGCAAAATTCTCTCTCTAAAGAGAAATATGTGGGTGAGTCATTTTACCCACACTAACTAGATCATTTAAGAGAAATATGTATAGTTTTCAATCTAAAAATGTTTATCTAGAGAAATATTAGATTAGATTTGAGATAGAAAGGCATAGAAAGAAATAAGATGCCCATCGATATTTGTTTATATATTTTTATCCAAGTGAGATAGAAAATTCTATTTCATTTTTATTTTGGTTCTTTTTCTTTATTGTTATATTTTTTGTATTTTTAAAATGGAAGAGGAGATTAAAAAATATAAAATCAGGAAAAAATGTGTATACATTCTATTTACATATTTTCAAATGGAGAGGACAACCTCAAGTTACTAAAATATGTTTTATATCCTTCTTATTTATTGAAATGAGTAGTTTTTGGCCATCTAATATTGTTAATTTCTGTCCATTTATCCCTCGTACCTCACTATTTGATTAGGGTTACTCAATAGTTATTTGAATCTAGTATATTTTCCTAGAGTAGCTCAAATTGGATCGCAGTTTAACACTGAATCATTAGCTTTGAAATAAATTTTTGTCAATATCTTGTTGAATCAATGCTTCATAACTACTTGCTGGTGATAAATTATTTTTAATAACTTCCAACACTCTTATTCTAGGAACAATAGTTCATAAAACCTTGCTTGCATTAGCATTCGTCATTATACACATGTTCTAAACATCTAGACATTTTTAGTGGTTAAATCCCAAAATTAATTAGAAAATACACACCCTTTAATAAACCAATATTTATGGTGAATTATCAATTGATCCTTTTGGGTTTGTCGTACTTTCCCACATTGTTTTATTTAATCATATATATGCCTCTACAATTCAATGATCCTCTTCAGAATTTGGACCATAATCTTATTGGTGGACTCGACTAGTCCATTTAATTTAGGATTTCACTTTGACATCTTCACAATAATACCATATTCTGAAAGCAAATTGAATCAAATTTGATCCCATGAATACCTTTGTGTCATTCATAATGTTTAGTTAAGGTACCTTGAACATAGTTACTATATCATTTAGCAACTAAAATATCACTTCGTACATAGCACTGTTGACTAGGATCACTTCTATCCACTTGGTAGAATAATGCATGCTTAAGAAGATCAAGCCATGACCAAAACTTAAAATAGATTAATCTTACCAATGGTTTCTAACTCCCACTATTAGAATAGTTCAACAATAATTATTGGTTATAATGTTATATGTGCTTAACAAAATTTGCATTGTTTAGCCCACTAGAAGAACTCTTATGGAAGAAAAAATCTAGAATTCAATGGCTCAAAGAAGGATATAGAAATACAAATATATTCTAGCTCGAAGATCTCACAACTTTATTTCTTACCTAAATTCAAATTCTGAAGAGGTTGTCTACACTTGGCATGAACTCTATTGTTGTGAATTACTTTTCCAATCTTTTTGCTGCTACTCCTCTTGAATTGGCTTCTCAACAAAATGTTCTTCAAGTGATTCCTTTTTTATCACTCATCGAGGAGAACTCTATTTTGACTGCTCTTGTTACTATTAATGAGCTTCAACAAGTGGTTTTTAAAATGCAAAAAGGGAAAACCCTAGGTCTTGATGGATTTCCCATTGAGTTCTACCATGAGTTCTGGATATCCTTCATGCTGATTTATTAGAAGTGGTGGAAGAAGCCAAGAAAGCCAAAGAAATTTTGAAGGTTATCAATAAAACTTATATAACTCTTATCCCAAAATAGGCTTATCATATCTCAGATTTTAGACCTATTGCTTTATGTAATGTTCTTCTCAAAATCATTACTAAGATCATGGCAGAAAGGTTGAAGCCTCTTTTGCATAAGATTATTTCCTCTGAACAAGGAGGTTATGTGGAAGGGCATCAAATAGTGGATGAGATAGTTCTTGATCAGGAAGCCATCCATTCCATAGAAATGCAAAATCTCCTTCTATGTACATTCGTTTAGACTTATCCAAAGCTTATGACAGATTGGATTGGCATTTCCTTATCAAAGTTTTGAGGCAAGTTAGTTTCTCTCAAGATTGGATGGATTGGATTATGGGTTGTATCTCTTCAGTATCCTACTCACTTCTTATCAATGGCAGGCCTTCACAAATGTTCCCATCTTCTAGAGGTATTAGGCAAGGTGAACCCCTCTCCCCTTATTTATTTATCATTTTTGCTAAATTCTTGGGTAGAACTATAGCCAAAAATAAAGACAAGATGGGATCAAGTGATGCAAAGATTGAAGATTAAATATTCTAAGGGAAACCGACTTAAAGGGAATGTGAGTAATTACAATATGGAAAGAACAAGGAATTAGTAGCCTCCTCCTAAGGATTATGGAAAATTCAATACCGATGGAGCCTCTATGGGGAATCTTGGAAAATCTAGTGCAAGAGAAATTGGTAGACTTTCAGATCACTCCCTGGTTTTCACTTTTGTTGAGAATATGGGTATCCTTTCCAATAACCTTGTTGAGGGGTATGGTATCCTTAGAGGCCTTCAAGAGGCTTCTAAGTTTGGATGGGAAAAGTTGTTGGTTGAATATGACTCCCAAATCATGATTAATCTTCTAAAGACTCCTAAGAACCATAAGGTTGATTTGAGAATAAAAAGAATTGTTGAGAAGATTCAATTAATCCAGATGGGCTTTTTGAAAGTGGATTACAATCATGTGGTCAAAGAACATAACATGAATGTTGATGCTTTAGTTAATTGGGTATTGCATAAAGTTGATCTTACTTGCTACGACCACCCTCCCAAATGATGGGCTTCATGAATAAGGGAAGCTCTGCTTTTTATCCTTTCTTTGGATGGCTCTAGTACTAGAGGTACGTAGTTCCTTTTTACTTTTTTTTTGGTCCTCTTTGGTTCGGTAAAGGTATTTTAGTTTCGTAGCTTAGACATATCTTTCTTATGTTTCCTTTGCTGAATCTTGCCTTAAAAGTCTTTTGGTCTAGAAAGGTTGTAGTTGTGTTTTGTTTTTATGTTGTTTTTTTGTGTGTTTGTTGTTATTTTTGTTTTTGTGTATTTTTTTTTTTTGTGTTTTTGTTGTTTTTCATGTTTTTTGTTTTTTGTGTTTTGTGTTTTTTGGTTTTTTTTAAGTGTTTGTGTGTTGTTTTGTCGTTTTTATGGTTTTCTTATGTGTTTTATGTTTTGTGATTTGTTGTTTTTTTTTTATATTTATATTTTATTTTACTTTATTTGTTTTTTTTTTTAGTATTTCGTTGTTTTTATGCTTTTATGTTGTTTTTGTTTGTTTTGTGGTTATTATTTTTTTGTTTATTTTTTTTTGTTTTTTTATGTTGTTGCATTTTTTTGTGTTTGTTTGTGTTTTGTGTTTGTTTGTTATTATTTTTGTTGTTTTAAGCATGTTCATTGAGTGTGCCTAAAGGGGTAGGCCAAGTGTGAGCCCTCGGCTTTTTTGATGAAATAAATACCTTTGCCTCCTTGAGACTTACCCAAAAATGATATCCCTTTTGAAATATTTTTTACAAACAAAAAAAAATATAATAATAATAATAATAATTACAAAGTTTCATTATAATATAAATTATTTATAAAATTACCATTGTTATAAATTAAAAAATAATTTATTTAAAAAAATATATATATATATATATATATATATATATATTATATATATATATATATATATATATATATATATATATATAATATCATTTTTATATAAATTGTACCATGCAACAAATTATAATCTTAATTAATAATATTTTAAAATTATTAAACATTTAAACTATAATCCTAATGCTTGATACATATTATTACACAAATAGGAAAACTAAACGGATTGAGCTGAAATTTTGAGGGTAGATGCCTAAAAAACCCTAGAACGTCTCCACCAATTTTCATATCATTTGGAGCAACACAGATCCTAGCGCATCCCTATGTGTGAACGACATATTTGGCAAGCGGCTATGCAAGGGTTTCATCTAGGTTGAGTGCAAGCAGCTCCAGAGGTTGGTTTTTAGGGCCTTCGGGCCCTAGCGACCAATATTTTTGTGGTTTATTCTCAATATTTTAGCAAGAAATGTTGTAGGGAATACAAGATGGGTTAGAAATTTGTCTTTCAACAGATCATACTGTGAACTTGAGTGACAACGGCTTCCAATTTGCTGCACAAAAGAAAAGTGAAAACCATACTTTTCCACGACGTCTAAGGCAAGGATTAAAGAGATCACGAAACAAGTTTCAAGCGATTGATCAAAAAATGGCTCATATCTCAAGTGAATCTGGTGCTAAGGTGCACCCACAAAATAATTCTACTCGTGAAAACCCCTATCAAGGGTAAGAATTTTGAAGACTCGGTCCCAAAAATGAATTTTAGGGATGCCCTTTGTGGTGGACAGCCTCAACCCAATGCTAATATCAATATTAGGGCTTCCCATAAACCTCTAAGAATGCCTAAGATTGATCCCAAGAAAACAGAGTCAGGATATCTTAAAGCAGATGATGGAACTCCTATTGTTAAGCTTGATATGGATAACATTCAGACTGGCATTGAATATTTGGAAAAAAGAGAACTAATTTGTCGGTTCGTGGGTTTTCGTCCGAGTCTATCTGCTTTCAAAGTCTGGGCTACAAAAAGTTGGAAAACTAAAGGTGAGTTACAAATCTCTATTTATCCAAATGGTTATTTTCTTGTTTTATTTGCTAATAATGAAGATAGAGAGAAAACTTTTCAAGGGGGTCCTTGGTTTTTTGGAAGGGTAGGGCTTTTCATGAAGCCCCGGCATACTAAATTTAAAGCCGAAGAAGAGATGCCTTCTATTGCTCCCGTGTGGGTTAGACTCTTTGGCCTCCCTATTGAATTTTGGAATCCTACTATTTTTTTTTCAATTGGAAACTCTTTAGGAACTTTTATGATGACTGTTGATTGTACTCAAAATTTTGAACATATTATTTATGCTCGGATTTATGTTTTAATGGATTTTGACAAACCCCTAACTAAAAATATCACATTACAATTTGGGGAAGACACTTGGGAGCAAGTAGTGGGCTATGAGAACATTCCTTTTCATTGTAGAATTTGCCATGAATATGGTCATTTGGCCAGTGCTTGCCCAAATAAAATTCCCGATCAAAAGAAAGAAGATATAAACTTAGCGGGGTTTCCAAATACCTAAGAAGAAGAACACTAAAAAAAAACCAGTTATGAAGGATCAATCAAAGTCATCTGCTAATATTTTTGAAATCCTTTCCACAAATGATGTCCCAAGTGAGGAAGAGGAAATAATGGAAACTGAAATCTTAGAAACACAATTTAAATATGAAGTGAAGAACTCGGAGACAAACCAACAAATCAAAGGTTTTCAACAAAAAAAAAAAAGAGAAAATTTACACAAGAAAAACAATATTTCAAATGTCAAAACTTCAAATAATGCAAGTCCCAATATAGACTCTATTGAACCATCTAGTAAAATTTTGGTCGTGTACGAGCATTCTTCAAGGTTAGAAGCCATCTCAAATTCAATTGGAATAAGTCAAGAAATAGGGAAAAAAAATTGAAGATGGATTCTAATCAAAAAGTAGGTCGCAAGACCAATCAATATCATATGGTAAAAGAAGGTGAAAAGCTTGTAGAGGAAGGTAAGATTAATGCCCTTCCCAACTTTTTTAGCCCTGGTATTAATGAAGATCATCACTTGGAATATTAGAGGACTCAAAGGGAGTCTTTCAAAACAAAATGAAATTAGAAGAATGATTCGGGTAAATCATCAACATCTTGTTTTCCTTCAATAAACTAAGATGTCAATGGAGGATATGGACTTAATTTCCAATAAAATTTTGCCAGTTGGAAAAGTGGTTTCCCTCAGTTCCCAAGGGACTTCGGGTGGCATTGCTTGTCTTTGGGATCCAAAAGAGGTAGTTATTCACCATATGGTTGGCATTTGGGGTTTATTGGCTATAACTATTCAAAGTAGACATTCCAACCAGATTATGCTTTGCATTACTATTTATGCTCCGACTTATTTGGAGGAAAAAAAAAGACAATGGAAGGATATTACTCATATTATCTCTCATTTTCCTAAAGCTTGGATCTTGATCGGAGGAGATTTCAATACCATCCTCTCTCTGGATGAGAAAAGGGGGGAAATAGAAATTTGGACAAAAGCACTGACCTCATGAGCGAATATATTGCAAACCTCCATCTTGTGGATATCCAACTAGATAATGGCCTTATGACTTGGTCTAATAGAAGGCAAGGATTAGCTTGTATAATGGAGAGATTGGATAGGTTTTTGCTCTCTAAAAATTTCTTAATCTATGGTCACATTCCTAAAGTGAAGACTCTTAATAATGTTGGTTCGGATCATTGGCCAGTCATGGTGGAAATGTGGAAAACCAATGTGAGTTTCTCTCCTTTTCGTTTTCAATTAATGGTGGAAGGAAGGTAACCATAGGCATGGGACTAAGATGTTATGTTTTGTCAAAAGACTGCAATACATTAAATCCAAAATCAAGACTTGGAACTGGAAAGAGTTTGGGGATGTTCATAAAAAAAAACATGAAGTTATTGCTCATCTTGAAATTTTGAATAAGAAAATCCGTTTAGATGGCCTCCAAGAGAAGAGAAGTGCAGATGAAATTAAACTCACAACTCAGTTAGAGGAATGGGAAAAAAGAGAAGAAATCTTATGGAAGCAAAAATCTAGAATTCAATGGCTCAAAGAAGGAGATCGAAACACAATTTTTTTCCACAAATCTCTTCTAGCTCGAAGATCTCACAACTTTATTTCTTCCTTAAAATAATATTCTAGAGATGTTGTTTATAGTTGTTGATTACTTTTCCAATATTTTTGCTGCTACTCCCCTTGACTCAGCTTCGCAATATAATGTTCTTCAAGCAATCCCTTCTCTTATCACTTCTGAGGAGAAATCTATTTTGATCTGCTCCTGTTACTATCAATGAGCTTCAACAAGTAGTTTTTAAAATGCAAAAAGGGAAAACCCCGAGTCCCGATGGTTTTCCTATTGAGTTCTACCAAGATTTCTGGGATATCCTTCATGTTTATTTATTAGAGGTGGTGGAGGAAGCCAGGAAAGGCAAAGAAATTTTGAATGTTATCAATAAAACTTATATTACTCTTGTTCCAAAAGCTCAAGAGGTTGATCATATCTTAGCTTTTAGACCTATTGCTTTATGTAATGTTCTTCTCAAAATCATTATTAAAATCATGGCGAAAAGGTTGAAGCCTCTTTTGCATAAGATTATTTCCCCGAGCAAGGGGGTTATGTGGAAGGTCATCAAATAGTAGATGAGATAGTTCTTTCTCAGGAAGCCATCCATTCCATGGATATGCAAAATTCTCCTTCCATGTTCATTCGGTTAGACTTATCCAAAGCTTATGACAGAGTGGATTGGCACTTCCTTATCAAAGTTTTGAGGCAATTTGGTTTCTCTAAGGATTGGATGGATTGGATTATGGGATGTATCTCTTCGGTTTCCTACTTAGTTCTTATCAATGGCAGGCCTTCTCAGTATTTCCCAACTTCTAGAGGTATTAGGCAAGGTGACCCGCTATCCCCTTATTTATTCATCATTCTTGTTGAATGCTTGGGTAGGACTATAACCAAAAAGAGGGAAAAAAAAACCCTTGAGGGAGTTACCATTGCTCATGGAGCTAGACCTATCTCTCATCTTCAATTTGTGGATGACTCTACTATTTAGGTAAAGCTACAGTTAAGGAAGCTTCTAATATTAAGCAAATCATTAGTCTGTTTTTCTAAGGCTACTTGGGCGGTTGATCAATGAAGATAAATCTAAAGTTATTTTCTTTCGAGTGCTTCTGCTAGATAGGAATCCATGGTCTTGGATAAGCTAAGATATAAGAAGACCTCTCTTCCAATCACTTATTTAGGTATTCCCATAAATATTCAAAGGCAGAAAAATAAAGATTGGAATTGGTTGTTGGACAAATTCAAGAAGAAAATTGGAAAGTGGACCAACAAATGGCTTTCTTATGGGGGTAGAATCACCTTGGTAAAATCAGTCCTTCAAGCTATTCCTATTTATGTTTCTTTCATTTTGAATATTCCAAAGGCTGTTCTTCGAGAATTGGATCAAATCAGTCATCGTTTCCTTTGGAGTGGTACTAAGGAGAAAAGAAAATGGGCCTTGGTGAAATGGGATACTTTATGTCTTCCTAAGAGTGAAGGGGGGTTAGGTTTACGGTCTTCAATTAATAACAACAAATCTTTAGTCTGCTAAATTATATTGGAGGATGTTGCATAACCCCAATGCTCTTTGGGCCAATAATCTTCGTGCTAAATATGTTGAGAACAAAAGTCCTGAAGACCTTGTTCGCTATCAACTTCCTACCAAAGGTTCTCCCATTTTAGCAGTTCTTAAGACCGGTGAGGATTTGATAAAGAAAAAATTATTTTGGATCATTCATAATGGTCAACATGCAAATTTTTGAACAGATTCTTGGGATGGTCACAAGCCTTTGATAACTCAATTTTCCGATTGGAGGCCTTGGATGGAGGAGCTTCACCGAGCTAATTGGATAGAGGTGGCTAATTATTGTCGGTACCATACTGGTAATTCAAAGGTTGGTAGATATTGGATCCCTATTGAGGACTGGCCTATTCAAATCCCAGAAAGGCAAAGACAAGATATCCAAGGCATCCTTCATTTGAGATCCCTCTCTTGGTCCCATGAAAAAGATTGTTTTGGATGGAACAACACTACTAAGGGTGAGTATTCAATTGGTCAAGGTTATTTGACCTTATGCCATAATAATCCCAACCATTCTTCTGACATATTTTCTCAATTGTGGGCTCAAAAGCTTTGGCCTAAGGTGAGGTTCTTTAATTGGCTGTTATTGCATCGTAGGGTGCTTATCGGTGAGCAACTTATGAAGCGTGGTTTTCATGGCCCTTTTAGATGTGAAATGTGTGAAGAGAATGTAGAAAATATCAACCATATTTTTATTGAGTGTACTTTAGCCTCCGAGCTATGGAGGAGAATGGCCACTTTACTTGGCTTACAAGTGGTCCAATTTTTTTACTTTTGAACAGACTTTGGAGGGATTGGCCTAATCAAGAGGGTGTTGATCATTTTATTAGGCAGTTAGTTTGGATGGGTTCTACCATTCTTCTTTGGAATGAAAGGAATAGCCGAATTTTTAATCAAGATAGTAAGGATATTCACTATATTTGGCAAAAGACCATAGCCAACTTAGTTGAATCAGTCCATCATCTCCTTAATCACTCCCAAAACTCCCACCAAATATGGGATCAAGTGATGCAAAGATTGAATATTAAACCTTCTAAGGGCAACCATCTTAAAGGGAATGTGAGTATTAGTAAATTGGATACGAATAGAAATTGGCAACCTCCTCCTAAGGATTTTGGAAAAGTCAATACTAATGGAGCCTCTAGAGGGAACCCTGGAAAAGCCAGTGTGGGAGGAATTGGTAGACTTTCAGATGGCTCCCTGGTTTTTACTTTTGCTGAGAATTTGGGTATTCTTTCCAATAACCTTGCTGAGGGGTATGGTATCCTCAAAGGTCTTCAGGAGGCTACTAAGGTTGGATGGGAAAAGGTGTTAGTTGAGTCTGGCTCTCAACTTATGATTAATATCTTGAAGAATCCTTCATAGAATCATAAGGTGGATTGGAGAATAAAAAGAATTATTGAGAAGATTCGAGTTAATCCGGATGGGATTTTTGAAAGTTGATTACAATCATGTGGTCGGAGATCAAAACAAGAGTGTTGATGCTTTAGCTAATTGGGCTTTGGACAAAGGTGATCTTACTTGTTATGGCCACCCTCCTATATGGTGGGCTTCTCAAATTAGGGAAGCTCTTCTTTCTATCATTTCTTTGGATGGCTCCGAGTTCGAAGGTACCTAGTTTCTTCTTGTTTTTTTTTTTTTTGCTTCTCTTTGGTTCATTCAGTTTTTTTTAGTTCCCTAGCTCATTCTATTCTTTATTTTGTTTCCTCTCGTTGATTCTTGCCTTAATAGTCTTCTGGTCTAGATAGGTCTTTGTTTTGTTCATTTTTTATTTCTTTTTTCCTTTTTGTTTTTTTTGTTTAGTTTTTTAAGGTGGGTGGGTTTTTTTATTTTGTTTTGTTTTTGTGTTCTTTGTGTTGTTTTTTGTTGTTCTTGTGTTTTTGTTGTTTTGTTTTTTTTTTTATGTTTTTTGTTATTGTTCTTGTGTTTTTTTTTCGTTCTTGTTCTTGGGTTTCTCTTTATTTGTGTTATTTTGTGTTTTTATGGGTGAGTGTTTTCTATATTTTTTGTTTTTTTTTTATTGTCTGTTGTTGGTTGTTTTTTATTTTTATTTTTGTTTTATTTTTTAATTTTTTAGGTTTTGGTTGTGTTTATTTTTCTTGTTTTTTTTTTGTTTATGTCTTTGTAGTGTTTTGTTGTTTTTGTCTTGTTTGTGTTTTGTTATGTGTTTCTTGTGTTTTTCTATGTGGTTTGTGTCGTGGTTTCTTTTATCTTATTGTGCGTGTTTGGTTGTGCTTTTGTTTTTGACACACTCAAGGAGCATGTTTTTTATTTTATTTTATTATTTTTGTTGTTATCTCGCTTATTTTTAATTAGGTTTGTGTGTTTGTTTGCTCCTTGAGTGTGTCAAAGGTGGTAGGCCAGGTCCGAGTTCTGGGCGTTTTTGGAGGAATAGATACCCCTACCTCCTTGGGTCTTACCCGAAAGTGGCATCCCTTTTGGGATGTTTTCCACAAAAAAAAAAATAGGAAAACTAAATTATCTTTCCATTTATACCGATATTTTTTAAAATCCACATATGGTTTCAAATAAACTGAAATCATTAATTAAAAATAATATTAAAAACCATAAATAAAATTTATAGTTTTTTTTTTAAACATTTGTAATCATTTCTTTGATCGTATGACACAGGGATTTAATCCAACTATTGTAGTCTTGCATTATTTGCGCACTATAAGACGAATATTTACTTTTAAATGATTTTAAAATATACAATTCATATTTTAGGTAATAAAGATTATAAATAATGAATATATTCCTCTAAAAATATAGGTTCCCCCTGACTGTGAGTAACTAATTAATTAAAGAATACATTTTTATATGCTCTCAATCTTACATGAAATTATAAACTTAATTTTGACTTAACAATTTGTTGGAGTTAATCTAGATTTGCTCTGCCTAACACATCTGCTCACCTATAGCAAGCCTCTCATACCATAATTAATACTTGTTTTTGTACTTGCTTTAATGCTTGTATAGCAAGCCTCTGTTCAGTGAGTAGCTAGTTTTAAATTTAAAACTACTTTGTTTCATACATGGAAGTAAATATTCACGCCACTCTTGCTTGGAAGGCTTCAAAATGATTAGCTTTAGTTTTTGGTAGAATAGCAGATAGAAGAAAATGAAGGAGAACCTGTTACCCATGAAGAAGAAGGGGGCAGATATATCACTCTGTAATCACAGCAGCAGCAGCTCCCTGTTTGTCCTCATACAAGATATATACACATTTATTTGTGCAGAATGTGTTAGCATATATCCTTATGATTTAAAATCTGCTATTTCCCTTTCATTGCTTTGCTATGTTTGTATTTGTTTGCAGCAGCAACAGGGCATCTTAAGAAAGCAGCAGGGGAGGTTTATTACTTTTACAACTAAGGTAGTCTGCATAGAATGAATATGATTATTAATAAAAAATATATATTAAATCATCTAAAAATTTATTCAATGAAACCTTCCAACCTTCGCCAAATCATTTTAACAATTGTTGTGGTATCTACATTTAACAATTTATCTTCTTATTTTCTGCAACAAAATTTGAAATTTAAATACATTTTTTACAGAGAGAGATTAAATCTTTTCATTAAACTTAGCAATGCCTAAATCATGTGTGTATCTGTTTACCATCTGTACATCTCCATAGATTAAAAACAGATGAAAAACATACATCACACTCCTGGTTACACCCTAGCATAATAAATATCACTCAAACCTTCAATTTACAGGTGAAATTATCCCAACCTACACTATAGTTTCCTTGAAATTTAAAATGAATCAAAGGAGAAGACCACTACAGCGCCATTACTCCAAGTCTAACACATTTAACCATGACAGCATTCATAAAAACAGCTTCTTCACTGCTTCATTCACACCAAAAGCAGTTTTTATTTATGGATGGGGTGGTAATTAGTATTTGGTAGAGGTGATGGAGGCGGTTCTGCTTCTCCTAATATCCTTGGACGCCTCACAGAATATAAATCAGGACTCCTTACTAGTTCGTCACCTCCTTGCCATTTCCGTTGCTTCAAATCCTTGCCCATGTTTACATGGTAAAGAATGCTCCATTTACCCTTAATTGTACATCTTACAAGATCTCCTGCAAGCCACCATTACTAATTATCACCACCGTAATTGAAAAGAAAATCCAGCTATAACGCAAAGATAACAAAATGATGGGCATTAGCAATGAGAAATACCTGAGGGAATTATGAAGAAAATAAGAACTGTGACCAAGAAGAAACAACGGTTGAGCATTATTCCATCCATCTCCCCAATCGTGCCCATGTTCCTGTGCTCTGTCTGGACAAGCAATTTATTACAGTGAATGCAGGGTAAAGGTCTAATTGCACGTGCTTTGACATAACGATAACTTTTTTTAAATTCAAATTTAAGATTTTAACGGTCGTGTGAAACTGGACCAGTCAGTTTTCGGCGGCATGCTTTAGAAACTTAATTCAATGATACAACTAGTCATTATCGTCTTTTATATCGGCGGGTGTACGGAAAGTAATGTCGGTGACGGAAAGCGCGTGAAAAAGTGGGTAGCGGCGGCCGGCTACGAAAAGGAATGTCGGTGATGGAAAGCGCGAGAATAAATAGGAAGGGTAGGTGATGCAAAGGGCATGGTAATACTAAAATTCCTTATTTCCTTCACGTTGAATATTTCTTGAGGCTCTAGGGTAGGAAATGTAGGTATGATAGGGGGTGCCAATAATGCTATTGTTGGCGATTTAACTGGTAATACTCGAAACTGGGCTATAAGAACTAGGGTTATATTTGAAAGATGGATGATTATAACCAAAGTTTGTATTTCTTGTTCAGACTACAATATTTCTAGGAAATACAACATTATATTTTTGGGAGGAAGTTTTTCTATAGCTAGTCAAATTTGCTTGGTAATTTTTGGAAAAGATCAATATATTAAATTGTCATATTAGCAATCTTATGTTTGGGTTGAAAGCATGCAAGTAATAATATAGAGCCTAGGGATCGATTGGCTTAATCTCTTATGACACTCTTTTCCATGTCTTATTGAACCTAATGTTAAAGTATATTATTACTTCTTTAGGATACTTTTGTATAGTGGTGAACTAGGTTAGGAGTGAGAATGGGTCTACTTGCTCGTTAAACTCTTAGACCAATCTACTAGTAAGCTAAGCCCGTGAATGGATACAACCATCCTAAAGGGACCAATACCAATATAGTACCTTACCTTTGAATGATAATACCAACAACCTTATCATGACATCCTCATCTTGAATGTTATGAATTGTGGTTAAGGATGCTACATCTTGACAATGCTCATAGGTTGTTTTTCTAGTGTCATCATATGTTGGCAAAGCCTTTAATGCTACCTAAGAAATGGGGTTCTGATTTACCAAGTTAAGTGGTCCTATGTTATTACAGTTAGGAAAGTTTTGTGGAGGTGGAATATGAGCCATTTTTTCAAGTCTAACAAAGTGAACATATTGTGGGGAAGTTAAATGCATAGATCCTTCACTTTCTATAGGAATATATGAGGAAGATGATTGAGAAAATAATGAGGATATAAATCTTCAAGATATTAATGGAGGTAGTTCTATCAACAAAAATGGTTCATCCAGCTTTTTATTTGCTACTCCTGTGAGCATAAGCTTGTAAATAGAATGACAACTAAGATTTGTTTATGATTTTTTATCTTAGTAGAGTTGCTAGGTGATTAGAAAATAACCTAGTAAATCATAATCCACCATGATTCTACTTAATCAGGGAGGTGATATTTGGGTCCCATCAGGCATGCCAAAAAATCTTGGTCCAAAATTCATTAAAGTGGATGAATTGCACTCTCAAGACCTTGCTCAAGATTGGCATACCTAGAATAGGGTTTTCTAAGTCATCCTTTAGAGTAGGCCAGTTCCTATGATTCTAGCTAACTAATAAAAGGGGTTGTATACTAAAGTAAGAAATGTGTAAGGATAGAAGCTAGGACTTAAAGTGGAATGGATTTAGCAACATCAAGAGACACAAATGCATGAGAGTCGGATTCTCTTAATTAAAATATAATGCCTAATAGATTAAATATAATCATATGTTATAAAACATTGAATTATTAAGCACACACATCTAAGCATTCCAAAAATTGAAGAAACAAAATTCCAATGAGAAATCCAAATAGCAAAATAACCCTTTATAGAATAAACTATTCATTCAACTTTTATAGAAATTCTTAACGGGAAAGTCATACATACATATTTTGTAAGAATATTTGATAAAAGGCTAAACAACATACTAGATTTCATTAAGGGGTATATAGCCTTCAATCATACAAAATGTAAACTTTTAAAAGCTAGATAGATGACCTTTTAAATGAGTCGCGTTCAAGTATATATAGATTTGCATTTGTGTTAAATTATCTTAGCATCATTATTTTCTAGATGGATTGCAGGCTTGTAGGTTAATGCAACACATGTGCATCTCTTTATAGTTCATTTTGTTGCAATTGTATTAGCACCATGACACTGATGTGGATTGATTTTACTTCATTTGAGAGAGTGGTAGATGAAATGTATTTATCTAATCCATAGGATCATTTGATAAGTTTATTTTTCTCATGGTTATCCCATAATTGGCCCAACTACATTGGCATATGTGTCAAATAGGAAATATTTTGGTTGTTCTGATTATTTGATAATACATTATGATAATCAAGAGCATGGTTGAGCACTTTACTACCTCATAGGATTACTCTTTCCTTATATAAAACTAATCCATCCTTATATTATGCAGGTTCCATCATCTTCATTATCTATGCGATGCTTCTCAACACTTTCCTTTACCATTTCCCAGATATCTTAATTCACCTTGATGACATCGGTATATTTAGAATTTGGCCACCCTTTTTGCTTAGCCCCACTCTTATGCATGACTCTAGATATCAAAATTTGGATACTTTATTTTTAGGTTCTAGTTTTTATCATATCTTCATCTAATACTACTTCATATCTTTTTCAGACTTTTAAGTGGATTATGATGATGTCAACATTTGAAACATCTAATGCTCTTTAACACTTAGTCAATCTTCTCTAAAGCATTTTTCCAGAAGTTGAATGAGCTTCTGTTTGATATTGTCCTTGTGTGTTAGGCTCAACTCCTTGGTAAATTTTGTGTCTTTGCTCTATCCCCTACCATGTTGAATTTTTATGTAGCCTATGCTAATCTTAGCATATTAAAAAATCTAGCCCTCTTTGCTACATAACCAAAATTTTGTGACACCCTACATGCTCTAGTATAATTCCAATAGCCTAATTATTACCCATACTTGGCCAAAATTATTTCATAATATATCAAATACCAAATTTTTATCAAACCTTTGCTAACATCAACATTTTGGATTTTGGGCCAAATCTTGTACTTAGTCAAAATTCAAGTATAACACTATACAAAAAATTGGATTCTTCTACCTTAGTTGCAATCTGAGCTTCAGCCATATCGGGTGCCAAAAACAATTATGCTTATTGCTAACATCATCTCAAAAATCTAATAACTCTATATACTTAGTAAAATTCAGCATTGTGGTGTTGCTTTGGGTTAGTTGAGCCTTTTTTGAGTCCTTGTTGTTCGGTGGCTATTTCACATGCCCGATTGAGCCTCTAAAGCTACTTTACTCAGAAAAAATGTAATATATTTATAGCAAAATTCTCTCTCTAAAGAGAAATATGTGGGTGAGTCATTTTACCCACACTAACTAGATCATTTAAGAGAAATATATATAGTTTTCAATCTAAAAATGTTTATCTAGAGAAATATTAGATTAGATTAGAGATAGAAAGGCATAGAAAGAAATAAGATGCCCATCGATATTTGTTTATATATTTTTATCCAAGTGAGATAGAAAATTCTATTTCATTTTTATTTTGGTTCTTTTTCTTTATTGTTATATTTTTTGTATTTTTAAAATGGAAGAGGAGATTAAAAAATATAAAATCAGGAAAAAATGTGTATACATTCTATTTACATATTTTCAAATGGAGAGGACAACCTCAAGTTACTAAAATATGTTTTATATCCTTCTTATTTATTGAAATGAGTAGTTTTTGGCCATCTAATATTGTTAATTTCTGTCCATTTATCCCTCGTACCTCACTATTTGATTAGGGTTACTCAATAGTTATTTGAATCTAGTATATTTTCCTAGAGTACCTCAAATTGGATCGCAGTTTAACACTGAATCATTAGCTTTGAAATAAATTTTTGTCAATATCTTGTTGAATCAATGCTTCATAACTACTTGCTGGTGATAAATTATTTTTAATAACTTCCAACACTCTTATTCTAGGAACAATAGTTCATAAAACCTTGCTTGCATTAGCATTCGTCATTATACACATGTTCTAAACATCTAGACATTTTTAGTGGTTAAATCCCAAAATTAATTAGAAAATACACACCCTTTAATAAACCAATATTTATGGTGAATTATCAATTGATCCTTTTGGGTTTGTCGTACTTTCCCACATTGTTTTATTTAATCATATATATGCCTCTACAATTCAATGATCCTCTTCAGAATTTGGACCATAATCTTATTGGTGGACTCGACTAGTCCATTTAATTTAGGATTTCACTTTGACATCTTCACAATAATACCATATTCTTAAAGCAAATTGAATCAACTTTGATCCCATGAATACCTTTGTGTCATTCATAATGTTTAGTTAAGGTACCTTGAACATAGTTACTATATCATTTAGCAACTAAAATATCACTTCGTACATAGCACTGTTGACTAGGATCACTTCTATCCACTTGGTAGAATAATGCATGCTTAAGAAGATCAAGCCATGACCAAAACTTAAAATAGATTAATCTTACCAATGGTTTCTAACTCCCACTATTAGAATAGTTCAACAATAATTATTGGTTATAATGTTATATGTGCTTAACAAAATTTGCATTGTTTAGCCCACTAGAAGAACTCTTATGGAAGAAAAAATCTAAAATTCAATGGCTCAAAGAAGGATATAGAAATACAAATATATTCTAGCTCGAAGATCTCACAACTTTATTTCTTACCTAAATTCAAATTCTGAAGAGGTTGTCTACACTTGGCATGAACTCTATTGTTGTGAATTACTTTTCCAATCTTTTTGCTGCTACTCCTCTTGAATTGGCTTCTCAACAAAATGTTCTTCAAGTGATTCCTTTTTTATCACTACTGAGGAGAACTCTATTTTGACTGCTCTTGTTACTATTAATGAGCTTCAACAAGTGGTTTTTAAAATGCAAAAAGGGAAAACCCTAGGTCCTGATGGTTTTCTCATTGAGTTCTACCATGAGTTCTGGATATCCTTCATGCTGATTTATTAGAAGTGGTGGAAGAAGCCAAGAAAGCCAAAGAAATTTTGAAGGTTATCAATAAAACTTATATAACTCTTATCCCAAAATAGGCTTATCATATCTCAGATTTTAGACCTATTGCTGTAATGTTCTTCTCAAAATCATTACTAAGATCATGGCAGAAAGGTTGAAGCCTCTTTTGCATAAGATTATTTCCTCTGAACAAGGAGGTTATGTGGAAGGGCATCAAATAGTGGATGAGATAGTTCTTGATCAGGAAGCCATCCATTCCATAGAAATGCAAAATCTCCTTCTATGTACATTCGTTTAGACTTATCCAAAGCTTATGACGATTGGATTGGCACTTCCTTATCAAAGTTTTGAGGCAAGTTAGTTTCTCTCAAGATTGGATGGATTGGATTATGGGTTGTATCTCTTCAGTATCCTACTCACTTCTTATCAATGGCAGGCCTTCACAAATGTTCCCATCTTCTAGAGGTATTAGGCAAGGTGAACCCCTCTCCCCTTATTTATTTATCATTTTTGCTAAATTCTTGGGTAGAACTATAGCCAAAAATAAAGACAAGATGGGATCAAGTGATGCAAAGATTGAAGATTAAATATTCTAAGGGAAACCGACTTAAAGGGAATGTGAGTAATTACAATATGGAAAGAACAAGGAATTAGTAGCCTCCTCCTAAGGATTATGGAAAATTCAATACCGATGGAGCCTCTATGGGGAATCTTGGAAAATCTAGTGCAAGAGGAATTGGTAGACTTTCAGATCACTCCCTGGTTTTCACTTTTGTTGAGAATATGGGTATCCTTTCCAATAACCTTGTTGAGGGGTATGGTATCCTTAGAGGCCTTCAAGAGGCTTCTAAGTTTGGATGGGAAAAGTTGTTGGTTGAATATGACTCCCAAATCATGATTAATCTTCTAAAGACTCCTAAGAACCATAAGGTTGATTTGAGAATAAAAAGAATTGTTGAGAAGATTCAATTAATCCAGATGGGCTTTTTGAAAGTGGATTACAATCATGTGGTCAAAGAACATAACATGAATGTTGATGCTTTAGTTAATTGGGTATTGCATAAAGTTGATCTTACTTGCTACGACCACCCTCCCAAATGATGGGCTTCATGAATAAGGGAAGCTCTGCTTTTTATCCTTTCTTTGGATGGCTCTAGTACTAGAGGTACGTAGTTCCTTTTTACTTTTTTTTTGGTCCTCTTTGGTTCGGTAAAGGTATTTTAGTTTCGTAGCTTAGACATATCTTTCTTATGTTTCCTTTGCTGAATCTTGCCTTAAAAGTCTTTTGGTCTAGAAAGGTTGTAGTTGTGTTTTGTTTTTATGTTGTTTTTTTGTGTGTTTGTTGTTATTTTTGTTTTTGTGTATTTTTTTTTTTGTGTTTTTGTTGTTTTTCATGTTTTTGTTTTTTGTGTTTTGTGTTTTTTGGTTTTTTTTAGGTGTTTGTGTGTTGTTTTGTCGTTTTTATGGTTTTCTTATGTGTTTTATGTTTTGTGATTTGTTGTTTTTTTTTTATATTTATATTTTATTTTACTTTATTTGTTTTTTTTTTTAGTATTTCGTTGTTTTTATGCTTTTATGTTGTTTTTGTTTGTTTTGTGGTTATTATTTTTTTGTTTATTTTTTTTTGTTTTTTTATGTTGTTGCATTTTTTTGTGTTTGTTTGTGTTTTGTGTTTGTTTGTTATTATTTTTGTTGTTTTAAGCATGTTCATTGAGTGTGCCTAAAGGGGTAGGCCAAGTGTGAGCCCTCGGCTTTTTTGATGAAATAAATACCTTTGCCTCCTTGAGACTTACCCAAAAATGATATCCCTTTTGAAATGTTTTTTACAAACAAAAAAAAATATAATAATAATAATAATAATTACAAAGTTTCATTATAATATAAATTATTTATAAAATTACCATTTTTATAAATTAAAAAATAATTTATTTAAAAAAAATATATATATATATATATATATAATATCATTTTTATATAAATTGTACCATGCAACAAATTATAATCTTAATTAATAATATTTTAAAATTATTAAACATTTAAACTATAATCCTAATGCTTGATACATATTATTACACAAATAGGAAAACTAAACGGATTGAGCTGAAATTTTGAGGGTAGATGCCTGAAAAACCCTAGAACGTCTCCACCAATTTTCATATCATTTGGAGCAACACAGATCCTAGCGCATCCCTATGTGTGAACGACATATTTGGCAAGCGGCTATGCAAGGGTTTCATCTAGGTTGAGTGCAAGCAGCTCCGGAGGTTGGTTTTTAGGGCCTTCGGGCCCTAGCGACCAATATTTTTGTGGTTTATTCTCAATATTTTAGCAAGAAATGTTGTAGGGAATACAAGATGGGTTAGAAATTTGTATTTCAACAGATCATACTGTGAACTTGAGTGACAACGGCTTCCAATTTGCTGCACAAAAGAAAAGTGAAAACCATACTTTTCCACGACGTCTAAGGCAAGGATTAAAGAGATCACGAAACAAGTTTCAAGTAGTTGATCAAAAAATGGCTCATATCTCAAGTGAATCTGGTGCTAAGGTGCACCCACAAAATAATTCTATCGTGAAAACCCCTATCAAGGGTAAGAATTTTGAAGACAGTCCCAAAAATGAATTTTAGGGATGCCCTTTGTGGTGGACAACCTCAGCCCAATGCTAATATCAATATTAGGGCTTCCCATAAACCTTTAAGAATGCCTAAGATTGATCCCAGGAAAACAGAGTCAGGATATCTTAAAGCAGATGATGGAACTCCTATTGTTAAGCTTGATATGGATAACATTCAGACTGGCATTGAATATTTGGAAAAAAGAGAACTAATTTGTCGGTTCGTGGGTTTTCGTCCGAGTCTATCTGCTTTCAAAGTTTGGGCTACAAAAAGCTGGAAAACTAAAGGTGAGTTACAAATCTCTATTTATCCAAATGGTTATTTTCTTGTTTTATTTGCTAATAATGAAGATAGAGAGAACACTTTTCAAGGGAGTCCTTGGTTTTATGGAAGGGTAGGGCTTTTCATGAAGCCCTGGCATACTAAATTTAAAGCCGAAGAAGAGATGCCTTCTATTTCTCCCGTGTGGGTTAGACTCTTTGGCCTCGCTATTGAATTTTGGAATCTTACTATTTTTTTTTCAATTGGAAACTCTTTAGGAACTTTTATGATGACTGTTGATTGTACTCAAAATTTTGAACATATTATTTATGCTCGGATTTATGTTTTAATGGATTTTGACAAACCCCTAACTAAAAATATCACATTACAATTTGGGGAAGACACTTGGGAGCAAGTAGTGGGCTATGAGAACATTCCTTTTCATTGTAGAATTTGCCATGAATATGGTCATTTGGACAGTGCTTGCCCAAATAAAATTCCTGATCAAAAGAAAGAAGATATAAACTTAGCAGGTTTCCAAATACCTAAGAAGAAGAACACTAAAAAAAAACCAGTTATGAAGGATCAATCAAAGTCATCTGCTAATATTTTTGAAATCCTTTCCACAAATGATGTCCCAAGTGAGGAAGAGGAAATAATGGAAACTGAAATCTTAGAAACACAATTTAAATATGAAGTGAAGAACTCGGAGACAAACCAACAAATCAAAGGTTTTCAACAAAAAAAAAAAAGAGAAAATTTACACAAGAAAAACAATATTTCAAATGTCAAAACTTCAAATAATGCAAGTCCCAATATAGACTCTATTGAACCATCTAGTAAAATTTTGGCTGTGTACGAGCATTCTTCAAGGTTAGAAGCCATCTCAAATTCAATTGGAATAAGTCAAGAAATAGGGAAAAAAAAATTGAAGATGGATTCTAATCAAAAAGTAGGTCGCAAGACCAATCAATATCATATGGTAAAAGAAGGTGAAAAGCTTGTAGAGGAAGGTAAGATTAATGCCCTTCCCAACTTTTTTAGCCCTGGTATTAATGAAGATCATCACTTGGAATATTAGAGGACTCAAAGGGAGTCTTTCAAAACAAAATGAAATTAGAAGAATGATTCGGGTAAATCATCCACACCTTGTTTTCCTTCAAGAAACTAAGATGTCAATGGAGGATATGGACTTAATTGCCAGTAAAATTTGGCCAGTTGGAAAAGTGGTTTCCCTCAGTTCCCAAGGGACTTCGGGTGGCATTGCTTGTCTTTGGGATCCAAAAGAGGTAGTTATTCACCATATGGTTGGCATTTGGGGTTTATTGGCTATAACTATTCAAAGTAGACATTCCAACCAGATTATGCTTTGCATTACTATTTATGCTCCGACTTATTTGGAGGAAAAAAGAAGACAATGGAAGGATATTACTCATATTATCTCTCATTTTCCTAAAGCTTGGATCTTGATCGGAGGAGATTTCAATACCATCCTCTCTCTGGATGAGAAAAGGGGGGAAATAGAAATTTGGACAAAAGCACCGACCTCATGAGCGAATATATTGCAAACCTCCATCTTGTGGATATCCAACTAGATAATGGCCTTATGACTTGGTCTAATAGAAGGCAAGGATTAGATTGTATAATGGAGAGATTGGATAGGTTTTTGCTCTCTAAAAATTTCTTAATCCATGGTCACATTCCTAAAGTGAAGACTCTTAATAATGTTGGTTCGGATCATTGGCCGGTCATGGTGGAAATGTGGAAAACCAATGTGAGTTTCTCTCCTTTTCGTTTTCAATTAATGTGGCTTAGAGACATTTCCTTCAGACCTCATGTGCAACAATGGTGGAAGGAAGGTAACCATAGGCATGGGACTAAGATGTTATGTTTTGTCAAAAGACTGCAATACATTAAATCCAAAATCAAGACTTGGAACTGGAAAGAGTTTGGGGATGTTCATAAAAAAAAACATGAAGTTATTGCTCATCTTGAAATTTTGAATAAGAAAATCCGTTTAGATGGCCTCACGGAGAAGAGAAGTGCGAGATGAAATTAAACTCACAACTCGGTTAGAGGAATGGGAAAAAAGAGAAGAAATCTTATGGAAGCAAAAATCTAGAATTCAATGGCTCAAAGAAGGAGATCGAAACACAAATTTTTTCCACAAATCTCTTCTAGCTCGAAGATCTCACAACTTTATTTCTTCCTTAAAATCATATTCTAGAGATGTTGTTTATAGTTGTTGATTACTTTTCCAATCTTTTTGCTACTACTCCCCTTGACTCAGCTTCGCAATATAATGTTCTTCAAGCAATCCCTTCTCTTATCACTTCTGAGGAGAACTCTATTTTGACTGCTCTCGTTACTATCAATGAGCTTCAACAAGTAGTTTTTAAAATGCAAAAAGGGAAAACCCCAGGTCCTGATGGTTTTCCTATTGAGTTCTACCAAGATTTCTGGGATATCCTTCATGTTTATTTATTAGAGGTGGTGGAGGAAGCCAGGAAAGGCAGAGAAATTTTGAATGTTATCAATAAAACTTATATTACTCTTGTTCCAAAAGCTCAAGAGGTTGATCATATCTTAGCTTTTAGACCTATTGCTTTATGTAATGTTCTTCTCAAAATCATTATTAAAATCATGGCAGAAAGGTTGAAGCCTCTTTTGCATAAGATTATTTCCCCAGAGCAAGGGGGTTATGTGGAAGGTCATCAAATAGTAGATGAGATAGTTCTTTCTCAGGAAGACATCCATTCCATGGATATGCAAAATTCTCCTTCCATGTTCATTCGGTTAGACTTATCCAAAGCTTATGACAGAGTGGATTGGCACTTCCTTATCAAAGTTTTGAGGCAATTTGGTTTCTCTAAGGATTGGATGGATTGGATTATGGGATGTATCTCTTCAGTTTCCTACTTAGTTCTTATCAATGGCAGGCCTTCTCAGTATTTCCCAACTTCTAGAGGTATTAGGCAAGGTGACCCGCTATCCCCTTATTTATTCATCATTCTTGCTTGAATGCTTGGGTAGGACTATAACCAAAAAGAGGGAAAAAAAACCCTTGAGGGAGTTACCATTGCTCATGGAGCTAGACCTATCTCTCATCTTCAATTTGTGGATGACTCTACTATTTTAGGTAAAGCTACAGTTAAGGAAGCTTCTAATATTAAGCAAATCATTAGCTGTTTTTCTAAGGCTATTGGGCAGTTGATCAATGAATATAAATCTAAAGTTATTTCTTTCAGTGCTCTGCTAGATAGGAATCCATGGTCTTGGATAAGCTAAGATATAAGAAGACCTCTCTTCCAATCACTTATTTAGGTATTCCCATAAATATTCAAAGGCAAAAAAATAAAGATTGGAATTGGTTGTTGGACAAATTCAAGAAGAAAATTGGAAAGTGGACCAACAAATGGCTTTCTTATGGGGGTAGAATCACCTTGGTAAAATCAGTCCTTCAAGCTATTCCTATTTATGTTTCTTTCATTTTGAATATTCCAAAGGTTGTTCTTCGAGAATTGGATCAAATCAGTCATCGTTTCCTTTGGAGTGGTACTAAGGAGAAAAGAAAATGGGCCTTGGTGAAATGGGATACTTTATGTCTTCCTAAGAGTGAAGGGGGGTTAGGTTTACGGTCTTCAATTAATAACAACAAAGCTTTAGCTGCTAAATTATATTGGAGGATGTTGCATAACCCCAATGCTCTTTGGGCCAATAATCTCCGTGCTAAATATGCTCAGAACAAAAGTCCCGAAGACCTTGTTCGCTATCAACTTCCTACCAAAGGTTCTCCCATTTTAGCGGTTCTTAAGACTGGTGAGGATTTGATAAAGAAAAAATTATTTTGGATCATTCATAATGGTCAACATGCAAATTTTTGAACAGATTCTTGGGATGGTCACAAGCCTTTGATAACTCAATTTTCCGATTGGAGGCCTTGGATGGAGGAGCTTCACCGAGCTAATTGGATAGAGGTGGCTAATTATTGTCGGTACCATACTGGTAATTCAAAGGTTGGTAGATATTGGATCCCTATTGAGGACTGGCCTATTCAAATCCCAGAAAGGCAAAGACAAGATATCCAAGGCATCCTTCATTTGAGATCCCTCTCTTGGTCCCATGAAAAAGATTGTTTTGGATGGAACAACACTACTAAGGGTGAGTATTCAATTGGTCAAGGTTATTTGACCTTATGCCATAATAATCCCAACCATTCTTCTGACATATTTTCTCAATTGTGGGCTCAAAAGCTTTGGCCTAAGGTGAGGTTCTTTAATTGGTCTTTATTGCATCGTAGGGTGCTTACTTGGTGAGCAACTTATGAAGCGTGGTTTTCATGGCCCTTTTAGATGTGAAATGTGTGAAGAGAATGTAGAAAATATCAACCATATTTTTATTGAGTGTACTTTAGCCTCCGAGCTATGGAGGAGAATGGCCACTTTACTTGGCTTACGAGTGGTCCAATTTTTTTACTTTTGAACAGACTTTGGAGGGATTGGCCTAATCAAGAGGGTGTTGATCATTTTATTAGGCGATTAGTTTGGATGGGTTCTACCATTCTTCTTTGGAATGGAATGAAAGGAATAGCCGAATTTTTAATCAAGATAGTAAGGATATTCACTATATTTGGCAAAAGACCATAGCCAACTTAGTTGAATCAGTCCATCATCTCCTTAATCACTCCCAAAACTCCCACCAAATATGGGATCAAGTGATGCAAAGATTGAATATTAAACCTTCTAAGGGCAACCATCTTAAAGGGAATGTGAGTATTAGTAAATTGGATACGAATAGAAATTGGCAACCTCCTCCTAAGGATTTTGGAAAAGTCAATACTAATGGAGCCTCTAGAGGGAACCCTGGAAAAGCCAGTGTGGGAGGAATTGGTAGACTTTCAGATGGCTCCCTGGTTTTTACTTTTGCTGAGAATTTGGGTATTCTTTCCAATAACCTTGCTGAGGGGTATGGTATCCTCAAAGGTCTTCAGGAGGCTACTAAGGTTGGATGGGAAAAGGTGTTAGTTGAGTCTGGATCTCAACTTATGATTAATATCTTGAAGAATCCTTCATAGAATCATAAGGTGGATTGGAGAATAAAAAGAATTATTGAGAAGATTCAGTTAATCCAGATGGGATTTTTGAAAGTTGATTACAATCATGTGGTCAGAGATCAAAACAATAGTGTTGATGCTTTAGCTAATTGGGCTTTGGACAAAGGTGATCTTACTTGTTATGGCCACCCTCCTATATGGTGGGCTTCTCAAATTAGGGAAGCTCTTCTTTCTATCATTTCTTTGGATGGCTCCAGCTTCGAAGGTACCTAGTTTCTTCTTGTTTTTTTTTTTTTGCTTCTCTTTGGTTCATTCAGTTTTTTTTAGTTCCCTAGCTCATTCTATTCTTTATTTTATTTCCTCTGTTGATTCTTGCCTTAATAGTCTTCTGGTCTAGATAGGTCTTTGTTTTGTTCATTTTTTATTTCTTTTTTCCTTTTTGTTTTTTTTGTTTAGTTTTTTAAGGTGGGTGGGTTTTTTTTATTTTGTTTTGTTTTTGTGTTCTTTGTGTTGTTTTTTGTTGTTCTTGTGTTTTTGTTGTTTTGTTTTTTTTTTTATGTTTTTTGTTATTGTTCTTGTGTTTTTTTTTCGTTCTTGTTCTTGGGTTTCTCTTTGTTTGTGTTATTTTGTGTTTTTATGGGTGAGTGTTTTCTATATTTTTTGTTTTTTTTTTATTGTCTGTTGTTGGTTGTTTTTTATTTTTATTTTTGTTTTATTTTTTAATTTTTTAGGTTTTGGTTGTGTTTATTTTTCTTGTTTTTTTTTTGTTTATGTCTTTGTAGTGTTTTGTTGTTTTTGTCTTGTTTGTGTTTTGTTATGTGTTTCTTGTGTTTTTCTATGTGGTTTGTGTCGTGGTTTCTTTTATCTTATTGTGCGTGTTTGGTTGTGCTTTTGTTTTTGACACACTCAAGGAGCATGTTTTTTATTTTATTTTATTATTTTTGTTGTTATCTGCTTATTTTTAATTAGGTTTGTGTGTTTGTTTGCTCCTTGAGTGTGTCAAAGGTGGTAGGCCAGGTCCGAGTCCTGGGCGTTTTTGGAGGAATAGATACCCCTACCTCCTTGGGTCTTACCCGAAAGTGGCATCCCTTTTGGGATGTTTTCCGCAAAAAAAAAATAGGAAAACTAAATTATCTTTCAATTCATACCGATATTTTTTAAAATCCACATATGGTTTCAAATAAACTGAAATCATTAATTAAAAATAATATTAAAAACCATAAATAAAATTTATAGTTTTTTTTTTAAACATTTGTAATCATTTCTTTGATCGTATGACACAGGGATTTAATCCAACTATTGTAGTCTTGCATTATTTGCGCACTATAAGACGATTATTTACTTTTAAATGATTTTAAAATATACAATTCATATTTTAGGTAATAAAGATTATAAATAATGAATATATTCCTCTAAAAATATAGGTTCCCCCTGACTGTGAGTAACTAATTAATTAAAGAATACATTTTTATATGCTCTCAATCTTACATGAAATTATAAACTTAATTTTGACTTAACAATTTGTTGGAGTTAATCTAGATTTGCTCTGCCTAACACATCTGCTCACCTATAGCAAGCCTCTCATACCATAATTAATACTTGTTTTTGTACTTGCTTTAATGCTTGTATAGCAAGCTTCTGTTCAGTGAGTAGCTAGTTTTAAATTTAAAACTACTTTGTTTCATACATGGAAGTAAATATTCACGCCACTCTTGCTTGGAAGGCTTCAAAATGATTAGCTTTAGTTTTTGGTAGAATAGCAGATAGAAGAAAATGAAGGAGAACCTGTTACCCATGAAGAAGAAGGGGGCAGATATATCACTCTGTAATCACAGCAGCAGCAGCTCCCTGTTTGTCCTCATACAAGATATATACACATTTATTTGTGCAGAATGTGTTAGCATATATCCTTATGATTTAAAATCTGCTATTTCCCTTTCATTGCTTTGCTATGTTTGTATTTGTTTGCAGCAGCAACAGGGCATCTTAAGAAAGCAGCAGGGGAGGTTTATTACTTTTACAACTAAGGTAGTCTGCATAGAATGAATATGATTATTAATAAAAAATATATATTAAATCATCTAAAAATTTATTCAATGAAACCTTCCAACCTTCGCCAAATCATTTTAACAATTGTTGTGGTATCTACATTTAACAATTTATCTTCTTATTTTCTGCAACAAAATTTGAAATTTAAATACATTTTTTACAGAGAGAGATTAAATCTTTTCATTAAACTTAGCAATGCCTAAATCATCTGTGTATCTGTTTACCATCTGTACATCTCCATAGATTAAAAACAGATGAAAAACATACATCACACTCCTGGTTACACCCTAGCATAATAAATATCACTCAAACCTTCAATTTACAGGTGAAATTATCCCAACCTACACTATAGTTTCCTTGAAATTTAAAATGAATCAAAGGAGAAGACCACTACACCGCCATTACTCCAAGTCTAACACATTTAACCATGACAGCATTCATAAAAACAGCTTCTTCACTGCTTCATTCACACCAAAAGCAGTTTTTATTTATGGATGGGGTGGTAATTAGTATTTGGTAGAGGTGATGGAGGCGGCTCTGCTTCTCCTAATATCCTTGGACGCCTCACAGAATATAAATCAGGACTCCTTACTAGTTCGTCACCTCCTTGCCATTTCCGTTGCTTCAAATCCTTGCCCATGTTTACATGGTAAAGAATGCTCCATTTACCCTTAATTGTACATTTTACAAGATCTCCTGCAAGCCACCATTACTAATTATCACCACCGTAATTGAAAAGAAAATCCAGCTATAACGCAAAGATAACAAAATGATGGGCAGTAGCAATGAGAAATACCTGAGGGAATTATGAAGAAAATAAGAACTGTGACCAAGAAGAAACAACGGTTGAGCATTATTCCATCCATCTCCCCAATCGTGCCCATGTTCCTGTGCTCTGTCTAGACAAGCAATTTATTACAGTGAATGCAGGGTAAAGGTCTAATTGCACGTGCTTTGACATAACGATAACTTTTTTTAAATTCAAATTTAAGATTTTAACGGTCGTGTGAAACTGGACCAGTCAGTTTTCGGCGGCATGCTTTAGAAACTTAATTCAATGATACAACTAGTCATTATCGTCTTTTATATCGGCGGGTGTACGGAAAGTGATGTCGGTGACGGAAAGCGCGTGAAAAAGTGGGTAGCGGCGGCCGGCTACGAAAAGGAATGTCGGTGATGGAAAGCGCGAGAATAAATAGGAAGGGTAGGTGATGCAAAGGGCATGGTAATACTAAAATTCCTTATTTCCTTCACGTTGAATATTTCTTGAGGCCCTAGGGTAGGAAATGTAGGTATGATAGGGGGTGCCAATAATGCTATTGTCGGCGATTTAACTGGTAATACTCGAAACTGGGCTATAAGAACTAGGGTTATATTTGAAAGATGGATGATTATAACCAAAGTTTGTATTTCTTGTTCAGACTACAATATTTCTAGGAAATACAACATTATATTTTTGGGAGGAAGTTTTTCTATAGCTAGTCAAATTTGCTTGGTAAATTTTGGAAAAGATCAATATATTAAATTGTCATATTAGCAATCTTATGTTTGGGTTGAAAGCATGCAAGTAATAATATAGAGCCTAGGGATCGATTGGCTTAATCTCTTATGACACTCTTTTCCATGTCTTATTGAACCTAATGTTAAAGTATATTATTACTTCTTTAGGATACTTTTGTATAGTGGTGAACTGGGTTAGGAGTGAGAATGGGTCTACTTGCTCGTTAAACTCTTAGACCAATCTACTAGTAAGCTAAGCCCGTGAATGGATACAACCATCCTAAAGGGACCAATACCAATATAGTACCTTACCTTTGAATGATAATACCAACAACCTTATCATGACATCCTCATCTTGAATGTTATGAATTGTGGTTAAGGATGCTACATCTTGACAATGCTCATAGGTTGTTTTTCTAGTGTCATCATATGTTGGCAAAGCCTTTAATGCTACCTAAGAAATGGGGTTCTGATTTACCAAGTTAAGTGGTCCTATGTTATTACAGTTAGGAAAGTTTTGTGGAGGTGGAATATGAGCCATTTTTTCAAGTCTAACAAAGTGAACATATCGTGGGGAAGTTAAATGCATAGATCCTTCACTTTCTATAGGAATATATGAGGAAGATGATTGAGAAAATAATGAGGATATAAATTTTCAAGATATTAATGGAGGTAGTTCTATCAACAAAAATGGTTCATCCAGCTTTTTATTTGCTACTCCTGTGAGCATAAGCTTGTAAATAGAATGACAACTAAGATTTGTTTATGATTTTTTATCTTAGTAGAGTTGCTAGGCGATTAGAAAATAACCTAGTAAATCATAATCCACCATGATTCTACTTAATCAGGGAGGTGATATTTGGGTCCCATCAGGCATGCCAAAAAATCTTGGTCCAAAATTCATTAAAGTGGATGAATTGCACTCTCAAGACCTTGCTCAAGATTGGCATACCTAGAATAGGGTTTTCTAAGTCATCCTTTAGAGTAGGCCAGTTCCTATGATTCTAGCTAACTAATAAAAGGGGTTGTATACTAAAGTAAGAAATGTGTAAGGATAGAAGCTAGGACTTAAAGTGGAATGGATTTAGCAACATCAAGAGACACAAATGCATGAGAGTCGGATTCTCTTAATTAAAATATAATGCCTAATAGATTAAATATAATCATATGTTATAAAACATTGAATTATTAAGCACACACATCTAAGCATTCCAAAAATTGAAGAAACAAAATTCCAATGAGAAATCCAAATAGCAAAATAACCCTTTATAGAATAAACTATTCATTCAACTTTTATAGAATTTCTTAACGGGAAAGTCATACATACATATTTTGTAACAATATTTGATAAAAGGCTAAACAACATACTAGCTTTCATTAAGGGGTATATAGCCTTCAATCATACAAAATGTAAACTTTTAAAAGCTAGATAGATGACCTTTTAAATGAGTCGCGTTCAAGTATATATAGATTTGCATTTGTATTAAATTATCTTAGCATCATTATTTTCTAGATGGATTGCAGGCTTGTCAGGTTAATGCAACACATGTGCATCTCTTTCTAGTTCATTTTGTTACAATTGTATTAGCACCATGACACTGATGTGGATTGCTTTTACTTCATTTGAGAGAGTGGTAGATGAAATGTATTTATCTAATCCATAGGATCATTTGATAAGTTTATTTTTCTCATGGTTATCCCATAATTGGCCCAACTACATTGGCATATGTGTCAAATAGGAAATATTTTGGTTGTTCTGATTATTTGATAATACATTATGATAATCAAGAGCCTTTTTGAGCACTTTACTACCTCATAGGATTACTCTTTCCTTATATAAAACTAATCCATCCTTATATTATGCAGGTTCCATCATCTTCATTATCTATGCGATGCTTCTCAACACTTTCCTTTACCATTTCCCAGATATCTTAATTCACCTTGATGACATCGGTATATTTAGAATTTGGCCACCCTTTTTGCTTAGCCCCACTCTTATGCATGACTCTAGATATCAAAATTTGGATACTTTATTTTTAGGTTCTAGTTTTTATCATATCTTCATCTAATACTACTTCATATCTTTTTTCAGGCTTTTAAGTGGATTATGATGATGTCAACATTTGAAACATCTAATGCTCTAAGCATTTTTCCAAAAGTTGAATGCGCTTCTGTTTGATATTGTTCTTGTGTGTTAGGCTCAATTCCTTGGTAAATTTTGTGTCTTTGCTCTATCGCCTACCATGTTGAATATTTATGTAGCCTATGCTAATCTTAGAATATTCAAAAATCTAGCCCTCTTTGCTACATAACCAAAATTTTGTGACACCCTACATGCTCTAGTATAATTCCAATAGCCTAATTATTACCCATACTTGGCCAAAATTATTTCATAATATATCAAATACCAAATTTTTATCATCAAACCTTTGCTAACATCAACATTTTAGATTTTGGGCTAAATCTTGTACTTAGTCAAAATTCAAGTCTAACACTATACAAAAAATTGGATTCTTCTTGCTTAGTTGCAATCTGAGCTTCAGCCATATCGGGTGCCAAAAACAATTATGCTTATTGCTAACATCATCTCAAAAATCTAATAACTCTATATACTTAGTAAAATTCAGCATTGTGGTGTTGCTTTGGGTTAGTTGAGCCTTTTTTGAGTCCTTGTTATTCGATGGCTATTTCACATGCCCGATTGAGCCTCTAAAGCTACTTTACTAAAAAAAAATGTAATATATTTATAGCAAAATTCTCTCTCTAAAGATAAATATGTGGGCGAGTCATTTTACCCACACTAACTAGATCATTTAAGAGAAATACATATATAGTTTTCAATCTAAAAATGTTTATCTAGAGAAAGATTAGATTAGATTAGAGATAGAAAGGCATAGAAAGAAATAATATGCCCATCGATATTTGTTTATATATTTTTAGCCAAGTGAGATAGAAAATTCTATTTCATTTTTATTTTGGTTCTTTTTCTTTATTGTTATATTTTTTGTATTTTTAAAATGGAAGAGGAGATTAAAAAATATAAAATCAGAAAAAAAATGTGTATACCTTCTATTTACATATTTTCAAATGGAGAGGACAACCTAAAGTTACTAAAATATGTTTTATATCCTTCTTATTTATTGAAATGAATAGTTTTTGGCCATCTAATATTGTTAATTTCTGTCCATTTATCCCTCGTACCTCACTATTTGATTAGGGTTACTCAATAGTTATTTGAATCTAGTATATTTTCCTAGAGTAGCTCAAATTGGATCCGAGTTTAACACTGAATCATTAGCTTTGAAATAAACTTTTGTCAATATCTTTTTGAATCAATGCTTCATAACTACTTGGTGGTGATAAATTATTTTTAATAACTTCCAACACTCTTATTCTAGGAACAATAGTTCATAAAACCTTGCTTGCATTAGCATTCGTCATTATACACATGTTCTAAACATCTAGACATTTTTAGTGGTTAAATCCCAAAATTAATTAGAAAATACACACCCTTTAATAAACCAATATTTATGGTGAATTATAAATTTATCCCTTTGGGTTTGTCGTACTTTCCCACATTGTTTTATTTAATCATATATGCCTCTACAATTCAATGATCCTCTTCAGAATTTGGACCATAATCTTATTGGTGGACTCGACTAGTCCATTTAATTTAGGATTTCACTTTGACATCTTCACAATAATACCATATTATGAAAGCAAATTGAGTCAACTTTGATCCCATGAATACCTTTGTGTCATTCATAATGTTTAGTTAAGGTACCTTGAACGTAGTTACTATATCATTTAGCAACTAAAATATCACTTCGTACATAGCACTCTTGACTAGGATCACTTCTATCCACTTGGTAGAATAATGCATGCTTAAGAAGATCAAGCCATGACCAAAACTTAAAATAGATTAATCTTACCAATGGTTTCTAACTCCCACTATTAGAATAGTTCAACAATAATTATTGGTTATAATGTTATATGTGCTTAACAAAATTTGCATTGTTTAGCCCACTAGAAGAACTCTTATGGAAGAAAAAATTTACAATTCAATGGCTCAAAGAAGGATATAGAAATACAAATATATTCTAGCTCGAAGATCTCACAACTTTATTTCTTACCTAAATTCAGATTCTGGAGAGGTTGTCTACACTTGGGATGGCATGAACTCTATTGTTGTGAATTACTTTTCCAATCTTTTTGCTGCTGCTCCTCTTGACTTGGCTTCTCAACAAAATGTTCTTCAAGTGATTCCTTTTTTATCAATACTGAGGAGAACTCTATTTTGACTGCTCCTGTTACTATTAATGAGCTTCAACAAGTGGTTTTTAAAATGCAAAAAGCGAAAACCCTAGGTCCTGATGGTTTTCTCATTGAGTTCTACCATGAGTTCTGGATAACCTTCATGCTGATTTATTAGAGGTGGTGGAAGAAGCTAGGAAAGCCAAAGAAATTTTGAAGGTTATCAATAAAACTTATATAACTCATATCCGAAAATAGGCTTATCATTCTCAGATTTTAGACCTATTGCTTTATGTAATGTTCTTCTCAAAATCATTACTAAGATCATGGCAGAAAGGTTGAAGCCTCTTTTGCATAAGATTATTTCCCCTGAATAAGGAGGTTATGTGGAAGGGCATCAAATAGTGGATGAGATAGTTCTTGATCAGGAAGCCATCCATTCCATAGAAATGCAAAATCTCCTTCTATGTTCATTCATTTAGACTTATCCAAAGCTTATGACAGAGTGGATTGGCACTTCCTTATCAAAGTTTTGAGGCAAGTTAGTTTCTATAAATATTGTATGGATTGGATTATGGGTTGTATCTCTTCAGTATCCTACTCACTTCTTGACAATTCTTTTTATTCTCAAATCAACCTTATGTGATGCTTCTCAACACTTTCCTTTACCCTTTCCCAGATGTCAGGCTTCTTAATTCACCTTGATGACATCAGTATATTTAGAATTTGGCCACCCTTTTTGCTTAGCCCCACTCTTATGCACGACTCTAGATATCAAAAGTTGGATACTTTATTTTTAGGTTCTAGTTTTTATCATATCTTCATCTAATACTACTTCATATATTTTTTGAACTTTTAAGTGGCTTATGATGATGTCAACATTTGAAACATCTAATGCTCTTTAACACTTAGTCAATCTTCTCTAAAGCATTTTTCCAAAAGTTGAATGAGCTTCTGTTTGATATTTTCCTTGTGTGTTAGGCTCAATTCCTTGGTAAATTTTGTGTCTTTGCTCTATCCCCTACCATGTTGAATTTTTATGTAGCCTATGCTAATCTTAGCATATTCAAAAATCTAGCCCTCTTTGCTACATAACCAAAATTTTGTGACACCCTACATGCTCTAGTATAATTCCAATAGCCTAATTATTACCCATACTTGGCCAAACTTATTTCATAATATATCAAATACCAAATTTTTATCAAACCTTTGCTAACATCAACATTTTAGATTTTGGGCTAAATATTGTACTTAGTCAAAATTCAAGTGTATAAATTCAAGTCTAACACTATACAAAAAATAGGATTCTTCTACCTTAGTTGCAATCTGAGCTTCAGCCATATCGGGTGCCAAAAACAATTATGCTTATTGCTAACATCATCTCAAAAATCTAATAACTCTATATACTTAGTAAAATTCAGCATTGTGGTGTTGCTTTGGGTTAGTTGAGCCTTTTTTGAGTCCTTGTTGTTCGGTGGCTATTTCACATGCCCGATTGAGCCTCTAAAGCTACTTTACTTAGAAAAAATGTAATATATTTATAGCAAAATTCTCTCTCTAAAGAGAAATATGTGGGTGAGTCATTTTACCCACACTAACTAGATCATTTAAGAGAAATATATATAGTTTTCAATCTAAAAATGTTTATCTAGAGAAAGATTAGATTAGATTAGAGATAGAAAGGCATAGAAAGAAATAATATGCCCATCGATATTTGTTTATATATTTTTAGCCAAGTGAGATAGAAAATTCTATTTCATTTTTATTTTGGTTCTTTTTCTTTATTGTTATATTTTTTGTATTTTTAAAATGGAAGAGGAGATTAAAAAATATAAAATCAGAAAAAAAATGTGTATACCTTCTATTTACATATTTTCAAATGGAGAGGACAACCTAAAGTTACTAAAATATGTTTTATATCCTTCTTATTTATTGAAATGAATAGTTTTTGGCCATCTAATATTGTTAATTTCTGTCCATTTATCCCTCGTACCTCACTATTTGATTAGGGTTACTCAATAGTTATTTGAATCTAGTATATTTTCCTAGAGTAGCTCAAATTGGATCCCAATTTAACACTGAATCATTGGCTTTGAAATAAACTTTTGTCAATATATTTTTGAATCAATGCTTCTTAACTACTTGGTGGTGATAAATTATTTTTAGTAACTTCCAACACTCTTATTCTAGGAACAATAGTTCATAAAACCTTGCTTGCATTAGCATTCGTCATTATACACATGTTCTAAACATCTAGACATTTTTAGTGGTTAAATCCAAAAATTAATTAGAAAATACACACCCTTTAATAAACCAATATTTATGGTGAATTATCAATTGATCCCTTTGGGTTTGTCGTACTTTCCCACATTGTTTTATTTAATCATATATGCCTCTACAATTCAATGATCCTCTTCAGAATTTGGACCATAATCTTATTGGTGGACTCGACTAGTCCATTTAATTTAGGATTTCACTTTGACATCTTCACAATAATACCATATTCTGAAAGCAAATTGAGTCAACTTTGATCCCATGAATACCTTTGTGTCATTCATAATGTTTAGTTAAGGTACCTTGAACGTAGTTACTATATCATTTAGCAACTAAAATATCACTTCGTACATAGCATTGTTGACTAGGATCACTTCTATCCACTTGGTAGAATAATGCATGCTTAAGAAGATCAAGCCATGACCAAAACTTGAAATAGATTAATCTTACCAATGGTTTCTAACTCCCACTATTAGAATAGTTCAACAATAATTATTGTTTATAAAGTTATATGTGCTTGTCAAAATTTGCATTGTTTAGCCCACTAGAAGAACTCATATGGAAGAAAAAATCTAGAATTCAATGGCTCAAAGAAGGATATAGAAATACAAATATATTCTAGCTCGAAGATCTCACAACTTTATTTCTTACCTAAATTCAGATTCTGGAGAGGTTGTCTACACTTGGGATGGCATGAACTCTATTGTTGTGAATTACTTTTCCAATATTTTTGCTGCTACTCCTCTTGACTTGGATTCTCAACAAAATGTTCTTCAAGTGATTCCTTTTTTATCACTTTGAGGAGAACTTTATTTTGACTGCTCTTCATTACTATTAATGAGCTTCAAAAAGTGGTTTTTAAAATGCAAAAAGGGAAAACCCTAGGTCCTGATGGTTTTCTCATTGAGTTCTACCATGAGTTCTGTATATCCTTCATGCTGATTTATTAGAGGTGGTGGAAGAATCCAGGAAAGCCAAAGAAATTTTGAAGGTTATCAATAAAACTTATGTAACTCTTATCCGAAAATAGGCTTATGATTCTCAGATTTTAGACCTATTGCTTTATGTAATGTTCTTCTCAAAATCATTACTAAGATCATGGCAGAAAGGTTGAAGCCTCTTTTGCATAAGATTATTTCCCTTGAACAAGGAGGTTATGTGGAAGGGAATCAAATAGTGGATGAGATAGTTATTGATCAGGAAGCCATCCATTCCATAGAAATGCAAAATCTCCTTCTATGTTCATTCGTTTAGACTTATCCAAAGCTTATGACAGAGTGGATTGGCACTTCCTTATCAAAGTTTTGAGGCAAGTTAGTTTCTCTCAAGATTGGATGGATTGGATTATGGGTTGTATCTCTTCAGTATCCTACTCACTTCTTAACAATTCTTTTTATTCTCAAATCAACCTTATGCGATGCTTCTCAACACTTTCCTTTACCCTTTCCCAGATGTCAGGCTTCTTAATTCACCTTGATGACATCAGTATATTTAGAATTTGGCCACCCTTTTTGCTTAGCCCCACTCTTATGCATGACTCTAGATATCAAAAGTTGGATACTTTATTTTTAGGTTCTAGTTTTTATCATATCTTCATCTAATACTCTTCATATATTTTTCGAACTTTTAAGTGGCTTATGATGATGTCAACATTTGAAAAATCTAATGCTCTTTAACACTTAGTCAATCTTCTCTAAAGCATTTTTCCAAAAGTTGAATGAGCTTCTGTTTGATATTGTCCTTGTGTGTTAGGCTCAATTCCTTGGTAAATTTTGTGTCTTTGCTCTATCCCCTACCATGTTGAATTTTTATGTAGCCTATGCTAATCTTAGCATATTCAAAAATCTAGCCCTCTTTGCTACATAACCAAAATTTTGTGACACCCTACATGCTCTAGTATAATTCCAATAGCCTAATTATTACCCATACTTGGCCAAAATTATTTCATAATATATCAAATACCAAAATTTATCAAACCTTTGCTAACATCAACATTTTAGATTTTGGGCTAAATCTTGTAATTAGTCAAAATTCAAGTGTATAAATTCAAGTCTAACACTATACAAAAAATAGGATTCTTCTACCTTAGTTGCAATCTGAGCTTCAGCCATATCGGGTGCCAAAAACAATTATGCTTATTGCTAACATCATCTCAAAAATCTAATAACTCTATATACTTAGTAAAATTCAGCATTGTGGTGTTGCTTTGGGTTAGTTGATCCTTTTTTGAGTCCTTGTTGTTCGGTGGCTATTTCACATGCCCGATTGAGCCTCTAAAGCTACTTTACTCAGAAAAAATGTAATATATTTATAGCAAAATTCTCTCTCTAAAGAGAAATATGTGGGTGAGTCATTTTACCCACACTAACTAGATCATTTAAGAGAAATATATATAGTTTTCAATCTAAAAATGTTTATCTATAGAAATATTAGATTAGATTAGAGATAGAAAGGCATAGAAAGAAATAATATGCCCATCGATATTTGTTTATATATTTTTAGCCATGTGAGATAGAAAATTCTATTTCATTTTTATTTTGGTTCTTTTTCTTTATTGTTATATTTTTTGTATTTTTAAAATGGAAGAGGAGATTAAAAAATATAAAATCAGAAAAAAAATGTGTATACATTCTATTTACATATTTTCAAATGGAGAGGACAACCTAAAGTTACTAAAATATGTTTTATATCCTTCTTATTTATTGAAATGAATAGTTTTTGGCCATCTAATATTGTTAATTTCTGTCCATTTATCCCTCGTACCTCACTATTTGATTAGGGTTACTCAATAGTTATTTGAATCTAGTATATTTTCCTAGAGTAGCTCAATTTGGATCCCAATTTAACACTGAATCATTGGCTTTGAAATAAACTTTTGTCAATATATTTTTGAATCAATGCTTCTTAACTACTTGGTGGTGATAAATTATTTTTAGTAACTTCCAACACTCTTATTCTAGGAACAATAGTTCATAAAACCTTGCTTGCATTAGCATTCGTCATTATACACATGTTCTAAACATCTAGACATTTTTAGTGGTTAAATCCAAAAATTAATTAGAAAATACACACCCTTTAATAAACCAATATTTATGGTGAATTATCAATTGATCCCTTTGGGTTTGTCGTACTTTCCCACATTGTTTTATTTAATCATATATGCCTCTACAATTCAATGATCCTCTTCAGAATTTGGACCATAATCTTATTGGTGGACTCGACTAGTCCATTTAATTTAGGATTTCACTTTGACATCTTCACAATAATACCATATTATGAAAGCAAATTGAGTCAACTTTGATCCCATGAATACCTTTGTGTCATTCATAATGTTTAGTTAAGGTACCTTGAACGTAGTTACTATATCATTTAGCAACTAAAATATCACTTCGTACATAACACTCTTGACTAGGATCTCTTCTATCCACTTGGTAGAATAATGCATGCTTAAGAAGATCAAGCCATGAACAAAACTTAAAATAGATTAATCTTACCAATGGTTTCTAACTCCCACTATTAGAATAGTTCAACAATAATTATTGGTTATAATGTTATATGTGCTTAACAAAATTTGCATTTTTTAGCCCACTAGAAGAACTCTTATGGAAGAAAAAATCTAGAATTCAATGGCTCAAAGAAGGATATAGAAATACAAATATATTCTAGCTTGAAGATCTCACAACTTTATTTCTTACCTAAATTCAGATTCTGAAGAGGTTGTCTACACTTGGTATGGCATGAACTCTATTGTTGTGAATTACTTTTCCAATCTTTTTGCTGCTACTCCTCTTGACTTGGCTTCTCAACAAAATGTTCTTCAAGTGATTCCTTTTTTATCACTACTGAGGAGAACTCTATTTTGAATGCTCCTGTTACTATTAATGAGCTTCAACAAGTGGTTTTTAAAATGCAAAAAGGGAAAACCCTAGGTCCTGATGGTTTTCTCATTGAGTTCTACAATGAGTTATGGATATCCTTCATGCTGATTTATTAGAGGTGGTGGAAGAAGCCAGGAAAGCCAAAGAAATTTTGAAGGTTATCAATAAAACTTATATAACTCTTATCCCAAACTAGGCTTATCATTCTCAGATTTTAGACCTATTGCTTTATGTAATGTTCTTCTCAAAATTATTACTAAGATCATGGCGAAAAGGTTGAAGCCTCTTTTGCATAAGATTATTTCCCCTAAATAAGGAGGTTATGTGGAAGGGCATCAAATAGTGGATGAGATAGTTCTTGATCAGGAAGCCATCCATTCCATAGAAATGCAAAATATCCTTCTATGTTCATTCGTTTAGACTTATCCAAAGCTTATGACAGAGTGGATTGGCACTTCCTTATCAAAATTTTGAGGCAAGTTAGTTTCTCTCAATATTGGATGGATTGGATTATGGGTTGTATCTCTTCAGTATCCTACTCACTTCTTAAGAATTCTTTTTATTCTCAAATCAACCTTATGTGATGCTTCTAAACACTTTCCTTTACCCTTTCCCAGATGTCAGGCTTCTTAATTCACCTTGATGACATCGATATATTTAGAATTTGGCCACCCTTTTTGCTTATCCCCACTCTTATGCATGACTCTAGATATCAAAAGTTGGATAAATTATTTTTAGGTTCTATTTTTTATCATATCTTCATCTAATACTACTTCATATATTTTTCGGACTTTTAAGTGGCTTATGATGATGTCAACATTTGAAACATCTAATGCTCTTTAACACTTAGTCAATCTTCTCTAAAGCATTTTTCCAAAAGTTGAATGAGCTTCTGTTTGATATTGTCCTTGTGTGTTAGGCTCAATTCCTTGGTAAATTTTGTGTCTTTCCTCTATCCCCTACCATGTTGAATTTTTATGTAGCCTATGCTAATCTTAGCATATTCAAAAATCTAGCCCTCTTTGCTACATAACCAAAATTTTGTGACACCCTACATACTCTAGTATAATTCCAATAGCCTAATTATTACCCATACTTGGCCAAAATTATTTCATAATATATCAAATACCAAATTTTTATCAAACCTTTGCTAACATCAACATTTTAGATTTTGGGCTAAATCTTGTACTCAGTCAAAATTCAAGTGTATAAATTCAAGTCTAACACTATACAAAAAATTGGATTCTTCTACCTTAGTTGCAATTTGAGCTTCAGCCATATCGGGTGCCAAAAACAATTATGCTTATTGCTAACATCATCTCAAAAATATAATAACTCTATATACTTAGTAAAATTCAGCATTGTGGTGTTGCTTTGGGTTAGTTGAGCCTTTTTTGAGTCCTTGTTGTTCGGTGGCTATTTCACATGCCCGATTGAGCCTCTAAAGCTACTTTACTCAGAAAAAATGTAAAATATTTATAGCAAAATTCTCTCTCTAAAGAGAAATATGTGGGTGAGTCATTTTACCCACACTAACTAGATCATTTAAGAGAAATATATATAGTTTTCAATCTAAAAATGTTTATATATAGAAATATTAGATTAGATTAGAGATAGAAAGGCATAGAAAGAAATAATATGCCCATCGATATTTGTTTATATATTTTTAGCCAAGTGAGATAGAAAATTCTATTTCATTTTTATTTTGGTTCTTTTTATTTATTGTTATATTTTTTGTATTTTTAAAATGGAAGAGGAGATTAAAAATATAAAATCAGAAAAAAATGTGTATACATTGTATTTACATATTTTCAAATGGAGAGGACAACCTCAAGTTACTAAAATATGTTTTATATCCTTCTTATTTATTGAAATGAATAGTTTTTGGCCATCTAATATTGTTAATTTCTGTCCATTTATCCCTCGTACCTCACTATTTGATTAGGGTTACTCAATAGTTTTTGAATCTAGTATATTTTCCTAGAGTAGCTCAAATTGGATCCCAGTTTAACACTGAATCATTAGCTTTGAAATAAAATTTTGTCAATATCTTGTTGAATCAATGCTCCATAACTCCTTGCTAGTGATAAATTATTTTTAATAACTTCCAACACTCTTATTCTAGGAACAATAGTTCATAAAACCTTGCTTGCATTAGCATTAGTCATTATACACATGTTCTAAACGTCTAGACATTTTTAGTGGTTAAATCCCAAAATTATTTAGAAAATACACACCCTTTAATAAACCAAATATTTATGGTGAATTATCAATTTATCCTTTTGGGTTTGTCGTACTTTCCCACATTGTTTTATTTAATCATATATGCCTCTACAATTCAATGATCCTCTTCAGAATTTGGACCATAATCTTATTGGTGGAATCGACTAGTCCATTTAATTTAGGATTTCACTTTGACATATTAACAATAATACCATATTCTAAAATAAAATTGAGTCAACTTTGATCCCATGAATACCTTTGTGTCATTCATAATTTTTAGTTAAGGTACCTTGAACATAGTTACTATATCATTTAGCAACTAAAATATCACTTCGTACATAACACTCTTGACTAGGATCACTTCGTACATAACACTCTTGATGGAAAAACCATTAAGGAGAGTGAGATGGAAAACCAAGTATAGCAACAACACAATGGTGGTTGGTGCAATATTAATGATGCTTTATGCGGGATCTAGTTTAAAAATATGCTAACAGTAGCAAGTGACTTACAGAGCTAAGAGAATCCTTGAATTAGAAATATTCAAGAAATCCAATCATAGATATTCGGAACATGGCATCTTCAAGTGTAGACTCCCAAGACCAAGGTCGAGAAACTAGAAGAAAAACTACCATTTAAGAAAATAGTAGCAAGGAAACCCATTGAGCAAGAGTGAGGAGAAGAAGAACTTGCATAATTCTATTTTCAATCAAGTATAGAGGAATGGAAAAACCCACAATATTTGTTGAAGATCATCTTCAAGAATACATATGCAGATAAAGATAAGAAAAACCTTCACTACAATAAGTGGAGGACCAATTTGGCAAATATATTGCTTCTGAGGGTGTATTTCTCCCCTAAATTGTTGTCATGATTGGTCATATCGTACGACCCAAGGACCAGAGCTATAGTAAATAATAAAAATAATTCCATCTAAAAAATTACATTAGAAATGATTAAACAAGTGTTTGTACTGTAAATGGTAAATTTGGTTTATGACGTGATAGTAGTCTCTGCACAGGCTAAACACATGATCGATACCACCTTCTATGGAAAGTTGTTCAACTATGATAAATTAGTGTCAACAGACTTTCTCATCCATAAATCCTCACTTCACAGGTGGGAATAAAACTATGCCAACATGATCCACATAGTTATGGGGGTCGAGGACCTAAATTGGGTCAGTGTAGAGGTCATGTTTTTGATAGTACAATGTAATAAGACATGGAAATTCTTGATGTATAGATGGTAGGACTGACACAATAGATAAAGAGTTCAAATAATTATAGAAGGCAATAATAGAGTATTGAAATTTCTTGTCTCATTTCTCCCATTACTCTTTATGATCCATTTGATTTTCAAGCAATTAAAAGAGAGCTCAATTACCCAACTAAGAGGTGTACTAGGAGCAATCATCTAGGACAGGCTACCCTACATACATGAAGGTGCCTCCACTTTTTCAAAGTTCTATGGTAGATTTTTGTCTACCATGTATCACATAATCACTAAGAAAGAGCCTCTCAGGATGAGTCCGAGCATAGTCAAACACCTTGAGGAAAAGAAGGCAAGGGAATTATTCCTCACAAAAAACTTCATCTTCTTTAGGAGGTATGGGGCCAATTTGTTTCCCAAGGCTTTATCCACTTTCTGTCCGAAATCAATAGCTACCTTGAAAATAGTAAGAGAATCTATAGAAGAAGCCATATTGAGGTTCAAGAGAAACAAATGAGAATTCCTTGGGTCACTACACCCGGTGAGATAGGCTAGCATGTGTATATAGGATACCTCAACTTGATGAAAGCATTACCAAAAATGGACTCCTACCATTTCACAAAAATCACTTGGAGACCATACGATACCAATGGGAAATACAAGGACATTATCATAAAACCAAAGCCTATGACACATAGAGAACAATTTGAAGATAATCTCTTGTGGGATCAGAAGCAAGGGGTGAATTTAGAAGATATACAGAATAATAAAAATATAGCAAGGATCCATACTCATATAGATATGGTGGAGAATTACCCTACTATCTCAAGTTGATAAGGGATACCACAATGGATAAAATAATACCACGAATACTTGCCATACCCCTAGAGGACTTCATAGATCCTATTGTAAAAATTTTTAGTCAAGAACCCAAACAAATCAAAATACTAGCCGAGGTGGTGACTCAAATAATAGAATATAACCCTAGTTTATCTACCACTTCTCAACCCCTAAATTTGGACAGTGGGAAAGAGATTGTCCTTACCTCTGGTGCACCAAGACAACTTACAACTAAAATTTTGGTAATGACTTTGATAACCCCATATCACTTGCAGCAGGTGGTCAAAAGTTCACCCCAGGCGGTACATATAGCCTTTAGGGTAAATAATAAATAAATTAAAATTTTTGCAGTAGTTTAGAAGAGAATACAAAAAAGTGGAGGAATTACTAATATTTTTAGAGACTATCAAATAGAAGCTCCCAACCCTTCAAATTCTCCCCCACATAAGAGATCCAAAATTAGAATGAGTAATGTGAACCTTTAAGTATCACCCTGGTCAAAAGTAAAGAGACTACAAAGTTTACTCCTAAGGAGGAAGAACACATCCAAGCAATCATGGAAGGGAGACTGACAAAAACATAGATGAGAAACATAATGAAAACTTCAATCCCCTTATCAAGTTCATGCCCTACCACTAAGACCACGATCACCATTCCTACGAAAGGACTAGAATCACTCCAAATTAATATTAAAATAGGGGATGCAGAAGTAGCAAGGAAAATAGTGGCTTTGTTGAAGCATGGAGTACAAGTACATGCACAAACTACTTTATCCATAGAAAAGAACAACATGGAAAGCTCAAGCAAAATAATTGCAGGTGGAGAACGAAAAACAACAAGAAGAAAATGCAAAGCTATAGGTTGAGGTAAATAAGTTTTGAGGATAAATACCTTTAGATATAAAATAATTGATGGTTGTTGTGGAGATTTCAAAAAATAATGGAGACAAAAAATAAAATAAAGCCTTTGCTAGAAAGGGTTGACAAAAATATGGTAGCTATTTCCATAATTTATAAACAAAATATGATAAAATCAAAACCAAGCATGTGGTCATAGAAAATAACCATAGTCACATCTGTCAAGTAGAGAATGAAAATTTAACCAACCTCATGGTCGACAGACCATAGTGGAAGATAGAAGTCAAGGAATGTTGAATAAGATATGATTACTAAAATAAGGTAGGCTAACCTCAGCCTTATAAAACTATTTAGTCCAGAAAAGTTTAGCATATTAATGATTAAGGATATTCAAGAGCATCAATTTGATGAGACAAAAAAGGATAAATTATCATATCAACTCATATCCTAAACCAAAGACACCTATGAGATGATCAAATTATTTCAGGTTAATAATATAACTTTGAAAGAAAATAAAATCAAGGCGATGAGGACATTGGATAGAATTGGCACTCTCAGCACATTCGATGAAGAAGCTTGGATGCTAATTGATAACGTGGTCAGGGTAAATCAATAAGAAAAATATGTCATTCAATAAATTCAAAGATCATTAGGATCAACGAGCAGTATAGGACCCATAAAGGAATAAAAAGGAAAAGAAAAGTCCATAGGACAAAGTTGAACAATAGAGTTAGCAAATAATAGGGCAAGAGATGGTGCCATGTGGAAGGTCTAAATTAGAGCATTTTTGGCAGTTATAAAACTTCCACAACTATAAGAAGGATGTCCATAGCTAGAAAAAGGATCAAGCTTTTGATATAGCATACTTTTATTTAGAAATATACTTGAGTACCTTGTTCTTTGTTGTTGTATTCCCTTTGTGTCTTTATTCTTTTTCCATCACTTATTCTTCCCATTGCTATGCAGGTTTTGATAGAAAAGTTTCCAAGAAGTTGAGAATATTTCCAGATTATTGAGCCAGAGGTCTAGAGACTCGACTATTACCATATTGAAATGAAAGAGTGAAAATTTCTTATTACGTTATTCGAATAAGGATTTTTATTGTATTAATATTTAAAGAGTTCAATGGTAAATTCAAGATAACTCTTCATGTAATCAAATTCTAATATTAATAAAATTATGGGCTTCTTTCCTATCATACATTTGTAACCAATTTTGTGTGTGTCTTCATTATGGGTTACATTATTTGAACGTATAATGAACGTTTCTTTCGTTAGTCAACTAATATGTTTATTACGATATTCAAATGAATTTAATTGCATCAATTCTTTCTTTTTCTCATTCTTTCTATTTCACTTGATTGTTATTAAATTTTGCTATGATAATCCAAAGGATTAATAAACTGGTCATACATATATGGTATAATTGAACTATTATTGTTTAAGATTGGGCAATTTAAAAATACCTTAACTCATCACCATGAATCTTGAAGAGCATGAAACGTTAAAAACTTTAAGTTCACCTCAAGGATATCCTTACCATACCTGGCTATCTAGAAAATATAAAGAACTCTATTCCTAGGTTAAAGAGGAAGGTTGAAAAAAGCCTAAAATTGCTCGTTGGTTATTTTTTTTTCTTGTAGTATGATAGCTTACCCCAAGGATTTAAGAAAAATCTCTAACAATTTAATGGCATCGTTTCCAGGGATAAACTTGTAATATTAATAATAGTTTAATGGTACCGTTGCTGGGGAACGAATCCTGAACCTTTAAGAGTCTTTCTAGTGACTAGATATTTATCTTAAATTAGAAATAGTTGTCCTATAGAGAACCAATGTATCGAATTTTAAAATTTGATTCTTTCTGAGTTTGTTTCCCATGTGTGCTCACGATTTTCAATTTCTTTTTCAAGAATCAACGGTCATATAATTTTCTTGATTTTTCAAATATTTATTCTTGAAAAGGATTATACCACAAATAAATATACCCTAAGTTATTGAGATTAATATAGGCCGAGCAATCTCAACAAGGCATTTGTTCCTTCTACACCCATCGTGTTGGCGAATTTGACTAATTGAACCCGAAAAAATAAAAATATCAAAATAAGTAGAATGTGTTGGCACGAATGAGAAGAACTACTCAGGAGCTCTATCTAGAATTCTTAAATATAGAGACATTTTTCAAAACTAATCCTTTTAGTTCATCACCAAAAAGTCCTGATATGGATATAATTATAGTAGAGAATATATTTGATACACCCCCTACTGTTCCCAGTGGAATAAATACTATACCACTTGTTGTGATTCCTGTAAAATCAATCCAAATTCCCCTAGTACTTAATATGGCTAACCCACCTCCATAGAATAATCAGAACATCCAGTTATGGAGGACAAATAGATACAAAACTTTCCAATTACTAGCAGTATTGCATGACCTTCCTAGTAAAGTACATAAGTATTTACAAAAACTTCATTGAAATAATGCAGTCACAAGGGAAGACCATATTAAAAGTTTCGTGTATGCTATGTATAGTATTAAATTTGAGCATGAAGATGTAGTTTTAATATTATTTCTCTAGAATTTAGAAAAATATGCTATAGAATGGGTTAACACCCTTCCAAATAATGATATTGCTGAGTTTTCCAAAATGGAAACTATATTCTTAAAAAAGTTTGGAGAGAGGAAGAATGAATAGTCACTACTGATAGACCTGGAAACCATGAAGAAGAAATAAAATGAAATAATGAGTGATTTTAATAGAATATTTTCCAAAACTAGAAATAAAATCCCCACTAATTTAAGACCAAATGACATCCAGTCTATTTGTTTTTATTAAAATGCCTTCCCAAGATAATTTAATTATGAATTAAGATAAGAATATGTAGATACAATTGATGCATGCATTGATAAATCCATAGAGATTGAAAGGAACATGTTAGACAATAGAAAAATGAAACCATACTCCATAGAGGTCAGTCACCTGATAGAAAACCTAAAAAGGTAGGATTTAACTTACTAAAAATAACTGAACATGATCCTATGGAAATTTTAGCAAATCAAATGACTAAAATATTTAATAAAATGAACAATCAATTAGCCAGGATTGGGAGAAATAAATAAAAGAATGGTGAATCTTCTCACCCTCAAGTTAACAAACAACAAAATGACAATAGACCTCAATTCAGGAGGAATTTCAACAGGAATTTGGGTAACAAAATTTTTTAAGAAGGGGATAGAAATATGAATAATGGGAATGTATGGAGGGAGAGGGAGATTGAGAAAGATCAAGACTCTGTTCCAAACCCTATTCCTTCTATAAATATCTTAATTTTTCTCCTATTATTTTTCATCATATGATGCTCCTCATAACCCATATTATTGTGGAATATATCTAGGTATGCATAATATTGTGGACTTAGATGATAAATTTGAATAAGACATCAGGATTAATGCATTATGGACTCACAAATATGAATCTATAGAGAGGTTGTTTGAGGAAAATATGGATCTATATGCTTCAAATCATCATCCCAAAATCCTAGTAGCAGAAAACACCAAGATCTTACAAAAACCACAAGAGACTGGGTACGAAAAAATGAAACAAGGGAATTTAATCCCGACAACTAAAGAAATAGAAGAGCTAGAGGCAACTCATACCTTAAATTTGATAAATGAAACTATACCCAATAGAATTGATAAAACCTCAAATAAATAAGTTGGAGGATAATTTGTTGTAAATAATAAGACAAAAAAATAGAAAAAAAATCAAAAGAAAAATATTCTTGAAACCATAGAAACAAACGAACAATTACCACATGAGGAATGTACAAAAATATTAGACATTAAGAAGATAGAGTTTGATGTTGGTTCTGAACTGAGTAAGCATAAATTTAACATTACCTTTGGTGAATTAATAAATATCCAAAAATATAGAGAACATGTTTGTAGAGATTTTGGTTTGGTTGAACAAAAAGAAACACAGTATTGTAATATTGTCAAACCTATCAATCATGATACTAGAACACCTCATTTATCAGACCATTCTATATGTCCCTTAGATATAACTCAGATGAAGGAAACATGTATATCATCCATAATCACATGCTAGATAGCGGTGCATCCCATAATATCATGCCTAAACAAATAGAAGATGAGCTAGGACTAATTTGTACAAGGGAGTCCCCACATGTGTCAGTAATGGATAGTATATAGATACCCTATGTAGAAATAATTACTAGCTTTCTCATATTTTTAGATCAATATTCCAATAAGTTCATAGTAATGGATGTCGTGGTAGTATATGTGGATCCTTTCTTCTCATTATTTTTAAGCAAGCACTGGGTAGAACAGTTGCGTGGTTCTATACAGTTAGATTGGTCTTAAGCCACAATTCCTATTTTAGGAAAAGAAAACATGATTATGAGAAGAGAACCATTTAAAAAATACTTAGTAGAACTAATAAGACTAGACGATACCATGGTTAATTTAGTAAACTCTATAGAAGATAAGGAAATGGGGGTATACTCAATCCGGCATAATCCCTTTATAATAGAGGTCCCTGATGCAAAAGATATGGGTTTGAAACTAGAGAACTAGTAGATGCAGAATCTACTAGAGTTCTAACTCAAGAAATGTGGACCATATATTTTGATGGGGTGAAATCTCAAACATGAGCAAGTGTTGGTGTAAATTTAATAGACATCAAAGGTAACTACCTAGAAATTCCTTACAGATTAGAGTTTCCATTCACTAACAATGTTGCTAAGTTCAAAGCCTTATTGTTAGGATTAAGAAAATCTAAATAATTAGGCATAAATTACTTGACTATCACTAGAGATGCAAAATTGATTTTCCAACAGGTCAAATGTAAGTATCAAACTAAACACCCCAGATTAAAACAATACAAATCTATAGTCTTGGCTAAAATTGATAAATTTCTAGCATTCAATATTTCTTACATTCCCAGAGAACAAAACCATATTGCAATCCTATTAGCGATCAATGCTTTAGGTATAGACTACCCAAAAATTAACATAGAATATATAAGAATATTTCCAACTATCTCTATTTACAAACCTTATGTACCTAATAGTGTTGTATACCTACATGTATTTCAAGATGATGTAGACATTAGGGATTTTATGACCCTCTAGAATATGTATTCAGATGTTCTATGCGAAGAGGAGGATGAGGAAAAGTTGAAAAATATAATTGGAGAACTTGTAGAAGTAATTCAACTTAAAACAAATAGAATCCCAAATGGGTTAGTTTCTTTAGAAATCCTATTTGATGACTTTCATAAGTCATATAAACCACTCCTTAAATAAACAAAATCCGATGACATAAATATTGGAATAAAAAAGGAGCCCATATTGGTTAAAATTGATAAGGCTTTACCAAAAGAAGAAAAATAATAGTATATTAGTTTTTTTTAAAAATAAATAATATTTTGCATGGAGTTATGAATATCTAAAGATGTTCAAAACTGATGTTATGACTCATATCATTCCCCTCAAAGAGCATGCTAAACCATTCAGGAAAAATCAGAGGAAATTCAACCCCACCTTGCATCCAGTCATGCAAAAATAGTAAGAAAAGTAAGATTTTCTTCCTAGATAGAAAATTTAGTTTCGGTAAGGAAGAAAAATGGAGAAATTAGAGTTTGTGTTGATTTTTGAAATTTGAATAAAAGTTCAATAAAGGATAATTACCCTTTACCCAACATGGAATAATTGTTGTAGGGTATAGTAGGCTCATCTAGAATGTCATTACTGGATGGATTCTCAGGATATAACTAGATTCAGGTAAATCCTAAATATAGACATAAAACTGCCTTCACTACCCCTTGGGGAACCTTTGAATACCATTTGGATTAATTAATGTAGGAGCAATATTCCAAAGAGGCATGGAATTTACCTTTAAGGGTCTAATATTCAAGATAGTTTTTCTATATTTAGATGACATAACAATATTTTCAAAGAACCCTGAAGATCATCTTGAACATCTAGACATAATTTTTGCTACATGCAAAGAATATGGAATATCCTTAAACCCAAAAAAGTGTATATTCAGAGCAATGCAAGGTAAACATCTAGGTCATATAGTATTAGAAAAAGTAATAAACATTGATCCTTCAAGAGTAGAAGCTATTGCCAAGATACCTCCCCCTAAAAACCTGAAAGGAGTCATATCATTATTTGGTAAAATTAATTTTGTAATAAGGTTTGTGCCAAATTTCGCTGAGATATCCCAACTCATTAACAACATGATTAAAAATAATATTGAAATTAAATGGATAGAGGATAATCTTAGAGCTTTCCAAAAAATTAAAGATGCCATAACCACCCTTGGTGTTGAGTTGTCTTGACTACCCTGAGAGTTTTAACATATACTCATTTACCTCTAAAGACACCATTACTGCAGTCCTTTCCCAAAATGATGATGAAAAAATAAAATACCAATAGATTTTATGAGTACAGGGCTTAAGGGAGAACAAATAAGATTAAAAATTATTGAAAAATAAGCTTATGCTATAATACAGGCACTTGAATATTTTAAAGGTATTTTTGGTTCAAACAAGGTTATGTTGTATTCCATTCATTGCCATAAAAGAAATTTTCACCCAACTAGAACCTATAGGTAGTCCTTCTAGGTGGATGGTCAAGTTATTACAATATTATGTGGAATTTAAGGTTTTAAAAATCATTAGAGGACAAGGGTTAGCTAAATATATGACCACAAAAGAAAGAGAAGACATGCATAACATTGCTATAGTCGATGATATGCATGATATCAGAAGAACATATAATATTGAATGCAAATTGCATGATGATATATTAATGTATATTCAAACCCTGTATTTCCCCAGAGGCATGTCTATAAATAAAATGAGATCAGTTAAGCAATAGGCTAAAAAATATTACACTCAAGAAGGTAAACTCTATTGGAAACATCTATATGGGGTGTTATTACTCTTTATTTGAAAAATTAACCTTGGAAGTAATAGAAGAATTTCATGATGGATTCTATTGGGGTCACTTTGCCCCTAAAGCAACCATAAATTAAATCATGAGAGCAGGTTATTATTGGCCTTATTTGTTCAAATATATTGACCAATATATGAGGAGTTGTCATAACTATCAATTATTTATAGGAAAGAAAAAATTAGCTGCAATGCCTCTTAAGCCAATAATCATAGAAACACCTTTCACACAATGGGAAATTGACCTTATTAGTGAAATAAACCTAATTTCCTTAGGTAGACATAAATGGATCATCACCACAACAGATAATTTTACTAAATGGGTGGAAGCATCCCCCTATGAAATTCAACAACTCGAGCAGTCATAAATTTATTAGAGGAAAACATTCTAACCATATTTGGAGTCCCAAGAAAATTAGTGGCTGATAATGGAAAGTACATTGTCTCATTTAAAATGATAGAGTTTTGTGGAAAATATGGCATAGATTGTTCTCATTTTGCAAACTATTACCCTCAGGGCAATGGTCTAGCTCAGTCATCGAATAAAATTTTAATAACGAGAATTAAAAGATCATTGGGTAAAAATAAAAAGGATTGGGACAATCAATTAACATTTTTCTTATGGGCAAATAGATTATCTGTTAAAAGGAATATAGGTAAAACTTCATACGAAATAGCCTTGTTACCTCCTCACATAGAAAGAATAGCCCTATCTTTGTTACTCCAAGATCATGAAAGCTCAAATGCTTTACAAAGGAGGTTAGATCATATTGCACACTTGCAAGAAGAGAGAAGGAATGAATTGAACAAAATGGTAGAACAAACCCAAAATATGGTGCAACATTTTAACAATAAGGCTAAAGGCACTTCATTTTTTATGGAGACATAGTCATTTATTGGGACCCAAAAAACAAAAAACTCAAAGAGAAAGGTAAGCTTGACCCAAGTGGTTAGGTCCCTATCAAGTAGTTCAAGTTGTTAGTCAAATACTTATAGGTTACAGACCTTAGAAGGTGAATTGATGAAAATTTCAATAAATGGCCAAAACCTAAAACTATATCACCCCTGTTGGGGGGTCAAAAAATAATAATATAAAGTAATAAAAAAATATAATAAAAAAAATAATAATAAATATATAAAAAATGTGTGTTCTACTAGTTTGTCAATTACAAATTTTCTTTTGTGTTGTTTTCATTTTTTTTTCAATAATATTAAACTGCCAGAGGATTGTTAAGTTTCCCTATCATCTTTATGTTGTATGTCTGTTAGGACTTGTTCTTAGTCAGTTAAGAAAGGAGGATTTGGATTAAATACAAATGATCTAACAACTCATAGAGCTAGATGCGAACTACCATAGATGAAGATTGGAAATACTAACATATCAGGCCAAAGCTATATATTGTCATGATCTTAAAAGTTATTTTAAATTCATAGAATAAAGTCAAAATTGGTAAGATAGTTAGGCCAAAAACAATTACACTCAATACTATAGCCTTCTAGATCCTCAACCCAAAAATCACACTCTAAAATGCTTTACAATTCATCAAAATTCTTCCTAAAAATAAAATTCTTAATAATGCAAATTAAGCAAGTTCTTGGGGCTACATGGACAACCTCTACCGAGGCTATAGACACCTTACTAGTAGTAGAGCATTTCCAAAGGGATAAAGGTCATCTCCACAAGATCTATAAATGCTTGACTTATAGTGGAGCAATGAAAAGGCAGATATCTTTGAGAGTGAAATCACTAATAGGCCTAACTCATTTCAAGATGATGAAATTTTGTCTTACCAGGAAAATTAAAAAGAATACACAAACACACACTTTGAGCCCAGGCTTGATGTGATAGTAACTTTGTTTGATTTTGTCTAACTCCACCTTAAGATATTACTAGACAACTAGCCTTTATATGTAAAATTTCATTTGGATTTAGACCAGAACCTCTAATTTTATTCGATTAAGAGCAATATCATTTTCTAGAGGCTTTTAGGTAGTTTTTTTACTTTTTTTCTAGTTGTATCCTTTTCCTTTTTCAATTGTCCTTTAGAAATAAATCTTCAAATCAATTCATTGAAGTATTTTTAATAACTAGAGAGTCTGGAGTTTTCAAGTCCCTCATATTTTCACCACCTGTCCCAATCAGAGCCTATGTTGTAGCAAAAAATGATGCAACATGAATGCACCCATAATTTCAAAATTTTGAAGGTCATTAGAGGCCCATAAATTTTGTGATGTTTTAATAAACAATTCAACTCTTGAGTCATAAAGCAATAAAGCATATCAAAAGCTAAAAATGGAATTCTACATAATAAAGCCTTCAAATGCTTAAGTCATTCATATCTAAGGATTCTAGCCATCATGTTAATCACCCTTCATAAAAATACCTAAATTACAAAATTCTGAGAAACTACACTACACCATGAAAATATAAATTTCAAATGAATAACAATGTGTCTTGCAAAAAAATATTTAAACTAAGCCCACACCCTTTTTAATTAGCCAACATTTGGTCACTTAAGCCATTGAAAGTTGCTTGTCAAATTTTATTAAGGCTATAAGAGCATAATCATCCTTAAGAAGTAAAATAATATTTTCATAAAAGGTTAGGATAAGCTTAAGAGGTTCCTTACCCATATCTCCTTAAGTGTACAAGAAATCAGCTCGATTGATCAAAAATTGGGAAGCAAAGGTTATCAGTTGAAACAAAGATAAACCAACCTAAATAAGATTGATCAATCGATCGATGGACAAAAGGCCATATGCTGAAAGGTAGAAAGTAAAATAACATAACAAAGAAGTATTTCAACCGAGGAGAAGAAAATATTGGTTGATCGGACGATTGATCAATCAACTGTTTTAGCACAGAAGACAAGCCATTCAATCAATGAAAGAAAAATACTGCTCGAGTGATCGGTCAATTTATTTTGTAGAGAAAGTAGACCACTCGATCAAGAATATATCGAAGACCCAAAAAATATAGTACATAAATATTAGTGATAGTAAATGTTTGACCAAAGGTCATCAGTTGGAACTGGTCAAACTGCTCGGTCAAAGTGATGCCCAAAAGTACATGTACTATCATTTGACCTTAGAGAGTAAGAGATTAGTCGATCAATTTGATACAAAAAGTATTTCAGCTGAATTCAAATTGAAGACACCGATCAAAGTCAAAAAGCCTAAAGGTCAAAAGAGCAAAACAAAGAAATATTTGACCCAAAAGAAGAAGTTACCAACCGATCAACTTGGCACGAAAAGATATTTCAGTAGAAAATAAATTGACAACCCAAATCAATCGATCAAGAACAAATAAATATCAATGGTCAACAAAAAATGGCCTAAAGTCCATCGATCAAAAATCTGATCAAATCCCTCATTCAAATCTAATTGATTCATTAAAGCCAGGGTTTTATGACTGAGCAAAGAGGTCCATGTGGCAATACTGAAGCAGTCCATTCTCTTTTCGGTCAATGGATATCAACGTTCAATTTATCAACCTAAGCAGAGTTCAAGGTAGATTTTAATACTCAAGTCTATAACTTGTCTTAATGAGGATCCATAATATTTGAGTAACGTTCCTCCTTTAAAAACTTTGGTTATGGTTCATGGAATTCCAAGGCAAGGTCATTCAGTCAAATAGTGACTTTGATCAACAAACCAAACTAGTGAGACTAAGATCGCTTGATCAAGCATAGAAGTGACATGGAAGATTCGAGCAATAAAAATATTTTTGATCGATAAGGATCGATGCTCGAGATTAATTAGCTGAGAAAGGAAAAATTATAATTAAAAAGGATCATCAATACTTTACCTTCCTTTTTTCCTTAATTCTCAAAGTTATAAGTTCCCTAAGCCTAACCAAAGCTTTTATATTAGTGAAAGAAAGGACTAACAGATTTTGATCGAAGGAAATGTTACCATCCATGGCCCATGCAAAAGGAGATAAATACCTTAATTCATCAGTCGAGAAAATGTAAACCATCAAAAGCTTAGATCAAACGAGATGGGTGGCCGAGATGGACCAGACAAGATAAAGATAAATCAAGCTAAAATCAAGGTTCTCATAAAGTTAATTTTTGCTTAAACTTTTATTTAACTAATGTCATTATCATTATGTTGATCCGCATAAAAGGTTGGCATAAATTTAATACAAATATATACGAGAGTACTCAAGTATACTTGGCTAAAAGTTATTGACAATCGATCAAAAGAACAATTCATACAAAACCACAAAGGGGCTATCAGCCAAAAATTTACAGATGGTAAGGGTTAATCGGTCAATCATCAAATTAATGAATGAAAAAGGTTTGATCGACTCATAAGAAACCATCAATCAAAAACCTTAATAAGAAAAGTAATTAAAGCACCGATTGATCAATCAACCATCGGCAGTCATGGATGCACATGTGTCACAAAATCCATGGTAGGCATTAGCCGATCTATCACATAATTGGAGCAGTACCTTAGTAAAACAAGATCTTGTGGACCCCCATCCGAGAAAAGCTAATAGGACACTCAAATTTATTATGATATTGCTAACACAACTAGGGGTCAATAAAGAAGTTGTAGGTACGCAAGCCAACTATGAATCTTTTCCTTGGATCTATCCAGGAACATGCTTTAATACAATGTGAGTTAATCGAATGACTTAAAATTGGATGTGTGTATGATCTGAAGACCAATTAAATGAATCAATTGAAAGGTAACAATTCACTATGGGGTAACCATTATGGAGAGTGATATGGTGAACCAAGTATAGCAACAACACAATGGTAGTTGGTGTGACATTAATAATGCTTCATGCAGGACCCAGTTTAAAAATATGCTAGTAGCAGCAAGTGACTTATAGAGCTAAAAGCATCCTTGAATTATAGAGAGATGAGAAACCTAGTCACATAAATTTAGAACATGGCATCTTCAAGTGCAGTTACTCCCAAGAACAAGGTTGAGAAACTAGAAGAAAAATTACCATTTAAGAAAATGATAGTGAGGAAACCCATTGAGCAAGAATGAGGAGAAGAAGATCTTGAAGAATTCTATTTTCAATCAAGCATAGAGAAATGGCAACACCCACAATATTTTCTGAAGAGGATATTCCAGAAGGCATATGCAAATAAAGATAAGAGCAGCCCTCATTGCAATAAGTGGAGGACCAATTTAGCAAAGCTATTGTGTATGATGCATCATTTATCCCCTGAATTATTGTCATGGTTGGCCATATCGTATGACCTAAGGACCAGAGCTATAGTAAATGGTAGAAACAATCCCATATACATAATTACACCAGAAAGGATTGAGAAAGTGTTTGGATTAGAAATGACAAAATTGGTTTATGATGCGGTAGTAGTCTCTACACTGGCTGAACACATGATCGACACCACCTTCTATGGAAAGTTGTTCGACTATGATAGAATTTCCCATCCAAAAATACTCACTTAACATGCAGGTAAAAGACTATACCAACATGATCCACATAGTAATGGGGATTGAGGACCTAAATTGGGTCAGCATAAAGATCATGTTTCTGATAGTACAGTGCAATAAGGCATAAAAATTCTTGACGTATAGATAGGAGGACTTAATATGTGACACAATAGACAAAGAGTTCAAAGAATTATAGAAGTCAATAAGTGAGGATCGAGATTTATTACCTTGATTATCCATTACTCTTTTTTGATCCATTTTATTATTGCGCAATTTAAAGAGAGCTCAATTGCCCAACTAGGAGGTGTAACAGGAGCAATCATCCATGATAGGCTACCCTAGATACAAGAAGGTGCCTCCACTTTTTTAGAGTTCTATGGTATATTTTTGACTGCCATTTATCACATCATCACTAAGAGTGAGCCTCCTAGGATGAGTCTAGGTCTAGTCAAATACCTTGAGGATAAAAAGGAAGGGGACTTCTTCCTCATGAAAAACTTCAGCTTCATCAGGATGTATGGGGCCAAGTTGCTACCCAAGGCTTTACCCACTTTCTATCCTAAATTATTGGTTACCTTGGAAATAGTAAGACAATCTACAAAAGAAGACATATTGAGGTTCAAGAGGAAACAAATAAGAATTCCTTGGGTCACTGCATCCAGTAATATAGGTTAGTACATGTATAGAGGATACCCTAGCTTGATGAAAGCATTACCAAAAATGGACTTCTATCATTTTGTAAAAATTACTTGGAGACCATACGATCCCAATGGATGCTACAAGAACATTATTTTCAAAGTGAAGCCTATGAAACATAGAGAAAATGAATTTGAATATAGTCTCTTATGGACTTAGAAGCAGGGGGTGAATTTAGAAGATATATGGAACAATAAAACTTAGCAAGGGTCCATACTCATATAGAGATGGTGGAGAATTACCCTGCTGACCTCAAGTTGATAAGGGATACCAAAGTGGATAAAATAATGCCACGAGTACTCCCCATACTCCTAGAGGACTTCATAGATATTATTACAGAAATTATCAGTTAAGAACTTGAACAAATCAAAATATTGGCTGAGGTGGTGACTCAAATAATAGAAGATACCCTTGGTGCCTCTACCACTTCTCAACCCCAAAATTTAGATAAAGGAAAATATATTGTCCTTACATATACTACACCAAGTCAACTTATAGCTGAAATTTTGGCAATGACTTTGATAATCCCACATCACTTGCAACATGTGGCCATAGGTTCACCCTAGGCGACACCTGTAGCCTTCAGGGTAAATAAAAAAGAGATTGATATTTCTACAGAATCTTGGGAGAGAATACAAAAAAGTGGAGGATTTGCTGATATTTTTAGAGAATACCAAATAGATTCTTCCAACCATTCAAATTATCCCTCTCGTAAGAGAGATAGAATTGGAATGCATATTGGTGAACCTGTAAGCATCACCCTGGCCAAAAGGAAAATGACTACAAAGTTTACTCCTGAGGAGGAAGAACACATCCAGGCAATCATGGAAGGGAGAGTGACATAAGCATATATGAGGAGCATAATAGAAACTTTGATCCCCTCATCAAGTTCATGCCCTGCCACCAAGACCACAATCACCATTCCTATGAAAGGAGTAGAATCACTCCAAATTAATCCTAAAATAAGGGATGCAAAAGTAGCAGGGTAAACAATGGCTTTGTTGAAGCATGGAGTACAAGTATATACACAAACTACTTTAGCCATAGAAAAGGAAATAACAACATGGAAAGCTAAAGCAAAATAATTGTAGGCAGAGAAAAAAAAGCAACAAGAAGAAAATGTAAAGCTACAAGCTGAGGTAAATAAGTTTTGAGGACAAATACCTTTAGAGAGAAAATAACTATAGGGTTTAGCGCTTATCAAGAAGTATAAAGAGAAAATGACCATAATCATGAAAGCGGATTTTGAAATTATTAATGGATGTTGTGGATACTTGAGCAAAATAACAGAGATAAACAAGAAAATAAAACCTTTGCTAGAAAGGGTTGATAAAAAAATGGCAACTATTTTTCCAATTTATAAAATATGTCAAACAAAAGATGATAAAATTAGAACCATGTAGGTGGTCACAATAAATGGCCAGAATCATAGTTGTCAAGTAGAGTATGAAAATTTCACCAGCCTCATGGTTGACAAACCACAATGGAAGATAACAGTCAAGGCAATTGATGATGTTGAATAAGCTATGATTACTAAAGTAAGGCAGACTAATACCAGCCTCATAAAATTGCTCAGTCCAGAGAAGTTCAAAAAATTAATGATCAAGGATCTTCAGGAGTGTTAATTTAATGAGATAAATGAGGATAAATTGTTGGATCAACTCATATCCTCAACCAAGGACACCTATGATATGATCAAATTATTTCAGGTTAAGAACTAAGAAGACAACTCTAGTAGAAAATAAAATTAAGGTGATGAGGGCATTGGATAGAATTGGTACTCTCAACACATTCAATGAAGAATATTGGATGCTAATCGCTGACGTGGTCGAGGTAAGTCAATAAGAAAAATATGTTGTCCAATAAAGTCAAAGATCCTTAGGGTCAACGACCAGTGCAAGATACACAAAGGGAGAAAACGGAAAAAAAAGGTTGTAGGATAAAGTTGAGTAGTGAAGTTAGCCAATAATAGGGGAGGAGATGACACCAAGTGGAAGATATTGATTAGAGTAATTTTAACAATTACAGAGCCATCACAACTATAAGAAGGATGTCCACAACCATAAAAAGGATCAGGATTTTGACATAGTATACTTTTGCTAAGAGGTATACTTGAGTACCCTATTTTTGTTGTTGTATTAATTTTGTATCTTCTTTTTCCATCCCTTATTCTTCCCATTGTTGTGCAAGTTATGATAGGAAAGTGCCCAAGAAGCTGAGAATATTTCCATATTATTGAGCCAGAGGTCTAGATACTCGACTGTTACCAGATTGTAATGGGAGAGTGAAAAGTCCTTGTTATGATATTCAAACGAGGATTTTTATTATATTAATATTTCAAGAGTTCAATGGAAAATTCAAGATAACTTTTCATGTAATCAAATTATGATATTAATACAATTATGAAATTATTTCCTATCATATCTTTGTAATCCATTTTGTGAGTGTCTTAATTATGGGTTACATTATTTGAATGTATAATGAATATTTCTTTCATTGGTCAATTGTTATGTTTATTACGATATTCGAATGAATGTAATTGCACCAATTATTTATTTTCCTCATTATTTCTATTTTAATAGAATGTTATTAAATCTTGCTATGATAGCCCAAAGGATTAAGGTACCAGTCATACATATAAGACATCATCGAACTATTATTGTTTAAGCTTGGTCAATTTTATAAAACCTTAACTCATCACCATAAATATGGAAGAGCATGAACATAAAATGTTAAAAACTTTAAGTTCACCTAAAGGGTTTCCTTACCATACCTAGTCTCTCTAGAAAATATAAAGAACTTTATTCCTAGATTAAAAAGGCAGGCTGACTAGCGCCTGTAATTGCTCATTGGCAATTGGTTTTTCTTGTAGCGTGATAGCTTATCCCAAGGATGCAAGAAAAATATCCAATAACAACATGATGAAAAATAGAAAAAAAAACACACTAAAAAATAGGGGATAATGAGAGAAATAATTACAACTAAAAACAGGGGAAAAACAAGGTATATACTAAATTGCAATAAATTACAAAAAATAGCAACAAAATGAAAACTGCACTTTTTGACAACAAAAACAACAAATTCAAAAAACCTGTAAATAACATATAGAGAGTCCCTCCAACAGCCCCAAGAGTGGGACCTTGCTCCTAGGTCTAGCAAAAGGAGTGAAATTATCAAATTCTATGTGTCTAAGATCAAATATGTATAAAAAGACTATTTTAAAAAAATAGAGCTTTTATTGAATTTTTTGCTCTATTACAAAATGTTGACAAATTCCTACTTTGTTCCTATTCCTATTTCATTTTTAGCTAATTAGTTTTCAACATGGGAAAACAAGGGTATTTATACCAAGTGTTCCACTTATTTTACTACAATTTTAAATTACATCATCATGTGATTTGCTATAAATTTGTTGTTTGTTGTATTGTTGTCAACAAGTTCTATCCAGAATTAGGATAAAATGTTGTTACAACTAGCTATCCATTTTTCCATAGCTCCTATAACCACCAGAAAGGGTCACACTCGATGGCATATCCGATTGCGATAAATTATAAAAATATAACATGCATACAAGAAAACAAAATTGACAACAAATGAATCAAAAATAAGAATGCTTTATTCCATTATATTCAAAGTCAAAATCCAATTACAAGTATGTCCCTCTTAAGGATATTCATTTTGATACAATATTAAAATAGGAGTGTAGAATTGTTTTCCCTCTTAAGGGTAGGTGTGATTTCCAAATTCCTTTTAGGATGATACAAACTGCTCTAGGGTGGAGATGCCCTCTTCTTTGCGATGGGGAAGGAACTTGATAGTTGGTTCTCCTTTGAAATTGTTCCCTGTGGTCAAGAAACAACACAAGAATGTCAAAAAGATAGGCAACCTCTCATGATGAGGCCCTTTTAGGTAAATTGCATAATGACATCATTGAACATGTATAATCAAGAAAACATACAAAGTGCTTCTAAGCTATGCAAATTGAATCAAGATTCATATAATAGCATAAAGGAAAGTAACAGATATACTAGGCATGGATCAAATATATAAAACAAGGAATGAAGGTGCATAAAGAACCATTTAAGTCCTAATTGAAGCATAAACATAAAGAAGCTAAAATAACCTAAGTCTACGGTCATAAATATACTAAACTACCATTAAATTATGAAAACAACTAATCTAACCTAATTAGCCAAATAGAAATGAAAAGAGGAAGGCGGTTATACCTCTGCTACAAACCATAGCTATGATGAGCGATCTGCACTATAAACCTTGGTTGATAGCTGTAGTTAGCACTATGATAGGCTTGCCCTCAATTCCAAGGGTAGTGGGCTTTACCTCCTTGTCTAATTGATGTTCAAGGGTCGCCTTCGGTGTCCTTCTGATAGGTTTGGTGGTTGAATCACTGTGTTGGGCCTTCGTTTGCTCGGATTTGCATTTCTTGATCCTCTTAGGCTCCTAAAAATTCTATGGTAAACTGATCGTTGGATGAATAACAAAGTAGCATTTGAATGCATGAATTTAATATGCAATCCGATAGGGCTTCGCTGCTCGCTTGATCAATTCACACTCACTCGATAATTCGTCAGTGCTTCGCTATACAAATTATATATATCTTCTCCCTATTTGGAGAGGGTATTTATAGGATGCCCTAGGACTAGGGGTGGCTTCCTGGAGAAGCCAAGATCAAGAAGAGGTGGTTAGGACAGTTGGAATGGAAGCCTCTGGAATCTTTCGTCCATTAACCGCATTCTTCTAGATCAAATGGTCGTTCCAACTAATTTGGCTCAGATTGAAGGTCAAATAAAATTCAGTTAAGACCGCATGTCACAACTGCGATCTAAACTACAAATCATAGGTCTCAGCTATAGTTCAGCTATAAATTGTAGTTTTGGGCTATGGTTCAGACTGATTAGGCCAAGGAGCCTAAATTGAGTGGTTAGAACCACTGTTCTATCTTGGAATCTATCTAAGATCTTCCATATGGTCTTGTAGCATGTCCATATGAGTAGTCATCCTCAACATGATGCATTTTAGGTGTCTATAGATGCCCCTTTTGATATGCGTTGTGAGATCAAACAACACTGAGCAAAAATAGACCTCCTAAAATGATGTCGAAGGTTCTATGATGATCATTAGTCAGATCAACATTAGATGCCCCAGGTCTAGCAAAAGGACATGCATCCTGGAATCATTACTTCCAACTCTTTGGAGGCTTAAAATTGAAAGAGTTTGCACTCATCATCAGACATTTGAGTAGCTTTGGTGCTACAATAGGAGTTAGGCCTATATAATTGAAAGGATGAGAGTTACAAACAAATTATCATATTTGCTATTTTCCCCAAGCAAAGGGGTAAGCTTATGATAGCTGTTGACAATGATTCACAAGGACGAATGAAATTTTGAGAAGATCAAGGGATATACGATTTTAGGGATATTCTGTTGATTTTGATTATGATTTGATATTATGACTACCCCCTTAATTGATGAGTCGATGAGAGTAATGACAATGATTAAAGCGACAATGTCGCTTGACCACCATGGATGATATGAACACATTTAGATTTGAGCAAATTAATCCATTGGCTAAGCCTAGTTCAGATTTTGATTCCAACTATTAATAGTTTTTGCACGCTTCTATCCCATGGAGCGATCGAGCTAAAATAACCATCTTAGGGAATCGAAATGATACAAATCCAATCAGATTTGTGTTGAATCAAATTATCGATGATTTGCTGAAAAGAGGTCATAGAATAAATGGCATGCAATGCCTCGTTCTCATGGAGCAGTCCGACCATGAAGGTCTTATTAAGGATTGAAAAGAATCACATATGATCAACGATGAAAATTTTTACCCCAAATGTCCTTATGGTAATTTACTCATCTTGCCGGATTGCATGGAGCGCAAGTCACTACAATCGCCAAGTGTATATGGTAAATTATTGAATATGAGGCACATTTGGTGTTTTTAATTATTTTATTTTTTTGAATGTTTTGATTTATAAATTGAGCTTATTTATTTGGCTGGGAGGTGCGTCACTCCATGAAAGGATTGTCATAGCGAAGACCTCGATTAAATGTACTTTATAATCTCAGCCAAATTATTAATTTTTAATTAGATCTCGATGCTTTATTATCACCAAATTTCCAAATTAGTTTGCTTTTATTGAGTTCTAACCCAATGGTAGCCATTAATTTATTGTTTTGGCTCTTCCCATGGTGGGATTTTCCTAAATTGCCTGCCAGTTGCAAACTGTGGCTAGGGTCTGCGATTCCCATTTGCAAATTTGGGAACAGCTAGGGCGTGCGGTCTACGTGAAACATGAGAGGCCTATAAAAAGTCCAATTTTCAAATATCTCTCATTATTCCTTGATAGCAACTTGCAAACTAGAGCTCTGATAGTGACAACTAACAAAACTGACCTGTAACCTACCACACTTTACCCGCACACCTACTCACAGGACGATGGTCGGGCATGGGCAAGCATATTCTAGCCATGGTGAACGAGGCGAGGGTAAGGTAACTTCAAAAACCAAGACCTCACATCCATTACCACTTAAAAATAAACCCAATTAAGTAATTGGTAAGTCAATTTCACTAAATTGTTGGCAATGAACCTCATCTTTGGCTAGGGTAGCTTAGATTTTTTTTTTTTTTCATTTTTGGCTATGGTATCGCACTCGGCCGGATCTCAATTGGAGACCATAGGTACCAGCTTTGGTCAACATTCAAAATCCCAACGATCAATTTTTGACTACATGCGGACCGCAGGGTTGACCTGCGGTGCATTTCTGACCTGTCTGATTGACAATTTTGATTTGTAGACCTGTATGATGACATGTTTTTGCAATTTTATCAGTGTTTTACTATTTTTGATGATTTATAGATCATTTTTAAATGTTTTTACTTGTTTTAGTTATTTTTTTCTTATATCATGCTATTTATTTCAGAGATTGACCTCTAGAGCATGAGAGCCTGACATTATGAATACTCTTCACAGAGAGATCACTGATGGTGAGCAAGAGTGGTTCAAAGCTGTCAGCTTTGGCTATGTACTAGATCTACCCAATATTAGGGTAGATCAATCCTATTTGACTGTGTTGGACCGATGCTAGAATATGCGGATCAACACGTTTCACCTGCCTACAAGTGAAATGATAGTTAAGTTAGATGACATATATAGGATCTTTAGGATCCCTATTTATGGTGAGGCCATTGTCTCCTCGACCTATGGCACCAAGGAGTCTGTATTTGATGCCATATTCGATGCTTAGAGCAAGGAGGCTTAGTGAGCCATTGACCATGGAGGGGTCCACATTGTCTATTGGTAGGGGAAAATATCTTATTCATGTACAAGGCCATTTTCATGCACCTGGTGGTGCAATATGTGCTTATAGACTCCTCAGGTGCAAGGATTCCCTGAAACCTCTTAGCTACTATGTGTAGATCTATCCAATGCTCTATCCGATAGCCACTACTCCTAGCTTGGGGGAGCACTCTACTAGCTCAGTTATATCGAGAGCTATATCAAATCACTTATCAAAGCCGTCAGGGGATTAGCTGCAATTTACTTCTATAGATTTGGGGCTAGCATCATATCAAGATAGAGCGTCCTCAGTAGCTGCCCATATACATCACAAATATCGATGATGATTGTTAGTGCTATGCTGCCTACTGGCCTCGGGATGAGGAGTGCTTCTGTAGTAGGACCCATGTTGGTGACATATAGCATTAAATTACCTAGTTTGCAGGACTCAGGCTAGATGATATCGAGTGGCAGCCCTACATGGAGTGTCCTAACTGGCCTGAGGCCGACGAGCAACTTTGACAGTCTCACTAGGACAGATGGTTACTTAGCCGAAAGACCAATATTAGAGAGTACCAATTTTATCTCGCATCCTACGGTAGTTTGACATGGTGTAGGACATCCCGAAGATCCCATTTACTTATAGGCACCTGGATTTAAAGGGATCTACCATGGATTCAGCCTCTAGCTCTAGGGGATGCTCCTGATGACTTCTAGGAGACTGGAGTTGACAGAGTTGTGACCATTCCAGAGTATGACATATGGTGGTCTATGTTCCATTGGTATGGGACAGGGCCTCTAGTCCGAGATGTAGGTCAGGCCAGAGTAGAGGTGGATCCTAACAGGCACAACGTGCACCAACGAACAAAGGGTGACTGGGGCATAGAGGCTACTGCTGGGGAGGATCCTAAGGTTGACCCTGATGAGGATGCTCCTGAGGAGGGTGAGGTCCCTCCTAAAGTGCAGAGGGACTACTCTTGGTACATGTGGATGACTTGTAGAGTTAGCTTGGGCAATTACAGACGTAGTAGAGGGAGCGAGACACTACTATCACTACTCTATAGGCATAGTTGACTGATAGAGATCATTGATCGACGTAGGAAGAGCAACAGATTGCTATCCTATCAACACGAGCTACCACAGTAAAGACCAAGGTTGGTGTACTCACCCATGCTCATGACTTGGCACTTGCATAGAGGGATGTGGTAGTGGCAGAGCGGGATCTACTCAGAGCATAGAGGAGGGATCCCTCATCCTATAAGGAAATTATGGGGCCTTTGATGACACCAGTAGTAGTACTAGTAGGTGTTCGAGATCCTATGGCAGAGATTCAATGCTTGCAAGATTTGTTGATGAGTGCCAATGATAGACACACATCTAGGGTCGCTCGGGTAGACCAGCTAGTTGGATATATTTAGATTCTAGGTGTAGAGGTTCTCGAGGATCCATATGCTCCAGAGTCCCAATGGACTTGATATTGAACTACAGGATAGTATACTGCTAGCTCAAGCCATCATACCCATCAGAGTGAGAGGACACACAGGTCATCTAGTACACATGGTGATAGTAGTCATACAAGGACTAGGGAGGTAGGGTAGTATTCTACACAATCTAGCAATAGGTCCCAGTGCACATAGGTGCCCATTGCACATGTAGAAGTTGGGCGAGTGCTAGGCCTCTTCAGGCTAGGCGATACTTAGGGTGTTCAGGAGGATCTACAACAGACATCAGGGCAGCAAGTAGAGCAGGCTCCTGAGAACAATATTGAGGGAGGAAGTGAGAGCTCTAGTATAGGGGAGCAGATCAGAGCTAGAGCTCTACTATATGTAGGATATATTTTTGATACATTTCATTTTTGGTGTAAGGTCGAGGACCTACACATTTGTAGCCTGCAAGAATTTTTTGTACTCCCGATGTACTGTAAGACACATTTATATATGATATGACTGATCATTATTTTATGGCTCATTATTGTGTACTCATTTATTTTTGATTTTATATTTATGTGATGCACATGGATGCAATGCTTATGTTATGCTGATGTTATATGATGTGATGTATGGATGACATGCACTAGCTAGCTATTTGATTTATGATGATGATATGTAGAGATCTAGATGCTTAGATGTACTTTTTTATGATGGATGCATATGGATGCGATGCTTTTTTTCTTAACGCATATTTGATATTGCTTTATTTTCATGCATTAATGTATGTAATTATTTATTTACACGATGTAAATCTAATGTAAATGAACCTGTATGCTTTAATAACTTAAAACATAAGGAATGAATGCAAATATGTTTATCAATATAATGGATGACACCATAGAATGTATAAAAATTATGAATGTAATTGAAAATTATTAAGATAAGAATTTAATCAGTTAATCACCCATATATGAAATGCAATGGTATGCGATGTTTATTGCGTGAAATATATGATGTGTCATTCAATTTTCTTTTGCAAATTTAAAAAATGTGCACTATATAGTTAGTGTCTATCTAAATATTATTGCTAATATCCATCCGGTATCTATCCTATATGTTGATTGTGCTTTATATAAAAATGTATCATGGATTTGATACTTTGCAATTTGATGATTTATATGGTTGCCATTTTGACACTTTGTTGCTATGGGAGAAATTTTTGAGGTTTTCCATGAGACTCAAACACCCTACTAGACTTATCAAAAGTTGCATACTAACCACACTAGACTTCTGATATAAAAGACTTTTGCTAGGATAGACCATAACTGCTCATTATCCCTGTGTGTGCAAATGGTTATTTTAAGATAAGACACGAGTGTTCCCCGATGTTAGGCGGGATTATTTTAGCCCATTGCTAAGATAGGGGTTCTACAAATGTCTTATCCAATATCAAGTTTAGATTTTTGTTGGACTAAGCCATTAGGTAATGTAGGACACTTGAAGCTATCTCTTCCACATTCAAAAATTGGTCTTGTTCATAAGCGAGATGCTAATGCGTTAGACATATCATCATGCATAAGGTACAGTAGTATTAACAATTCTAGGGATTTAGGCTTAGTCCTTTCTATCCTTCAATTTTTAGGATACTTGCTCATATGTAGTGAAGCAAGGGAGTTGATTCCATATTATTTTTGAACTATATTTGGATCTTCATTTGATCTCTCTTCGAATAGGATTTTGGATCTTCATTTGATCTTTGCTCGAACTTTTGATTTATGATCTTCATTTGATCTTCACTTTGAACTTTTATTTAAGCCTATTTTCTGATCTTCACTCGATCTTCACTTTTCAGCATTTACATTTGATACTTTTATTTAGAAACTTTCCTTTGGAGGGATTTACTTGTAATTTTTTTTTTGGTATATCGATTGAGAATATCGATCTTATGATATCAATATGGGATATCACTATGGGGAGTCGATATATGATATCAATCTAGGGTATCAATCGTGACGATTGATGTGGGATATCTCTTTGGGATATTGCTTATTTTATCATAAGCAAGGGATTTTGAATAGGGATCTAACCTATCCTTTTGCCAACTGCCAACATTTACCATACCATCTGCACATAGGGATAAGCAAGAATAACTCTTTTCGCTTTAGGATACTCGGTCCTGCTTCACGGCTTTCATCTTCCCCTAGTCCTTGTTAGGTTTTTTTAAATTTGTTGATTAGTGATAGGCTTCTAATATGCTAAGGACTATACTAACTAAACCTTAGCTACAAAAGCAAAGTAAGCTTTCTACCAACTCTTGATAAGACCACTAGGTATGGCTTAGTGACTAGAAAACCCTAGTATATCTCCATAGCAACATTATAGGTTGTGTTTGAAAAAACACAATTACTCACATGAATGATGGATTATGATAAATGCATAGATGCATGATTTAAAAACAAACATGGCATCATTTGTAATACTGACAAACACAATGCCTTCTATTATGAAATGCAATATATGAAAAATACCTATATGCCATGTAGTAATGTAGTGAATGCATGTGTAAATGCAAAATAAAAATGCAAAATTCAAATGCAAATGCAAATGCTTTTGGATTTTATGCTTTACCATTTTTTTTGGATTTTATTGATTTTATAATTTTTATGGGTTTTGAGCCTTATAATTGACCAAAAAGCGAGTACATGCCTTTGGAGCATCTAGATTGACCAAGCAATTTTTAAGAATCCTTAGAGATTTTAGGATTGACCAAAGGGATTATGGGTACGTTTGGGGCATTTTAGGATGACCAAGCGATTTTGAGAATCCTTGGAGCCTTTGGGGTTGACCAAGTAGTTTTTTAGAAACTCCTTGGTACCTTTTGCATTTGACCAAAGGGCTAAGCCTTTAGAGCTTTTTAGGATGACCGAGCGATTATAAGCAAATCCTTGAGGCTTTTAACTAACACAACCAAGTGGTTTTAGGGACCCTTGGAGCATTTTGGGATGACCAAGTGGGTTTGACCAAACCCTCAAAGCTTTTGAGGTTGACCAAAGGGCTTGTAGATGCCTTTGGAGATTTTTGAGATGATCGAGAGGTTTTGACCAAACCCTTAGAGCTTTTGAAATTGACCAAAGGGCTTACAGATGCCTTTGGAGCTTTTTGAGATGATCGAGTGGTTTTGACCAAACCCTTGGAGCTTTTGAGGTTGACCAAAGGGCTTACATATGCATTTGAAGCTTTTTGATTAACCAAACCACTGATGAGAGTGTTTGGAGCTTTTTGGGATGACCGAGTAGTTACAAGTAACTCTAGGAGCCTTTTACTATGTCGCTCAAAGCCTTAATATGGATGATGTTTAGAGGTTCAGGCTCTTCAACACCCCCTAGCGACGTTAGGCGATAAGTACCCGGACCAATATTTTCAAATATGATGTAAGGTCCTAGCCAATTAGCCACAAATTTGTTTTGCATATATGGCGACAAATTAGAGTTATGTTGGTTTTCTTTAAAGACAAGATCCCAAACTTCAAAGTATCTCTGGTGGAATTTGACATTGTAAGCTCATATTAGTCGCTCCTGATAAATGTGGAGATGCTCTAGGGCATTCACATGACATTCATTGAGTAGTGTTAGTTGATCCAGTCGAGCTTGTCGTGCAGTGTCATCATCGATGAAATATTTCAATGCGACACGCAACATTGGAATTTCTAACTCCAAGGGCATAATGGCCTCAATGCCATATATTAGTGAGAACGGTGTTACCCCAATGGGAGTTCGAATACTATTCCTATAAGCCCATAATGCAAGGAGCAGCTGGATATGCCAGTCTTTATGGTTTTATTGTACTGTATTTTTCAATATGGCCACCACTATCTTATTTGAAGCTTCAGCCTACCCGTTTGCTTGTAGATAGTATGGAGTCATAAAATTGTGTTTGATTCTATATTTAGATGTCAAATATCTCATAGTTTTGTTCTTGAAAGACGTTCCATTATTCGATATTATTTTGAATGGAATCCCAAAATGACTTATGATATGCTCCAATATAAACTCTGCTATACGATCTCAAGTTATCATTGTTAAGGGTATTGATTCCACCCACTTTGTAAAATACTCAATAGCCATGATTATGAATGTATGTCGACCTGATGATGGAGGAGAGATATTGCCTATAAGATCTAGTCCCCACTGAGCAAATGGCCAAGCCGCTTGGATGGGCTGTAAGGCCTGCGATGGCAAGTACATAAGATTAGCATGATGCTGGAATTTAACGTATTTCTTGACATATGCATTGCACTCCTTCTCCATAGTGGGCCAATAGTAACCCATTCAAAGGATGCACTTTATGATGGCCATGCCGCTGAAATGGCCACTGCACGTACTATCATGGGCTTGTGAAATTGCCCATGACACCTCCTAGGGATCTAAGAAACAAAGGAGAACTCCATCGTAGATTCTTCGATACATGATATCTCCTATTAAGACATATTTGGCTACTTTTTGTTTAAATGTGCGCTTCAAGGCATGCAAAAATCCCTCTGGGATTATACTAAGCTTTAGGAAGTCTTTAATTTATGACATCCAATTTTGATAAATCTTAGCTTCGACTGCCAAGATGACTTGATCCCCCTGTGTATTTACTTTTGCAAATGCAGACTCAAAAATAACCTTGTGGTGAATGGTAGTACCACTCCCCATGGGACTCTGAGAGATTAATGACCCCCAGGATGCCTTCTTAACAAAGTCTTTAGCTCTACATAACCATTCAACTTGTGGTTCTACACTGATCATGTTGACTGATTCTCTGTTATCATAGGCTGCATGCTCTGCTGTTGGATGTAAGAGCGTCTTGACATGGATGGTAGTGAAATCAATAGATGGATTCTGAGGTATTAAAGATCCTAGAAAATCCATGGTATCTACAAACCTATTTTATGATCAAGGGATTGCCTCAATGTCATACCATTCTAGTTTGGCCAAATATGTGTCAACTAGCTTTATAGGCTTTCAGTATGGGACACTAACACTAAAAAATCCCTTGAATTGATTTACTATGATCAAGGAATCATGAAATATGTTCAATATATTAATATTCATGGTGACAACTATGTGGAGGCCTAGCAGTAGGGCTTCGTACTCAGTGTTGTTGTTGGTGCACGAAACATCCAACTTGAATGACAAGGGCATTGGAGCTTCTTATGGCATGAAGAGCACTATTCTGGAATCACCCCCTTGTTCGCACTTTGAACCATTGAAGAACATAGTCATATCAACATTGTTCTCTGGTTCTTCAAGTTCAGGAGCTTCAGATACAACGAAGATTGCATAGTTCGAAGACTTGATTGTTAGAGGCCTACTATTTGATAGTGGCACCTCAGCTAATTGATCTGCTATGACCTGTCCCTTAATGGAATTTTGGCTTATGAATTCCAGATCAAATTCTATCAAAAACATGATCCACTTTGCAGTACACGTATTGTGATAAGTCTTACTCATCATGTACTGTAAAGGATTCTGTTTGGATATAACATACATCATATGAATTAACATATAGTTTCATAATTTATTCATAGCGAACACTACTGCTAAACACAATTTTTCCATGTATGCATACCTGAGCTCATAGTTCACCAAAGTTCGACTAATATAATATATGGCATGCTCTTTACCTTGCACATTATTTTGGGCCAACATGGTTCCTAGTGTAAAGTCAGTTATCGATATATATAGTAGAAGAGGCACCTTCGACTTTGGTGGAGCTAGTACTGGTGGTGTCGCCAGGTATTGCTTTATCTCAGCAAAGGTTGCCTTGCAGTCCTTGTCCTAGTTGAATGGGACCCCCTTATGTAGCAGTCAATTCATGGGTCGACATTTATCTGATAGTTGGGTGATAAATAGCTTTATCAAGGCTACCTTTCCTTTAAGGCTCCTTAATTCCTTAATATTGGTGGGAGAACACATTTCCAAAATGACCTTGACCTTCGTTGGGTCTACTTCGATGCCTCTCTTAGAGGCGATGAACCCTAGAAATTTTATAGAAGTTACGCAAAATACGCACTTCTTAGGATTCAGCTTGACGTTGTGCTCTATCAGATGATCGAAGACTTTCCTTAAGATCTTTGCATGGTCTTCTTGTAGCAATGACTTGGCTAACAAGTCATCAATATAATCTTCAAGAATTTTGTGCATATAGTAATGAAAGATGTATGTCATGGCCCGTTGATATGTGGCACCAGCGTTTTTGAATCCAAATGGCATAACTTTATAGCAAAATGTTCCCCATGGCATTATAAACATTATTTTGTACTGGTCTTCAGGTTTTATCTAAATTTGATTGTAACCAAAAAAACCATCCATTAAGGAGAGCATTTCATGACCTGCAGTTGCATCTACGAGATCATCAATATTGGGCAACAAAAATGAATCTTGGGTGTTGCCTTATTTAGGTCTCTAAAATATGTGCAAATATGGATTCTTCCATCGAGTTTTCCCATGGGTACCATATTGGACCCCCATTCTGGATAATCGATGGAAATCACAAATTCCACATCCAACAACTTTTGTAGCTCATCTTTCATCATTAAGGCTACTGTTGGGTGCATTTTCCTAAGCTTTTGCTTGATCGGCTTCTTTGTCAAATCTAGTGAAAGGTTATGAATAACCAATTTTGGGTCTAGACCTGACATATCCTTGTACGACCAAGCAAACAAATTTAGTCTCTCTTTTAGTAGAGGGATGAGGGTGGCCCACTCATCTAGAGTGAGACTCTCTCAAAATTTAACCTTCTTTGCGTTGGTGGGATCATCACTGATATCCACCTCAAAGGTTTCCTCTATCAACATATGCGATCCCTCCTCAAGCTGGTGAGGGGTAGGAATAATATGGATGTCATCAGCCGCATTGATTGGTTTCGCATTGGAAGCATTTTTGACATGATAAACATCATATGCATAACCTATTGCAAAATAGAAAGGTTGCAACATTTATTCGTTGGGGAAGAAATCCTTAGGCTCAACGGGTGAATCAGCATGATCCCAGTCGATAGTATCTTTCTTAAGATACAATGATTTGGACGGATCTGCTATATTGTGGAGTGGAGTGGTCAAATAAATGGAGACCATGTTTATGGAATAGAATTGATCTCCAGGACCACATGGACTAACCTCTACAAAATCTATGTAGTCCTCATACTCACGATATGGATCTAATGGCACAGACACCAAAGGGTCTTCCCTGTGAGGACTATGAATAACTGGATTCTCCCTATGCATTGAATACAAAATAGGATCATTTGGCTCATGGAGTTGCATGTAGGTCGACGAAAGGGGATTAATCAACTTATGGATTTGATCTAGGTTTAACCATCTTGCTCTCAAATGTGGACCAACATGTAGCTGCCTATAGACCTCATCAATGTCCATGGGTTGATAACAGTGATGTAAATAAGGAGGACCAAGGTAGACCCTCTCTAACTCATCTTATTCATCACTGTAATAATAGAATCCTTAATTTTCCCCCACTCCTGGAGGGCACTCCTCTAAATGAGGCTCCATGAATGTTACTTCTTGCATGTTGTTGTTGCTATATGCAAAAATCGGATAATTATACCTCATGTAAGATACTACCGAGAAAACTGGCTTGGTCTCTTCCCCTAAATGATAAATGTTGGGAAGGATCACTTTGATATCTTGTACCAAATCCCTAGGCAATAGATGACATGTATACGAAGGCCTTACATAAGTACCTTCAACTTCATCCTATGATTCATCATCATTGGAGGAATCCTTATCTGTGTCATATCCTGGTCCACTCATATCAAAGGTGGACTCTGCTCCATCCTTATTAAAAAGATATCCTAGCACGAGATCATTTGCAGTAATGGGGTTGCACCCTTGCATGTATGTGTCATCGAATGCATCACAGGTTTGGTGTCCCAGTTGATATTTGGGGTTCATATCTATCTTAGTCTGCTCAAGGCACCCTTCATGATGATATTCGAGTGGCTCAATGGTGATGACAAATATCATAGGATGATTCCTCTAGAATTTGGAAGGATCCGGATGATATGGATTAAAATCCACATCATCCGCCATGCTGAGGTATAGACAATCTAGGGATGCTACGAGCAAATCATCCTATCCATGTATCTATAACACTAAACCGAATCTATCAGTGACTAACTAATAATGATGTTCCAGTGGAGTCCTCCATCCTTGTCCAAAGAGACCAAGGCCATATCCATGCCAATGATATAGTTTGAAAATACGCATGGCATACTCTGGATTAGACAAATAATGAAAATTTACCATGAAAGGTTCCTTGTCATCTTCATCCATGGGCTCTCATGTTGGAAGCTGATCTAGCCCTGCATAGATGAAGTTAGTTTGGTTAGGAAGCTCTCCTAATGGAACCACTGATCCAACCGAATAACGATGAGTGGATGGTCTACCCATATCTTGCGCAGTCTTTAGAATTGATTCGAAGGTCACAATTTGCACAAGGTAATCACCTAATCTGGTATTAGTGAGATGTATAGTCACCCACTGTGCAGATGACCATGTTGAAGATGCAGACGAGGTAGGTTGAGGTGCCTCCTTGGCTTTGTCTTGGGGTTCCTCAAATTCCATGGGAATGGGAATGTCCTCAATGATTGGCTCAGGATCATGCTCTTTTTCTTTCTCACCCATATTCACATTCAATTTCCTATCATCCCGATGCATGATTGATGCTAACGGTTTCAAGGAAGTAGTAGTGGTGTGCTTCGATCTATGTGACACATATGGAATTGGTTGAGCATGCACCATCGGTTTACCTCCTAGTTTATTTGTTGGTGACGACAGTCAAAAATCTAGGTGCATTGGTGGGAGTATGAAACCCCTAGGCAAATATGCTAGGTTCACAAACTTAAATGGCTCCTCATCTAAAGATACTATGTGAAACAGTACCTCGTGAATATACTTCACACACTGATGCAGTATCGAGGGGATGCAACACATTTCATGAATCCAAGGCCTATCGAGTAAAATGTTCTACTGCATGGCCCCTTCTATCACATGACACATTACTAAAATGGTCTTCATACCCACCTTCATGGGTAGGATAATTTTATCGACGGTCAAACATAGTGCGTCGTTAAACACTCTCAATGTAAATGTAGTTGGCACAATATGTGATTTAGGTAGTTTCAAATGACTCAACACCTTAGTCGTTATTATGTTGATCAATAAGACAGTATCGATCAAGACCCTTTTAAATGGCATGTGATTTTCACACATGATTATCTGCAACGGCGGGTCGGCCATAGTTGTAGAAACCATCATTATCTCATGATCATAAAATTTGATCATCGGTTCCTGACATTGTTGTACATATCCCATGAAATTTGTAAATGGCTACGCATCCTAGGCCTGTACTTCAATGGACCTCAAAATGTCCATAAGATTCTCCCTATGCCTCAGGGACTGTTGTATTAATTCATATATTGACAACTTCATAGGAGTTGTCTGCAGGTCTTGGACCAACTTGCTCCTTATGGTCACCACTAGTCTTGTCAGTGTGCCTAGAATATTCTATGTCGGTCGTTGATTCGACGTGGCTTATATTTGAATGGGAGCACAAGCTTGATTTTGTTGTTCGTATCTCTCATGCCTAGTGATAACGTTGACCATGCCTATGAAACCCTAGGTAGGTGGTTCAACTCGCACTTGGTTAACTTGACCAATGTTGTTTCAAGGTGCCTCATGATTTGGTAAGGGGTTCTTGTAAATACCCATATTTTGATTATCAGGCACCTGTGGGTTGTGTGGCACTACAAGCTCACCCTTTTCGATCATTTTTTGCACCATATGTTTGAAAGACCAACACACCTTTATGTCATGGCCTTTCATTCTATGAAAGATGCAAAATAGATCATCTTGGAACCCCTTTGGTTTGGGTTTATTGGGGTCTATCATCTTGACTTCGGGAAATCGGATTGCCTTGGCCTCGTATAACTGATGGAAAATCAATATTAACGATTCTGTCAATGGTGTGAACTGGCAAGGTGGACGTTGATCTTTGTTCTTGCCCTTGTAATTGTCATTGTGCTTGTCATATTACCCAGGAGGAGGTTGAGCTTGATAATTCTATTTTTGTTACCCCTTGTCCTCATGTTGGAGATTCAATACCACTTGGTTTACATGGGCCTGCTTGCCCTATTGTTTTTTGGAACTCTTCTTTTGTCCCTCTCTCTTATTTTTTAGCTTCAAGTTGCCTTCCTGCAACTTGATGTCCTCAATCACCTTGGCTTGCACCAAAGCCTCTTTGAATTTCGGATACCGTTGCAGCTGCAATAGTAAAGAGATGTGCTTGGCACAACTCTTCTTAAACATCTGATTTAAATCTATGGTAGGAATAGGGAATGACAACTTCACCATTAATCTCCTCCATATCTTTTCGTATTGCTCTATTGTCTCATCATCGCGCTGAGCTAGCATAGCCAGATCAAAAATATTGGCATGTTTCTTGATGCCAAAGGAATAGCATTCAAGAAAGGCATCAACTAATTGCTCAAAAATTGTTATGTTATGTTTCTTTAGTTGATTAAACCACTCTTGGGCCAGCCCTAAAAGTGTCATCATGAACGTGCACAACAATAATGCATCGTTGCTTGCTATCTGAAAATAAACATCCAAAAAGCTAGTTACATGTTCCTATGCATCTTCATCACCCTTAAAATTATCTAACCTAGGCATATCAAAATGGTCAGGGTAATCCAGAGTAGGCACAGAAGGATCCAAAGGCTCGTTATGAATTTTCCTCAATACCGACTTTTGAATAGCCGCACCTTGTCTCTAAATGAATTTAATCTTCTTGGATAAGGTCTTATAGACCTCTGAAGATAGAAAGTCCTCCTCCCTAAGTTGACGTGTAGGTGGCTTAGGAGGTATTGTCTTCCTTGTGCGAGATGGAGGGCATTTCTCTTCACCTTCTTCAAATCGAGAACTTTTAGGATATTCTTGCTCATATCCATCTCTCGCTGCTGCTTCATGCTACCTCTTCCTTTGATTATTAAGTGGTGGTGGTCACTACCTCTGTTTGGCACTAGCATGAGTATGAGCATCTTTATGCTCTTAATGCATATTAGCTTGTGAGAAAGCCTTCCTATGCATATGCTCTCGATGCTCATCTTGAGGATATAGGCCAGCCCTAGCTAACCGATCCTCTTGCTCCACATGTTCCTTTTGGGTAAGGATACGCTCTTTGCGCATGCATTTCTCATATAACCTCTGTCTTATGAGCCTGTGTGCTTGAATATTTTCATCTTCAATATGCTGCCTCTTTAGGCGAGCATCCTCCAATTGGTCTTGGAGGAGTTGGCATTTATGCTTTGATGCCAATCGATGTGATCTATCAATCTGGTTGGTCGTGGGAGGCCTCTGGTATCCCTGCTTTGTATGAGTGACCTTGTGGGTTCTGTACCCATTAGACTGATGTGTTGTATCTTTGTCTTTATCTTTGAATATGGTATTAACCTCCTATTATATCCTATATTGTGAACCACCATGTGCAGATAGTGGGTGTGTGACATGAGGGCACTTTAGAAGCCTCCCCATGTTCTCTATTAGTGCAGATGATAATCACGCTATGCTCACTCAGGGCTCGAGTGGGTGGAGCAAAAGACTTACAGCCTAGCTGCTCTAGAACACTACCTAGACCCTCTAAATACCTAGACCACCATCGCTCATGCGGTGGTGTACCATTATCTCCCACCTTTGATATATCAATGGTGATATTGCATGGTGGACCATGCATGGGAGTATGGTTAGTTCTATGCTCGGTAGAGAGCTTGTCTGCCTGTCCTTGAATGGGTGGGTATCTAGTCCTTCTATCCTTAGAAGGTGGAGCCATAGATCCTCTAGTGGACTTAGTATGTAGGGGCACCAACCTGGTCCCCTAGTGCGTGCATTATGGTCTCGGTAATGGATCTCAAGTGGAACACCCTCATGCTAGAATATTTCCTATTATATTTTGTGCGTAGAGGAGTGTACTGAAGCTCCTCTATTTGAGGTTTGCTCTCCTAGCTCCCCTCATGTCGAGCTATCTCCTAAAATGCTAGCCAAGTGAAATTTTATTTGCTCATGTGGTTGAGGAATTGACACGTATTATTGTGAACTAGTTAGGGGTTGTTCATCAGCGTTAGTTTTGGACCTTTACCGACCACCCCATGTATCCACCATTGTGTACCTAGAGTCTAAATGTATTATTATAAGCAAAAAAGGTATACAATTATGATTATCTCATTTTAATTTTTTAAAAGTGAGTCCTAAACTATTTGATGTGTTTTTAATATTTGTTGTATCAGTGTAGAAACTCTTATCGTACGCTCGCAACTCAACAACTTGGCTATGAACTCCAAGTCGCGTAAACCCCCTGTGTGTGGTAATGAAGCCCACACCTAGACAAGGAGCACAGGTCCTCCCATATCCTCACCCATTTTCCCCTAGTCAGTGTTATAACCTCCAAAGAGAATACATACAACTTTTTTAGGGTATGAAAGGTTATTGGATCCAGTATTGGTCTATATATCAAGGGTTCATAGGATTTGGGCCAATGAATGGAAGTTAAGTCCACCGTCATTGAACCCTACTAGTGGTTGGATTTCAAGTCCAAATCACTAGCATTTAAGTGCATCATGGTGTGTGTGGTTCCTTTTAATGTACATAAAATAAATGCATCATATAGCAGACAGGCTCATTTTCTAAATGCTATGCAAATGAAATATGTTTCAAATTCAGAAAGTGCAAGCTACTCTAGATGCTCTTTAAGACTATGCATATTACGATGCTAAATGGCCACTAATTGGGCCTCACACATGCAAAACATCAACACATCTCTATCAAGCATGTTTTAGCCTAGTGCGGACTGCAATCAGAGGTTCGATGTTCCCAACAACGCATTTCTATTGAAAGTAAAATACAAAAGTAAACTAGGACAATTTATTTACCATTTTCTTAGTTCATTTTCTAATTTGCATTTGAATTAACCTCAAGTCCTGCACTATTTGATATTATAAATTTATCTTTCTATGTTGTCAGTAGGATACCGTAGGTCTCACCTGTGGTTTTGACTATAAACCCCACCTTGTACCTATGGTTTAGTTGTTGGGCCATACCTGATAGCTGTGGTTTGTACCTGCAAGTGCAAAAACCCAATAAAACACAATCAGATCCTAAAAATGTGGGGTTCCATCGTGATCGCATTTTGTAACCACCAGAAAGGATCACACCCGATGGCGTATCCTATTGTAATAAATGATAAAAATATAGCATACAAACAAGAAAACAAAATTGACAACAAATGAATAAAAAAGAAGAATGCTTTATTCCATTATATTCGAAGTCAAAATCCAATTACAAGTACGTCCCTCTTAGGGATATTCATTTTGATACAATGTTACAATAGGAGTGCATAATTTTTTTCCCTCTTAAGGGTAGGTGTGATTTCCAAATGCATTTCAGGATTACACAAACTGCTCTAGGGTGGAGATGTCCTCTTCTTCGCGATGGGGAAGGAACTTGATAGTTGGTTCTCCTTTGAAAATGTTCCCTATGGTCAAGAAACAACACAAGAATGCCAAAAAGATAAGCAACCTCTCATGATGAGGCCATTTTAGGTAAATTGCATAATGACATCATTGAACATGTATAATCAAGAAAACATATAAAGTGCTTTTAAGCTATGCAAATTGAATCAATATTCATATAATATAATAAAGGAAAGTAATAGCTATACTATGCATGGATTAAATGTATAAAACAAGGAATGCAGGTGCATATAGAACCATTTAAGTCCTAATTGAAGCATAAACATAAAGAAGCTAAAATAACCTAAGTCTACGGTAAGAAATATTCTAAAATACCATACCATTAAACTATGAAAACAACTAATATAAACTAATTATTTGGACATAAATGAAAAGAGGAAGGTGGTTATACCTCTACTGCAAACCGTAGCTCTAATGAGAGGTCTGCACTATAAACTGTGGCTGACAGCCACAGTTAGCACCCTGATAGGCTTGCCCTCAATTCCAAGGGTAGTGAGCTTGACCTCCTTGTCCAATTGATGTTCAAGGGTCACCTTCGATGTCCTTATGATAGGTTTAGCGGTTTAATCACTATGTTGGGCCTTCGTTTGCCCATATTTGTGTTTCTTGATCCTCCTAGACTCCTAGAACTTCTATAGCAAACTGATCATTGGATGAATAGAAAAATAGCCTTCAAATGCACAAATTCAATATACAATCTGATAGGGCTTCACTGCTCACTTTATCAATTCACACTCACTCGATAATTCGTTAGCACTTCGCTATATAAATCATCTATATCTTCTTACTATTTGGAGGGGGTATTTATAGGATGCCCTAGGACTGTGGGTGGCTTCCTAGAGAAGCCAAGATCAAGAAGAGGTGGTTAGGACAGTTGGAATGGAAGCCTCTGGAATATTCCATCCATTAACAACCTTCTTCTATATCAAATGGTCGTTCCAATGGATTTGGCCCAGATTGAAGGTCAATTGAACTTTAGTTAAGACCGCAGGTCACAGTTGCGGTCTAAACTGTAAATCGTAGGTCTCAACCGCAATTCAGTTGTAAACTACAGGTTTGGGCTGTGCTTCAGACTGATTAGGCCAAGGAGCCCAAATTTATTGGTTAGAACCATTTCTCCATCTTGTAATTTGTCCAAGATCTTCCATATGGTTTTGTAGCATGTCCATATGAGTAGTCACCCTCGACATGACACGTTTTAGGTGTCTACAACTCCAAATACTATGGATGATGATTAGAATAGTTCTAAAATAGTTTATGTTGATTATTCATGTGCCAATTTTCTTTCCTCCCTTAAAATCAATAAAAATAGTTTTGTTATAAGAAATTTATTTACACCTTTAAAATGGTCGAATCATTTATATTTTTAGTGTAGGAAATTATACAAAAAATCTATCTTTTCCAGAATTAAGATAGTTAGTTGAAATAGAGAGATTCCATATTTTTTGTGCTTTTAATATTTATTATATGCCTTAAAATAGTCCTAAAAATATGTGTCAAATACCAACTTTCCAACTCACCATTTGCACATGCAAATTAGTAAAAACTGAATTATAGTTTTTATATGTAGAAAACCTGCAATTGCTTTGGAGGATTAGGCTAGAAATATGATTTGTGGAAATGAGTTGGAAAACTGATGTTGAGTTAATTGTGGATGATTGGTTATGTCTTAAATTGTTTATTCTAATCTCCCAAGGTTATTTCAACCCTAATTTTGATGTGCTTCTTCATCCTCCTATTATTTTGTAGGTTGTTGCTTGGATGTTCCAGAGCAGAACCTACAGGTTCTATTTTTGTAGTTTAACTATCATGTTTTTGCTACAACATAAAAATTTTGGTTCCACATCATCTAAAAATAGTTTCTAATATGGGAGAAATACTTCAAATATTTTTAACAATTAGATTTCAACAAAAATATTATTGATATCCATTTTTCAATGTCTTATTTATGTTATTTAACTGCTAAAAACTACAAAATAATTATAGAAACCTACAAAAAACCTGTCTCAATAACAACATATGATTTTTTGCGATTTTCCATGTTAACATAAATATTAACATAAATAAAATTTAAACTACTTGGCATTAACCTATAGTATTTAGGTAAAATAGGTAGTTTTTATGTGAAAGAACACTGAAATAATGAGACATTTTATTATATCATCAACTAGTTGGACACCGGGAGCCCTAATAGGAAGGGATGGACCCAAGGTCATACTCCCAAATATACCTTGGTATGACTACAAAATTGAGTAGCTATCCATGGGAAAATTAAACACTAGGAGAAGATCAAAGGAAAAGGAGGAGCAAGTTGGACCAAATGCATTTCAATGTGTGACATAATTGGTCCATAGGAAGAAGTGACAAATTGCTAAAGTATGGGACTATGGTTTAGGTAAGGAATTTGAGTGTACTAGGATGTATAGCATTTGAAAAAGAAGTGTGTATCATCAACTCTTCTAGGGCCTTTGTATATATATATATATATATATATATATATATATATATATATATATATATAAACATGTTTATATTGGTGTTTCAAGGCATGAGTGAGTCCAAACCTATATCTAGATTATTATAATTCTTGAAGGATAGCCCTCATATAGTGTGATGTAAGTACAAGACTTCTTAGGATTATTACCTTAGACCACTTGATCTAAAAGGGCTACTACCACAAACAATCATAATATGAAATAGAGGATTATGACATCTCCATCGTCTAGATACAAAAGGAGTTGTATCAAATACTTCTATAAAAACGAGATTAGTGTAATGATAAGTGAAAGTAGATTCTAGGAACCATCCCAGTATATGAGGCCTATTAAAGGAGACACTCTCCTCAGTTTTCTATAAGTCCCAAGAAGAATAGTTCTAAATTTTGTATTGTTCTCCCATTCATCCTAGTTATTGAAATACTCAAGATTTCCCCTCTTATGGCTCAATACCTAATAGATACATCACTTATTAATGATTTACTTACCTCTTACTAGCAAGATATCCCTTATGAGTCACCAAAGTTGTAGTGAAGAATCACTACATTAGGAAAATCCTATCACAAAGGAAATTTTAATCAAAATATTGCTTGAAGATGAATTAGGGAACACAAGATGAGGGGATCCAAAGCCCCTGCAACCTATGATGTAGACGACACTAAAATACCCATCAAAAGTGTATTCAAGAGCCTTTGACATAAACTAATGTTGAATTTAAAGCTCCCTACTTCATGAAACTTAGATGAGAAACTAGACCAAAAAATCTATGGTTTAAAAACCTTTTCAATGGTAGCTAAGGTGAATTATATCATGATCTATATTATTAAAGCCTTTATGATGATAAATAAATGGGTTCCACCCTTGGAAAGATTCCACCCCACCTAGTGTATATTGAATCCTTTTCTCCCTAAAAAGACAAGGATGCTTGCATAAATTTCTTCCATGTTTGATGGTGTTTGTAGTTCCTTAGTGAGGTTGGAAGTCATCATTAGTGAGTGGCCCTATGGAAATAAACTTAGTAATATGGAGGAAGAAACTTGGATGGTCTAAGGTGACCAAACAAGAAAGTGGTAAGGAAAGTTCCCATTTTCTCAAGAGGAGCTTAACATTGAAGGGACAACAAAAGGCAGAGTATCTTGAAGATTTCAAGTTGTGAAACACCTACTAAACCTTTAGGATTCCTAGCCCTTGTAAGGTCCACCTTGATATCCATGCTAGAATAATGGCAAAATATAGAAGAATAAAATTTTAAAATGGAGGGATGCATCAAAAACACTTGCAAATGCAAAATTTTTGGTGTTCTTAGTCACTATCGAAACATAAAAAAGGAAGTAATGGATGGGTTATGATAATAACAGTCCCCCCCTTAAACTAAAAATAACACAAAAAGGTAGAGACTGAAATGATAAAAGACACACAAATAAAGGCTTCACCAAAGGGTCATTGAAGAGCAAAGGAGATTGAGAATTGTGTTGAAGGTATTATATTATTTGGTACCTTGTAAATAATTTAGATTAGGATGTGAGTCTATAGTATGTGTCATGTTATTAAGTGTGAGTATATGTCATGTAAATAAGTGTGGAGGTGTGTGTGAGGTGTCAAGTTAGTAAGTTTGAGTTGTGTGTGTAAAGTGTCATGTTTAGAAGTAAAGAGTTATGAGTAAGCATGAGAGAATTTATCTTTATGTAATATGTGAGATTTATTATCTAAGAGGGAAATGTGAAGAGTTGGATCTCCCATGAGTTTGAGGAGAGCAAATGTCAAGAGTCATGTGCATATGAAGAGTCTCATGTATGTATATATTAAAGACAAAGTCATGTAATATAGTATCAAACAAGCATTGCATTTATGCATTCTTATAGTAGATGTATTTTTAATAAAGATATTAGTGATTTTATTGTGAATTTTTTATGATATTTTTTGTGAATTGTGTCAAGGAATATTGAGAGATACTGTGATATTTTTTCTTATAGTAAAATAGCATCAAATTGCCAACAATTTTATTAGATTTATATTTTGTGTGTTCTTAGAAAGATCCATGTTGAGTGAGATAGCAACAGGAAAGAACTTGTGAGAGTGTTGAAGGAAGAACAATAAAGGATGCAGAATCTAAGTGAGAACAATAAAGAACACAGGAAAGTGAAGCAAACAGAGTGCAAGAGTTTTGAAGGAGACAAAGGTGGATGAAAAGTGATATGAGTGCAAGGTCTTTGAAGGATACAAAGACAAACAAGATAAAATCATAGGATAATTGTAAGGAATTCTTGTAGAAGCTATAATCATCAAAGAGTATAAAAATTATATTTAAAGTAATAGTGTTCGAAGGAACATAAGCAGAACAAGGATGTTTGAAGTGATAGTGCTAGATAGGACATGTAAACATTGAAGAAGTAGAAAACATAAACAACCAATAGGATTCTAGAGGTCTATGCCTAAAGAGAGTGTGTAGAACAAGGAACCTAGTTTATGCCTAGTGGATTACACCTAAGGACAAGCATTTGAAACAAAATACTAGTTTGAACTTGGTGGTCTATGTCGAAGGAGAAGATAACACCTCAAGAAACATCAGTGAGGCATTGCACAGAGAAAATACATGTAGTGTTAGAAATACCAATGATATTTTGCCTAAGTAGAAGGTATTTGAAATTCTCTCCCATACAATTATTAAAGTTAGAAAACTTTAAAATTTTAGAAGGTTTATGAAATTTATAAGGAATTAATATAAGAGATATAAAATTAATTAATTTGGAGAATTGGAATTAATTGGGAGTCATACGAAGATTAAGGTAAAAATGATTATTAAAAATTGAATAAGATTAAAAAAATTTAATTATTGATTATCAGGAGATATAAGAAGAGAATTAATTAACATGAAGAATTAATTGAAATTAAAGGGAGTTATAAGAAGTGAAAATTATTTGAATGAGAAATTAATTGAAAGAAGGAAAATTGAAATTGAAGTGAAAGAAGAAAGTGAATGAAAGATTTAAGAAGGAGAAAAATAAATTGAAGAAGAAAATTGAATTGAAAATATTTATAAGAATAAGAAGACTATTTAATTGAAGAAAACAATTGAAAGAAAAAATTGTAGGAAATTAATTGAATTGTGAAGAAAGGAAATTTAATTATTGAGAGTTATAAGAAGAAATTGAAAGAGAATTTGAGGAATAAGAAATTAAAAGAAGAAGAATATCAAAATTGAAAAGTGAAGAAAGTAATTTTTTTTTTTAATTTGAGAGAAATAAGGAATTCTACAATAAAGAGAATAATTGGAAATTAAATTTGAAGAATTATTTTGAAAATCATGATCAAAGATAAAAAAACACATAATATCAAGAAAGCAAATAGACATCATGATACATCACTAAAATATAGTAAGGAAATGCTGAAAAATCTAAAACATTGCATGAGATATATGATGAAAAATACTAAAGAACACAAAGAATTATCAATAAAATTAAAGAAGGGATTACAATAAATTTTCAAAGAAGCCAAAGATAAAAATTTGTAACTTATTATCTAAGCTCAAAGCTTAATGAAGAAAATGAACACTCTAAAGAAGCTATTACATTACCTATTGATATAGGAAAAATAATTTATATGATATTAATATATCTAGAAATTATTAAATACAAAAATAAAATACAAGAGGAATTGATTAAAAGCTTAAATAAAAAACCTATGATGAAAATTTTAGTTGTGACACCAATGAAATAACAACAAATGATCATGTTCATGGAATAGATAGAGCATATGACTTAAAATTTGTAAAAGAATGTACAAAAAGCATATGTACCAAATGTGTTAGCAATAATTTGAAATCTTCAAACAGTGAGAGGGATCATGATCAATTTGAAAAACACACAAAATTAGTTAAGACTAAATAATGATATGATAAACCAGGACATACAAATAGCAATGATGCTGATATGTTACATTCTACATATGATAGCAAATATGAAAATAACAGAGACAATAATGATATAAGCCATGAGTTGTATTATTGTGATGAATTGCTAAGAAATATGACAAAAATAGGTAAATAGCTCAAAGGATCAGATTTAGAATCTAAAGAAGTACTTGAGATAGAGTAAAAAGACCAAGACTAAGAAAAATAAGTGTAAGGCAAAAGGCTATCATACCAAATAATGTAATACAATGGTTGTTGAAGCTATTACATTATTTGGTACCTTGTAAATAATTTACATTAGGGTGTGAGTCTATAGAATGCGTCATGTAATTAAGTGTCAGTATGTGTCAATTAAATAAGTGTGGAGTTATATGTGTGAGGTGTCAAGTTATTAAGTGTTATTATGTGTGTGAAGTGTTATTTTTAGGAGTTATGAGTAATCATGAGAGACTTTGTCATTATGTAATATGTGAGATTTATTATGTAAGAGGGAAATGTAAAGAGTTTTATCCCTCATGATTTTAAGGAGAACAAAGGTCAATAGTCATGTGCATTTAAAGGGTCTCATGTATGTATATATTGAAGAAAAATCCATGTAATAGAGTATCGAACAAGCATTGCATTTATGCATTGATTATAGCTTATAGTAGATGTATTTTCAATTAATATTTTAATGAGTTTACTATGAATTATTTATGAGATTTATTATATGGATTGTTTCTAGAAATTTTGAGAGATATTGTGATATTTTTTCCTATAGTAAAATAGCATTAGATTGCCAACACACCGGCCATCATTGAACAAATTAACCAACCCAAATTGATTAGATATGAGGAGAGGGGTGGTGATCCAGTTCTGATATTTCCCTCCCAAGTAACTAGACACAACCCCAAAGGCAATAGTTGATGCATTTAAAGCAAAAACATGGAATAATTCCAAAAAGGAAACACCAAAATTGAGTACGTTAATAGAGGATAACCCCAAAGGTCTAATCAGAATAGATCTCCAACATGAATGATCATATAGAGTGGTGAGAGGAGGCTGCATCCATCAAACCAACTCCCTACAATGTTTATGGTTATAGATCCAAAGACCTTAATATTTTCCAAAGTTTATGATAAAAGCCTAATCAAAATTTTGAATTGGACAATTTTGAATCCCTACACAAATTTTAGAGGGAATTTCTTCCCCTTTCTTCTTATAAATACCTTCTCTTCCTTCATTGTAAGCATTGAAATTTTTTTCTTATGTGCCTAGTATCTTGCCATGCATATAGTCTTTCTTTTATTTCTCTTGTGTATTGATATAAACTCAAGCCCCAAGTCATTCAATGTGTAGGCCCCTTCAATCCCTTTGATTATGTAATATGTAATTCAGTACTTTTAACATATATATATATATATATATATATATATATATATATATATATATGTTAAAAGTACTGAATTACATATTACATAATCAAAGGGATTGATATGGACTCAAGCCCCGAGTCATTCAATGTGTAGGCCCCTTCAATCCCTTTGATTATGTAATATGTAATTCAGTACTTTTAACATATATATATATAATAGTTATGGCTATTTTATTTATACTCATTCTTTGTGTGTATGTATGTTTCTATGGGAATCTCATGACTAGTATTTGTCCCTTGTGCAAGATTCATAAAAAATAATATATATTGTAATGAGATGTGTTCACTTTCTTGGCATGGGTTATTCATGTGTTCACTAATCTCATCAAAATAAAAAATATTTTTTATTCTTGGTGCATCACCACCCTTAGTTTAGGATGCATAGGTTTTATTGCTTTCCTTCTAATGCTTTTATAGACATAACCTAGTAGATTAAGCTAGATTAGTAAGAAGTGTGCCAAGAAGACACCTAGACAAGGAGCCAGCCTTATTAAATAAAACCATATATCATCCTTGAAGCCATGTCCCATGCTCTACAAAATTTCTAAATTATACGTTTTGTGTGAGGTATAGCCACCAGACACACTTGTAAACTACAACAGGTAGTCACCATGCCAAATCAATGGTTACTTATAAGTATATAAGGTGATTTTAACCATAACAAGGTTAATCACAACCCATAGGACTTACATAATAAAATATTATAGTAAATTCAATATATTATACAATGAATGGCTTTAGGCCTATCCAAGATTACATCATACAATATTGGCCTTGGTTAGGAATCAGATTACACTATCAACATCCCCTCATAATCTAAATTGAGGGTCTATTACAACCAGTATAATATAGTGGTTAAGTCTTTGGGCTATATTTTAGGAGACCCAAGTTCAAATTATGACATGTGTGCATGTGTTACTATAATGGATTTGGTTCTCATAATGGGGAATCAACCCTAGTGGGGTGTGTGTGAGTGTGGTGTTACAAAAAAAAATATTAATAATAAATTGATGGTCCAATAAGAGAAGACATTAGTAACAATAATATCTTCCCCCATAATGGATTCTCTACTGGGCCTCTATATTATAGGTAGATCCTTCTAAATACACCTCATCATATAGAATACATCCGTCCATTTTTAAAAGTTGAGCTTCAATCCTTTGCAATTTAAATAATCAATTCTTCATTAGATGTCCTCTCTTATAGTATCTGCAAATGGTCTTTGACTTCTTTGAAGATTTAACTTGGTCCTTGGGTCCCTATATCTTAGCCTTCTTAGGTTTGAATTCATTTGAATAAAATTATATTTATGAAGTGCCACCATAATTTCTCATTGCTACCTAAAAATGAACTAGGAGAAAAAATTATCAAGAGTAAGAGTTTTTTGAGATTCCAAGAACATATGAATCATATGAACCATGAGGTTCAACATTTAAAAATGAGAGATATTAGTAAGGATAATCTTCATGCATTCTACATCATATTTCTTTTTGCCTCCAAAAGATGTAAAATATGCTCTCAATACCTTATCTATATATATATATATATAGTCCTCAACATGATCAAAATTATCTAATTTGAGGGAAGAAAGCTCTAATTCCAAGTGGTTTACTTCAGTAGTATTATATTTTCCAAATAACGCATGCAATTTTTACCATACTTTAATAAGTTCACTTTCCTATATGATGTGGAAAAGTAATTTTGGTTCAAACAACAAGGGAAATAGGCTAAAATCTTCTTCTTCCTTTTTGTGGTGAGTTTCTTCATCAAGATATGTTGCTTTATCTTCTTAAAATATGTACTGCAAGTTCTTACTATGTAACAAGCCAATCATGTGAGTTAAACAAATACTATAGTTTCATCAATTGAGGCAAGTAATTAGGTCTTGGTATTCCATATTACATAATTTGATCCCTAACACTATAATAGGTCCTTGAACTAATGCCACCAATACATAGAGCTCAAAAAATCATGTGCTTTAAAATAAATGGGATCAACACACTTTTGTATGCAAAAGTTATGGCCTATGGATGTTTTTCCCTAATGGAGCCCCAACAATAAAATTTTAGTCTCCAAACCTTAGAGAAGCAATATCAAATTGCCTATTGCCACTTGGTGATTCATAATTTGTTGGTATATTCTACTTATCATTCACCACATTAATACATATAGATATATGTTACTTAAATACTTATTTATTTTTTATTAGATGAGTTGATTAAATACATAAAATGGAGTTTTACATGGCATGAAATACTACCAAATTGGCCATCATGTTTTCCTTATATCTTCTTGAATTATTAACACATCTAAATTGAATTGGAGGGGATTGAACTTTGGTATCCTTGGTACTAAGTGCAACATGACAACCAACCTAGAAGCTACATAAATGAGAGTAAAATGGAACCCTCTTGTACTTACCTGATTACCACCTTACTGACACTAGAGAAAAATGGTAGCATGTGATTCAAACATGCATCCATAGTCCCCCACTATTAACTTTTGATGCTTAATATTTAAAGAAAAATAACCACAAGATATAAAATAAATTTGCTATATGAAATATAAGATAATGGAAATATTATAATCATATAAAAATCATAAATAACTTCTACAAAAACTCATAAAATTACCATTAACAAATGCTCATGAAAATAGTATCTTGATATAGAATAAATATCTCAAATACACCATACTTCCACACACTCTCACTCTACATTGTATCACACACACACATAGACACATATATAATGGAATGTGACTCTTCATATGGAGTACTCTTGGCCTTCGCTATTCTTGAGACTCTTCACTTTCCTAATATAAGGACACATTTGCACTCTTACATAATGGATACCTGTGCACATCTATAGTCATCATACTTGCACACTTAACTACAAGACACTTGTGCATTTCCTACACATTATTACATAATATATTTATCCACTATAATCTAAAACACACTCCTAATATAAATATGTACCCAAGGTGGTACATTGGCATGTACCATATAATGTAATATAATCTAACACCCCCTCTATTACATTATTTGGTTATTGAATACTTTAGTCTTCAATATGGTCTTCATCCTAGTTCTAGCACTTGTGCTCTTCTTTTTTGCTTTCTTTATTATGATCCTTGTCTGTATCTTGATCAAGTAAATAATTAGTATATTCATAAAATATTATATTTGCTAAAAGAGATTTAAGTTCATGTTCTTCTGTAGCTTCTTCTAGTTCTTGAATTTCCTGAATATCTTGAGCTAAGTGCCCCTTTCGATTTTCTTCTCTATATTGTAGCTAAGGTTGATTGTATTGATTCTAATGCTAAGATTGTTTTTGATGTGGTATATATTGATTCTGATATTTTCTTGGTTGAATTGACCTATTTTATTGGCTTCCAAAATTTGTTTTATTCCATTGATACTAATTTCTTGAATTGAATCTACAATAATTTGTACTATATCCTCTCTTTTTGCATATTTGACAATATCGATTATTCCATTTTGATTTATCCCTTGAGAATGAAGAAAAATTTTCTTGTGGATTATATTTTGATACTAAGGCACTGTTAGTCATTTCATATTTGACTAAATTCTCTACCTCATACTCTTGTAGTATATTGACTAACTCATCAAATGATATATATCTTCTTAGAATTTGTAACTATGTGACTAGATGCTTGTAGATTTTTGGAAGTGCTCTTAGAATCACTTGAACAAGAAACTTTTCTTCTCCATTTTCTCATAAGGTTAATAATTTTTATTTTATATCTACCACTTTTATTAAAAACAATTCTATACTTTCACTACTATTAAATTTTAGAGAGTACAATTGGGTTTGAAGATTCAAGATAGTGGCTTTATTATTTCCTTAAAATATCTTGGCTAAAGTATTCCAGGATTTTGTAGAAGTTACTGTTGAACTAATGCATGGTTGTCTATCATCTGTAATTGCAAATCTTATTATTATGAGTTCTTTTGTTTCATCTTATTCATACTTTTGAATTTCTCTAGCATATTCAGTAGGTTTAGTCTTTATCCTTTAACAATATCCCAAAGCTTTTCTACTATCAATATTGACCACACTTTGTTTTTCCATGAAGTGTAATTAGGACCTTTAAGAAGTTGAAATTTTAAAAGAAATAATTTATTTGTTGTCATGATAACACTTGTAGACTACCTTATATCTCCCTAATGTTTTAATGATAATTTTAATATAATATTCAACTTCTATTATTTAAGATAAATACCTTATTTATCCCTAGTTATGAATGAAAAATCAATAATTTTGACAAAGGTTTCAATTCTTCAAATCTCTAGGTTGAATACCTATTATCTCCCAAATTTCAATAATATGGTCTCTAAATTTCACAACCCTATGTTGATGGTGAATTCCTTATGGATCCCAAATTAGAAATTTAGAAGTTTTGTAAAATGTATTTGCAAAATTACTATTCCTAATTTGATGTAGGAAACCTTGTTTCTCCAAATCTAAAAATATTTGCAAATATTAAAAATGCTTTAAAAAAATTAATAATTAAATTACAAAACTTTACAAAATCTTCCCAAAACTTTGAAATTAATTCCCAAAATTTCTCAAAAATATTTTAAGGCTTCTCAAAACTTTTCAAAAATAATTATTAATGTTTCCAAGGTTTCAAATTTCACTTTTATACTTTATCACTCCAACAATTAAATTAATATTATAAGCAATTAGATTAATTTTCCTTCAACCTTAGAAAAATAATAATATGACCCAACCTTATAACTAATAACTTGGATAAATAATCAAATTTTAAATTGAATTGCTTTACCTTCCAACTTGATGCATGAAATAATTAGTCAAGTATGTTTGACCAACCCTAGAATGATGCTACTTCACAAAATGTTTCTTCTCTACTACATGCATGATGACTATCTTCACTCTATTGCACTTAGACTTGATATTATATGGTGGTGTATATCAAATGGAGTTCAACTCCCGTGCATTTATGAAGATCCAAGAGGTTCAAAATCCTTTAAATATAGTTCGTACTCCTTCCACTTCAACAAGTGGCAATATTTATCTTCATATTATGAATGTTACACAGGGTGCTTTAATTCTCTAACACCCTTCCTCACTATGTAACACTTGAAAATGATCATCCTAAAGCATTTTAAGGTGTTATGACATTTTGAATGTTTTAGTCAACATGTGGCATCTCACCACTTGTAATCCCAATGTACACTTGTGTAGTGGTTGATCCCTTGGCACTAAAACTTGACCTAACTCATCTTATTCAATGTTTTACCTTCCCAATACTTATATTTTGATATTTGTGGAATGTATTATCTACTACTTGTTTTTATGTAGTGCTTGCTCTTCTCGAATGGTTCTAATGGTGGCATTGAGGCTTTGCTCCTCATCCTCGACTAGTGGCTCAACCTTGGTGGTTCTTCTCAACATAGGTGTCTTCTCTTTGATGGTGGCTCCTTTTCTCTTTTCTTGATGGTTCTACCACACCTTTGACAACTTCTCTTCACCACTATTTATTTCAAATTTTATTGTGCCTTTTTTATTTATTTAGACACCTTTTAATCTTACCTTATTTTGAGCACTGTTCGGTTAAATTTTTGCTTCAATAATACTTGATAAATCAACACTTTCAGTATTATGAAACAACATGTATATTATGCTTTCTAATTAATAATTTTTTCTCTTTATTTTTTTTAAAGCAATATTTAACTCCACTCTTTGTTGTATTTTGCAAATTCTAAGATAACAATGATGCTTCCTTCCTTAGCTTGGATACACTAAACTTAGGTTTACTTATTTAAAAATTGAATATGCAACTTAAAATAAAACTTCTTTATGCTTTAATAAAATGCTCTTATAGCTTTAACTTAGAAACTTTTTTTTTACTCACGAAGCTTGTTGTCTAAAGTTTTAAAATTGCAGCTCCTTCCTTTCACTTGCTACCCAAAAACCATGAATTTTGTATCTCTTATCCTTGCTTAAATTTCTTTCCAAATTCTACTCTTTTCTTATTTGAATTATGTTTCTTAATTTGCATCTTCTCTCCTTTAAAAAAATACTGCCAAAAACTATCGTCTTATTCCTCCAATAATATTGTTAAAAAATCTACTCTTTCTCTTATCAAATTCTGCCCAATTTTTTTGAAACTCACAACTCCTTTGCTTCTCAAAATAATTTCCAAATTGAGATCCTATCTCCTTCCAAATATTTTTTTCGGAACTCTGTAATTTACAAATCTAATTGCTGCCCAAAAATCTTCCTTCTTACTATCCAAAACTGCCTCTATCTCCTTCAATTTTCTACCTTAAATTGCTATCAATTTCTTATTCAAACAACTATCCAAAATCTGCCTAAAACTTCTCCAATTCATAGCTCTTCTATCTGCTTCTAATTCTGCCCAGATTTGCAATAAAAAACTATTCAAATGCTGCTCCAAAACTCTAATTTCTTCTCATCTATCTTGTTGTCCTGAAATTCTTCAAATTCTGCCCCAAAAATATGTAATATTCTTCTTCAAAAAACAGCCTTCAAAACATTAATGGTTGTCTCCAAAAATATCAATTTGTGTCCTCCTTCAATATTATTTCTTCTCCTTAGCTTACACTAAATTTTATCTTCAAAATTGGCCTCTTTGTTGGCTTCTTCTTCAAGAATCTGATTATCTTGAACTCTTCAAAAAATACATTCTCAAATTTGGAAAACTTCTTGCCAAATATATTCTTCTTGAATTAGTTTGAAAAATCCTTTCGTGTTTGTTTTTGAATTAGATGACAATAATTTTCTCAATTTTTATGTGATTACCTCTTTTCAAGAGCTTCTCTTCTTGCAATCTTCTACCTCAAACTTTTTTTAAATATTCTCCAATGGCCACTTCTTCAATTTCTCAATACGGCTTCTCTATTCTCCTTTTTTCTCCTTCAAAATTATAATGGACAATTTTCCTAGGCCTCCTCAATATTCTTTGTCAAATCTCCTATCTCCTTACTAAAATCTACAATGGGGACCTATTCTCTCGGGTCTTATATTTCTCAATATTAAATAGGGCTACTATGACCTATTTCTCTCCTCTTTATTTAATCTGCAATCTTCAATATTCTATGGGTACATCTTTCTTTGATCTCCTCAATCTTCAATCTTCAATGGGGCCTCTTTCTTGGACCTCCTTAATCTTCAATATCTAATATTTTTCTACAATTCCAAAACTAATCCCTACATGAGGAAAGCACATAGAATTTTAGGAAATCAAAGGTGAAATTCTTATCTATCTATTGTAGGAAGCTTATCAATTTCTTAGAACTAATTTTTTTGCAATAAAAATCTTAGGTAGTAGCAATCAAATACATCCAAATCTCTAGAATTATAAAATCAATAAAATTCACTAGTTTTTATTTAGTCTAGTGGAAAGAAATCTATGCTGAGTCCTAATATTCACAAATGTTTTTGCAACCCTATGGAAAAACTCTTTTCAAATAGTAGCTTTCAAAATTTTGTAAAAAAAATCTCCCTATCTTCTATCAATATCCCTTGTGATTTTGATACCACTGTTATCTTTTGATGCTTAATACTTAAATTAAAATAACCACAAGGTCTAAAATAAAGTTGCTATATGAAATATAAGATAATGGTAATATTCTAATCATATAAAAATCATAAATAACTTCTACAACAACTCATAAAATTGCCATTAACAAATGCTCACGAAAATAGTATCTTGATATAGAATAAAGATCTCAAATACACCACACTTCCACACACTCTCACTCTACATTATATCACACACACACATGCACACACATAAACACATATACAATGGAATGTAAATATTTATATGAATTAATCTTGGCCTTCACTCTTCTTGATACTCTTCAATTTTCTACTCTAAGGACACATGTGCACTCTTACATAATGGACACTTGTGGACATCTACACTCATAATACTTGCACACTTAACTACAAGATAGTTGTGCATTTCCTACACATTATTACATAAAATATTTACTCACACACTAATCTAAGAAACTCCTAATCTAAATATTTACCCAAGGTGGTACATTAGCATGTACTAAATAATGTAATATACTCTAGCAACCACAACTCTCCTACAATCCATTCTGCCAACATTTATAATGGTAAGCGAATAGAAAATTCCTCCATAGAAGATGACACATTGTCCACTTAGTAAAAAATAGAAACTAGCATGACTCAATCTTATGTATTCCTTTCTCTAATACAAATGCTTACACTAGGGATAAATAAGATGACTAGAAAACATCTATTTGATGTATCAATTTCTTTATCCATGTTGTTGCTCCATTTATTCACAAAATGCGATGCCTACTATGATTCAAACCTAATTTCTTCAAGTCAAAATTCCCTATAGGATGCTCTTCTATATATAACGGTATCCCCCTTGATGCTCTTCCATATAGGTGTCATATGTTTCCTGACACAAAGGTGTCAAGCCAAAGCTAGGGCATGCAAAAACCCCTAGATTCAAATTCAAAAAATACACATTAAATTTACAATTAAGGTGATTAACCACTTTGAGATAATATGTTTAAATCCCTTTGGAAATAATTAATTATTATATTTTCGCTTTCAAATTCTAAAGCCATAATTGGAAAAAACAATGTGGATTTTCTCTAATTTTTTTGGAAACATATATAATAATATGTAATAGGTCATTTTTTCTTGTTATGCGAAAATAGCTAATGATACTTTTAACAAAGAATTTCCCTTTGATATGAAAGAAAAATTAGAGGCTCTAAATATCATTTCTATGTGACCAAGTGACGTAGCTCCATACTTGCTCTAATAGCATGTTGGAATTCATACCGATTTATAGAAATGAACTAAAGAATCCATCCAATCAAATCTTATACACAAATCATAAAAAAATATGAAAGAGAAAAGGATAGAGTAGGAACCCATAGGCACTATAAATAATCATTGTATTATCCATAGATAAGAACCAAAAAACTCTAATATAAATTGAAGAATGATGGTGGGTATTTATACCAATACTAAAACCCCAAATACATAAATGAATTTAACATTAAGTTGGCATAAAAAGAAAGGATTTAAGATTAATTATAAGTTTATAAGATGGGTTTAACCATAATAAGTTTAACTTCAACCCATAGGGATTATATAATAAAATATTATAATAATTTTAAAACATTGTATAATGAATTCCATTAGGCCTATCCAAGAATACATCATATAATGTCAAGCATTGGCCATGAATCAGATTACAATTTCAACACTTTGATCAACTAATGAAATTGGTTAAAAATAAATTTAGAGGTAAGATAACTTCTAATGACCCAAGTCATAAATTTTTCATGGTAAAAAAAGAGTTATAGGAGACAATTAATGCCTTAATTAATATATGGAAAGACTTTAACTACCAATCCAAACATTATATTGATAATGATACCATCAAATATATATTCATGATAGTGTTCTTACCCCAAATACAAAAGGTAATCAAGGCTATTTATCGTCAAAAATTTGAGTGGTATAAAGCCATATTCAATAAATATTGGAAGAATTATTTAAGAATATGGATATAGAAAGACAAAGCCTAAGAATAACTATAGAGTAGCTGCTAGCAATGGAATCAATAATGTACAATTACTCAAGAATATAGTTACAATGAACACAAATAATCAACAATAATATCACCCTATATAACTCATGAAGAAAACTCAAGAAAAGCAAACTTAATCTTGGAAAAAAATCCCAATCCAAAATAGCCATGGTGATACCACTACATAATATAGAGGGAAGAAACCCTCTGACCTTGGATCTTCAGCTTAGGTATGCTCTTCTATCTCTGATTTGAACCCCTATTATATTCTTTTGAATGAAGCTCCTATTTATTTGGACACCATTATCATAATTGAAGAACTTCCAGGCCATATCCCTTCTAATTTATAGATCCCTATTCCTTCTAGTAAACCCTCTCTACCTCTTTCCAAGGAACATACCCCTAATATCTCTGTTTAGAAAGTACGTAACAAGTGTTGCTCTCCTCTTTTTTGTTCTAAATTTTTTATATTTGTTAACAATGAAAGACCAAAGAGTAGAATTGTGAACCAAACTACTACCATAGATAACTCCAAAGGATCTAAGTGGTAGACCCTATTCGAAATATGGCTAGAACTAATATGCAAATGCCCAAATTACAAAATGTAAGATTTGAAAGAAGGTTGCCAAAAATATCAAATTGTCAATGATCCCTCGAATTGCAAACTCCTTTCTTCGATGAAGAAAAAATTAATATAAGGTAAAAATTCATAATTATGTCTCTCTTCTCTGATATTTAAGTATGTCTCTCTTCTCTGATATTTTAGGCTTTCTATTATCTAGTATTTCATTGTTTTGTTGTTCATTGAACTCTTTGAGTTCATTTTTTTGTGTTGTTCTGCAATCTCCCTATTTTTGGAGACCCTCTCTATGTTTTTCTCCTTGGGCATTCTTTGGAGATGGTCTCTCTTTCTTTGTGAGGCCTTATATTTTTGCCTCTGATGTTGTCTCTCTTAGGTTTTGTCTCTTTTTCAGTTTATTTTCTTCGCTTTGTAAAATATTCGAAAGCCCTTTCAAAATACCTTCCACCAATCAATCATAAAAAAAAAAAACTTGCCTACCAACTATGATTTTAATGGTTTCTTACCTATGAATATGAAGTAGCTCAAAAAGGTAATTTGTAAATGACCTAAAAATACTATTGCATTTTGTGATAAAATATCTAAGCATCCTAGTTTTGAAATAACTTTTTTTTTTTTGTAGCATGGTATTTCTAGACATTCCTTCCTAGCATGTCATCATTTCAAGAAATTCTTATACGATATTGTATTTTATGAAAAAATTAATTTCAATATTATTTAATAAGAAGATAAATTTAGAGATGATATCTTTTCTAAATGGTTTGTCTCTAAGACTATCAATTCTCAATATCTAACTAAAAAATCTTGAGATCTACAAGAATTTTATGTCTTATCATACCCAACAAGCTCCTTTGGAAAATGGCTATGTTAAATTTGATTAAAGAGTGGAAAAACTATTATACACATGGGAATTAATTATCCTCCTTGTGCTAACACTACACAAAAAAAAAGGCTTTAACGATGCTTATAAATCATTTTTAAAGACCTTCAAATACAGTCATTTAGTTTTCGTCTATGAGGGTATCATAAAAAATCTACAACATATGATGGTGGCTAAAAACCACCTCAAAAAACCACCCTATTAGGGTCTAAGAGGGTGGTTAAAATACACCCTCTTAGGACAAAAAGGGTAATTTTCAACCACCATCTTAGAACTAAGAGGGTGGTTACTAACCATCCTCTTAGGGTTAATCCTCTTAGGCCTAAGATAGTGGTTTATAGCCACCCTCTTAGGACTAAGAGGGTGGTTTAAAACTGCCCTCTTATGGTCCCACCCTAAAAATATATAAATAAGATGATCCATGTTGGAGGGACTAGAAGCTAGGCCAAACAGTTACGATCATGAACAAATTGTAGTGATAATGGGTATTTTAATTGTTCTTACCTATAGCTATGTTGTTGAAATTACCATTGATGTTAACTATTGTGTACTTACTCGAACAATATAAACTTTATAGGCAGTGAAATCAATATATGGAAAATTTGAGATAGAAAGGCATAGACTTAACAATTGTGTATTTAAGTGATAGTGTTATTAGATAAGTTATACCATCAATTATAAAGAGTACATGACTCTTTATTTAACACTCTATCAATAGAAATAATTTTGTTAGTGCATGTTTTAACTCCATGATAAAGGCCCAAGAGTTTGCAAACTTTACAAAGCTACTCGATAATAAGCAAGATCTCACACATATTGCTAGTTCTTTGAGAATCAATCAATTTATACTCACCAACAGAAAATAATTCTCTTTGTGGTCCTAGCTTGCAAAACACCACCCACGGTGCCTACGACATCAATGTATTGATATGAACTCATCCTCCTAATCAAAGCTTAGAAGTTGCCAAGCAAACACTATAACATGATTATCAATGAGATCTTGCATGTCTCTTTTCAGCACCTTGTCTTCTTTATCCAATGGTATTTTATTATCATAATAAATCAACTAAGATGGATTGAAATTAAATAATAATGATAGTGATAAATGTTGTTATTTATATTAAACCAAAAGGAGGTGTTTCAGGTAAATCATCCATTTTTTAGTTTGTTTGTAGGTATAAAAAAGCAAATACTTGTGGTCTCAAGTTACAAATACCACCCATACAATGTAAGGATATATTTTCTACAAATGTTTATCAGCTTTTAAATTAACAATCACCCAGGTTCAAAATGTGACAAGCATCCCCCCATGTTCAACTAGTTGTCCAACTAATACATTCAGGTATATGTAGTAAAAAGTTGATATTTCCATGATTCAAAGATCCTATGGATGTATAAAGAGATGGTTGATTTCTTAACTAAGAGTAACAATGCAAATACAAAGTAGACCGCCTCCATGGGCATTAAAAATATAATTAAATAAAAATATTCATAAATTTTGTATATATGTATATAACGAAAATGTTGGGGAAGGTCATTGTGGGAATGAAAAGTATGAATAACTTACCGGTAAGGAGCATTATCATCCTCATATGAAACTGTATCTCATGTTGGGCCCTTACTTCCTCCCTATTGTTGTCCACATGCTTTCCTCTTCTCTCATAGACATAATTGTATTCCATTGGTACAACTCTTCCTAGAGTTTCATTAGCTAGACAATTCTACTGTGGGAGATTTTTGATGGTTGTCGGTGTGTCCTGCATCCTAGGTTCTTTAAATAGTGTTCTTAGTAGCACATGGTGTGGAGCATCCTCCAAGTGTTGACCTGAGATATTCCTAAGTTGAAGAGGAATTATGAGGTTTTTAAAAACCAAATTGTTAAATGCTCCTTATTCAACCACTTATTCTTTTTAGGTTTGTAAACTCATACATGAAGTACAAACTAGAGTGTGAGGTGAAAGTCCATTACACATCTAATGACTACTTGATGTAGGAGCATCCGGTGGCAGCAGAGCAATCTTGCATCAACAAAATTTTTCTAAGTATTTTGCAAAGAAAAATATGTGTCGCGATATCGCGACACAAAAAGTGTCGTGATATCGTGACCAAAACAGGGAAAGAAGATGCGACGGAAAGAATGTCGCGATATCGTGACATGTCATGAAATCATGACCAAAGAAGGGAGCGAAGGCATGGAGTACAGAAGGTCGCAAAATCATGACCAAAGCAGGGAGCGAAGGCGTAGAGGACAGAATGTCATGAAATCGTGACATGTCGTGATTTCGTGACATGTCACGAAATCGTGACCAAAGTAGGGAGCGAAGGCATGGAGGACAGAATATCGCAAAATCATGACATGTCATGATTTCGTGACATGTCACGAAATCATGACCGAAGCAGGGAGCGAAGGCGCGAAGGATGGAAGGTCATGAAATCGTGACATGTCGTGGTTTCATGACCGAAACTAAAGAATAGAGGCGCAATAGAAAAACATCGTGATATCACGACAGGTCATGATATCATGACCAAAGTGGAAGAATGGAGGACGTAATGGAAATATGTCACGATATCACGACATGTCACGATATCATGACCAAAGCAAAAGCAAGAAGGCATGAAGGAAAGAATGTTGCGATATCATGACATGTCACGATATCGCGATCGAAGCAGGAGAGAGAAAGCATAGAAAGGAATTGTCACAATATCTCGACATGTCACGATATTGCGACCAAAAGAAAAACATGCACTCCAGGCTTTCATAAATGCATCCCTTCGTGCACGACAAGCTAGTGGTAGTGAAGCAGCAGTCTTAGAGGAAGATTCCAACAAGCATGTCGGCCACTCGCGCATGATATCTAGAGACGCATTTATAGCAACTAGCAATGAAGTAGCAGTTCCAGAAGAAGATCTCGATGGTTATGGCAGCCAGTCACGCACCTCACCTAGAGTCTCATCAATGCAACTTTCCAGTATTGATCTAGGTGGTAGTTGTAGATCGTGGAAAGTTTGAAAACACAGAGGGTCGGGGCCTCGATAAGAAAATCGAAGAATTGTAATGAGAGGGGGTTTGGCCAATGGTAGATTGCTGTATATTTTCTATAAATTCTTCTAAAGCTACTGAATAAGAAAATTTGGTTCTTGTTTTTCTTGTCTCCTGTCCTGTCTTAGTTCTGTTCTCCACCAAGTGGTATCAGAGCTAAAATTTCCTAAGTGTGTAACAGATCGCCGGATGTGAGGCAGTTAAACCAGGATCTGTGGAAGGGTTTGTGAGAGAGTGAACAGAATGCCTCCAAGAAGAAACCCTGTTGGTGGGAGAGGCATGGCAGCAACGAAAGCTATCCGAGTTTTGCAAAGGCAAATGCAAGCCCTGCAAGAAGAGATGTGTAGAGGATTTGAACTAAGGAGAGATGAAGGTAGCGAAGAGGAAGATGACGAAGAAGAGGGCTAGCCTGAGGAAGAAGAAGCAGTAGATCTTGCTCAAGCCAGCCTATACAAAGCCATATCCTAGATTGGGAAGAGGCCAAAGATGGAGGTTTCCACGTATTCTGGGAACTTTGATCAAGAGGAATTGATCGACTGGATCAATGATCTGGAAGAGTAATTTGAGTACGAGGAGGTTGAGGATCCTGATAGGGTTAGATTTGCTAAGACCAAACTGAAAGGTCATGCCAGCATATGGTGGAAGGGAGTGCAGCTAGATCAAAATAGAAGGGGAAAAGAGAGAATAACAAAATGGGAATGAATGGTAGAAAAGCTAAAGAGGCGGTTCATCCCTGGTGATTATGAGTTAGACGTGCTAAAGAAAATGCAAGGTTTGAGGCAATCAAGTAAGTCTGTAAAAGAATATATAGAAGAATTTCATAAAATTATGATCAGAACAGGCCACTCAGAGGCCAACAAATATTAATGGGTTACGAGAAAGTATTCAAGAGGAATTAAGTCTGGTTAGGATGACCACCATAGAGGACACTTACCAGTTTGCTCTGAAAGTTGAAGAAAAGCTAAATAGACGATTTAAGGGTAAGCAGAGAAGAGGAGGTCATGGAGAAAGAACGGGTGGAAAGATAGATGAAGGACGAGCTACAGAGGAAGAAGAAGCTAGCAGCAAACAGGATCAGAAGCGAGATGATGATTCTAGATACCTTGGTCAGAACAGCTACCCGAGGGGAAGAGGTATATCTGGATGAGGGTTTGGAAGAGGAAGGTTTCATGGAACTTATTTTCAGTGTGGAGAAGAGGGACATCACCAATACGAGTGTCCATAGTAATGAGAAAGGACTAATAAGAGGTCGAAAGGAAATGCCAGAGCCGCAGTCGTTGATGAATATGTTGGATCTGAGCATTCTGAAGAAGTAGAGAGAGGAGAAGTTCTACTCACAAGGAGAGCCTTGTTGAATGAAGAAGAGAAATCAGGATAGAGGAAGACCCTGTTCCGCATGAGGTGCAAATGTGCAGGCAAGATCGGTAATGTTATTATCGATAATGGAAGTACTGATAACTTAGTCTCTGAAGAGATGGTTACTAAGTTGCAGCTGGAGAGGAGGAGACACCCGCATCCATACCGGATTGCGTGGTTGCGGAAGGACCACAGAGCATGGGTCCGTGAACAGTGCTTAGTCACGTTCAAAATTGGGAGATACCAGGATGAAGTCCTATGTGATGTTTTTCCTATGGATGCTTGCCATTTGCTTTTAGGAAGGCCATGGCAATTTGATCGGAGTGTAGTGCATGATGGTCGTGCAAATATGTACTCCTTGATGAAAGATGGAGTGCACCACAAGTTAAAGCCATTACAGATAGTGGATGAAAAGGTGTGCAGCAGTGCCATAATTTGTCTGGTAGAAGGCAAAAAATGTTTTTGCCAGGAGACGAGGTTTAAGCGGGCTACAGGAGCAGGTGCACGTTTGGAGATGTTGCAGAAAATGGTGATCGAACAACACAGAAGTGAAGGTCACTTCTCCATCAACCCCGGGTGTCTGATGCAGGAGCATTTGGTGGCAGCAGAGCAATCTTGCATCAACAAAAAATTTCTAAGTATTTTGCAAAGAAAAATATGTGTCGTGATATCGTGACACAAAAAGTGTCATGATATCGCGACAAAAATAGGGAAAGAAGATGCGACAGGCAGAACGTCACGATATCGTGACATGTCATGATTTCGCGACATGTCATGATATCATGACATGTCACAAAATCATGACCAAAGTAGGGAGCGAAGGCACGGAGGACAGAAGGTCACGAAATTGTGACATGTCATGATTTCGTGACATGTCGTGAAATCACGACCAAAGCAGGGAGCGAAGGCGCGGAGGACGAATGTCACGAAATTGTGACCAAAGCAAGGAGCGAAGGCGTGGAGGACAAAATGTCATGAAATCGCGACCAAAGTAGGGAGCGAAGGCACGGAGGACGGAAGGTCACGAAATTGTGACATGTCACGGTTTCGTGACCGAAACTAAAGAACAGAGGCACGATAGAAAAATGTCGCAATATCGTGACAGGTCACGATATCGCGACCAAAGCGAAAGAACGAAGGACACGATGGAAATACATCGCGATATCGTGACATGTCACGATATCGTGACCAAAGTAGAAGCAAGAAGGCATGAAGGAAAGAATGTCACGATATCGTGACATGTCGCGATATCGCGACCAGAGCAAGAGAGAGAAAGCACAAAAAGGAATTGTCGCAATATCGTGACATGTCACGATATCACGACCAAAAGAAAAACATGCACTCCAAGCTTTCATAAATGCATCCCTTCGTGCATGACAAGCTAGCGGTAGTGAAGCAGTAGTCTCAGAGGAAGATTCCAACAAGCATGTCGGCCAATCACGCATGATATCTAGAGACGCATTTATAGAAACTAGCAACGAAGCAACAGTTCCAGAAGAAGATCCCGATGGTTATGGCAGCCAATCGCGCACCTCACCTAGAGTCTCATCAATGCAACTTTCCAGTATTGATCTAGGTGGCAGTTGTAGATCGTGGAAAGTTTGAAAACATAGAGGGTTGGTGCCTCGATAAGAAAATCGAAGAATTGCAATGAGAGGGGGTTTGGCCAATGGCAGATTACTATATATTTTTTGTAAATTCTTTTGAAGCTACTGAATAAGAAAATTTGGCTCTTGTTTTTCTTGTCTCCTGTCCTGTGTTAGTTCTGTTCTCCACCACTACTACCTCAACAATTTCAAGATTGTAACCATAAGGTTGTAGGACATTATTATGGATATATATTTGTAGAACCTAAAAATATAAAGACTATTATAGAGGGAATGTGAACTAGTCATGTGGAACAAGAGCTTACATTGAACAAACATAATTTTATAGGATTCAAGGACTTTGCAGTCTAGTTTGACTACATCAATATGGGACTTAGCAAAATATTGGAGAATATTACTATGTCCAGAAGTTGCTAAGAATTAAAATTTATGCTAGTGTTGTGATGATTTTTTATTTATGGCTTGTGCTAGAAAACAAAATGATTGTCTATTGCAAAGTTGAACAAATATTCATAGGTTCTATTCCTACCACCTCCACCTGGTTGTATTCAAACTTCAAACTTCAATATTTTACATGCAAAAAATTTATAATGTGGAAGAATTTAATAGTTTATTCTTCTTTTCAATTAATAGAATAGCTGACATAATTCCCACATAATTGGCTAATAGCCAAATATAAGAAATTATCAAAATCATGACAATTCTAGGTAAAGTTCTACATTATTATTACCAAAATCAATCTCTTAAAAATGTAAACATAACTATAATAAACAATGATTGTTCACCAAAAGTGGGACATTTCACTTACATTAAGTTCCCGCTCCTTGTAAAAGGAAAAACATGTCCATCACCTCATATGAAGGACAATCAATTAAATATTTATGGGGACATATGAAATGAATGAAATTTATTGACACCAATTTCCATATCTTCTCTTTTGTATTCTTTTGCTTATTCAAACCCTTTATTGCCTTCACGTCCTACCAAATAATAATGACAAGAATGTAGTTAGTTAGTTGTTATATTCAATTTGTACCTAATGAGGCTACCATGAATTTGTGTAATACCCTTTCACTTGACTGGTGTATAGGGTATGGTGTGGAGCATCCTCCAGGTGTTGACCTAAGATATTCCTTATTTGAAGAGGAATTTTGAGGTTTTTTAAAACTAGATTGTTGAATGCTCCTTCTTCAACCACTTATCCTTTTCATGTTTGTAAACTCATACATGAAGTACAAATTAGAGTGTGAGGTAAAAGTCCATTATACATATAATGAGTGCTACCTCAACAATTTCAATATTATAACCATAAGTTTATAGGACCTGCTTATGGACATATACTTATAAAACCTAAAAATATAAAGACTATTATCAAGGGAATGTGAACTAGTCATGCGGAACAAGAACCTACATTGAACAAATTTTTTTTTACATGATTCAAAGAAGTTGCAGTCTATTTTGACTATATTAAAATGGGACTTACCAAAAGAGTGGAGAAGATTACGGTGTCCAAAAGTTGCTAAGAATTGAAATTGATGTCAGTGTTGTGATGATTTTGTATTTATGGCTTGTGTTGGTAAAAAAAATTATTGTCTGTTGCAAATTTGAATAAAGAGTCATAGGTTCTATTCCTGCCACCTCCACTTGGTTGTATTCAAACTTCAAACTTCAATATTTTACGTGCAAAAAAATTATATTGTAGAAGAATTTAATAGTTTATTCTCTTTTTCAATTAATAGAATATCTGACATAATTCCCACATCATTAACTAATAGCTAAAGATAAGAAATTAATAAAATTATGACAATTCCAGGTAATGTTTAATAACTCAGGATATTTTTATGATGTACCTTAGATCGTTGTTTGATTCTTCTGCATCAATTAGCGTTATCACAAACTGCTTCGATGCAAAAGGTAGAGCCCAAATAGTTTACACTACTTTGACCATCATAAGCAGGTAGTATCTTACCTAAAATGGTCTCTCTATAAATGGAACATAGAAATTAGTTCTTCAAAAATTAAAAAAACAACACATGCAACATATTATCCTATTCTAGGATAGAAGTAGCTTCACGAACATCAATTTCTCAAGCCTTTGATTCCCACAAGCCACAATAGGAGTATAAAATCCTTATGTATGGTCTAAAAGTAGTCCTAAATAAGCAGTAAGCAACCATTTTTCATGTTGCCTTAAAGTATGTTGACCAGCAAATAACATAACAAAGCATGCCTACAATTGGAAAAAATGTAAAGGAGACGATCCATGTTGGAGGGATTAGAAGTTAGGCAAAATAGTAATGTAATTTACAATTATACCACAAACAAGAACATAATAGCAAGTCCATAGGTATGTTTATAAAATACAAAAAAGATAAAAAGATACACTTATAGGGTTTTTTCAATCCATCTAACATAGAACATGATAATTTATTCTTATGCAAATGTAAAAACATGTCAAAGTTCTTCAATCCTAAAAAAAAATATCTTAAAATTCTAAAATTCTTTATAAAATTAAATTCTTCTTGCTTCTCATCATTCCATCACCTTGTATGTAGTAGTAAATAAATTTCCATGCATCAAGGCATCCCTATAAAATATTCTCTAGGACTAATACCTTGTAGTGAGGACATAATGTATTAAGAATGAAATAAATATGAAGTTTCAAACAAAATGCAAGAATGTGCAATTGAATTATCATGACAATTAGTATCATATATCAAGAATAGATATGATTTTCTCACAATATAACCTTATTTTCCTTATAGTGATCAAGAGAACACAAGGGCTATGAACGAGTTACTAATAAAGACAGATATCAACAAATAAAAGAGGTAACATCAAATATAGAGTAGAAGTGATTTTATTCATAAATAGAATATAAAAATTTTTGAAAAGAGAAGAACAAAACACTAACAAACAACTACATAACCAAAACCAACTACAAAAAAACTCAGTTCAATGCAATCTTAAATGGATAACCTGAGCCCTCCATATAAAGGGAAGATGTATAAACACCCCTATCCATCCCAAAAATCAGAGATGAGGTAAGAGAGTATCCTAAGACTTTTATCAGATACATAAATATCCATCTATATAAATCAAGTACTATTGCTAATAATTAAGGACTAGGACTAAGAGTCAAACATGAAATATCAATTTCATAACTAACACACACTCAACACAACTTTATCAAATTACCAAATTACCTTATTATATCTGACTAGCCAACCTCATGCTCAGGATACCTACTCACCTCACTCCTAGCTTAGCTGTCCATTAATTATCTACTAGAATTTTCTAAAAATAGAACAAAAATTATAATATCAAATATAGAGTAGAAGTGATTTTATCCATAAATAGAATATAAAACCCTTTGAAAAGGGAAGAACAAAACACTAATAAACAACTACATAAACCAAAATCAACTACAAAAGACAATATCTTTTGTAATAATTGATGTCAAATATTAATTCAAAGCATCATACAATATTGCTACAACATGGCATATTTATTTGTAAACAATATCTGTTATAGGCCAGGCAATGAAGGAGCCCACAACATCCTTCATTGTGGCCATTTCATAATTCCTTCTATACAATATTGTTTCCTCTTTATGGATGATGTGCACATTGAATTTATAAAAACCCTCACCCAAACGTTGACCATGTATAATGTCTTTATGGTTAGTACCGAACATCATGCCTTTGACCACTACGTTATCGTTATGGATCTAAGTCAAGTAGCATTCCCTTATCTTAGTTTGAGTTATTGGTGTCATTTTTAGTCCCTACATATTCAAAATCCTAGATAAATTCATTGCATAACATACAATACAAGCTAAGTCAATCATTTTATATTTGAAATAATAGTCGTACCATTGATGACTCTAGTCTAGAAGGTATTGAGAAACTTCCTATACCTTGATCACCACAACCAATGTTGTTTTCACTTGTAGTGGTAGCATGTAGTGATGCTACCTATGGAATTATATTCAAGGGATCATTACAACTTTAGGGGTGAAACATAAATATTTTAAATATGAAATTAAAAAAATGGCACACCTCTATTTGTGCAAGTCGTGTCAAAATCTCATCAATATTTTTTTCTCTATGCAAGCTTCTCTTCCATATTTTTTCTCTCTCTGTAAGCTTATATTCCCACTTTTTCTCTTTCTCTACTGTATGCTCTTGCATATGGTGCAACTTCTATAAGTAACCCTCGCTAGCAAACAAAGCAATTTGTGATACTCCTTTATCGATACCCCAAACCCGATCCAATATTTCGGGTCCTAAAACCTTGGCAAGGACATCATCCTTAATAGATTGATTTATGGAGCTCGTACATGACATTTCATCATGCATTTTTTTTTGGTAACATCACATGCATAGTTAATTGAATAACATATTAAAAAATAATCGATATAACAATGGTTTGAAGTTCAAAATATTGCTATTTCCAAAGGAATGTCACTTACAATTGTCTTTGCAACTTTTGGTGAAATAGGAGCCTCATACTTATTTGTATGAGATGCCATCCACATAGTTACCCTTGGTAGTGGAGTTTTTATATTTTGTTAGCTCTTCCTCTACAAGATATATAGTTGGAGAAACATGGGTATAAGTCATACAGGACAAAAAAATATAGCTATATATGTTTGTCATATAATGGATGAGTATGAGAGAATACCATTTCATGCTTCAATAAAGCATATCTTGTTTGACTACAAGTGTGCATGATGGATTGGTGAGATCTATTTTGTTTATTCCTTTACCTCACCGCCTACAACCAACGAATAAGCCTTTATATAATTAATTCATTAGGGAGAGCAAGGTCATCAAAATTAACATGAACATAATAATGATATGAACTACCATATTAGATTGGATGGTACTTACCTTAAACTCAATGTTGTTCCTACCATTCACAAAGGCTTCCCAATATTTTTGTGATACACAATATGGGGGATTAGCAATTCTATCTTTGTCATTATCATACTTATCATAGTATTTTTTCATAAGTTGATTCTTATGTTCACACCATTGCTTGTCCATGGCCATGAAGACCAATTTATTATTTTTGTTTGAAATGATATATTTTTGCTACATTAGACCAATATCTTATTAGATGCAATATTTATATAAGTATTCAAAAAATGGACACTAGCTATGAACTGCATTGGCTAGAATGTTACCATAATTAGTGTCCATAAATGGTTTTTAAATTACATTGGAATTGCTCTCCAATTTGTATGGGTTATAGGGACAATCTTCCTCACAATCACCTCCAAGTAAGATGAAAAACTAATAGAATTTGGACCTACGGTTTGTCCATTTATGTTGCAAATGATCTCCACCCTATCTGTGTTGCTTGAATCTCATGCACATCTTGTTGGACATCTATTTCTATGATATTCAATGTTCAAAGTGTGTGATGACCTGGAATCAACACTTATAATGTCGACACCATACAAATATTATTATGCCATATAGTATGAAAACAACGAGTAACCCAACATCACAAGAAAATTTCTTATGCTGTCTATGTACCTTCTTCACTAGCCAAAGTATTGTCAACCTTATTTTGAGTATTCTTGGCATAATATTCATTTATATTATGGGGAGCCTCATGATATTCATCATTATTAGAATGACAGTTGGTATCGTCCACAAGTTGCTACAATACACCCTATTTGATGATAAAACCATGATCAATTTGAATATGCCTAGGTCAACCACTATTGAACAACACTATCAAATTTCAAGTACTTACTAGTGTGTGAGGCATGTGTCATTGACTCTTGATTTAGTGCAAGAAACTTGGATACTTGTGACCTCTTTATTGGTATTTTATTGGTCTGTAAAATAAAGTAAATAGAAATAACGATTGTAAGAATGCTAAATGAATGAAAAATTATTATCTTAAGTGCAATTATTATTTATAGATATATATGAATGGACAACCTGAGCCCTGCATATAACGAAAATATTTCTAAACATCCCTACCTAACCCAACCATCAGAGATGAGGTGAGAGGGTATCTTGAGACTTTTATCATATACATAAATATCCATTTATACAAATCAAGTACTACTGCTAAGGACTAAGACTAAGAGTCAAACATGAAATATCAATTTCATAACTAACACACATTAAATACAATAAACCTTAATTTCAACACATTACAACATGCATGCATGAGTAGACTCTTAATATTATGCCCTAGAAGCACTTGTATTCTCTCTCTTTTTTATACCAAATTACCTTATAATATATGGATGAGCAACCTCATGCTTAGGATACCTACTCACCTAACTCCTAGCTTGGTTACACATTAATTATCCACTATCATTTTCTAAAAATAGAATAAAAATGATTGGAACTCAACATCATTATCTTGTAGTTCTTGTCTACTCTTTGAGAAATTATCATTGAATAATCTGTATGCATCATTGACCATTCCAATGATGTCATATTGAACATATTTGGTAATTGGACCCTCATCAGTGGTAGAGCATGTGTTTGATTCATATTTATCATTCCAATGAATTTTACAAAAAAAATCATTTGCATAACCTAGTACATGTTTATTCTAAAACCAGTTTTTTTTTTCAATTGACTCTTCTAAGACAAAAATTAGAAGAACCCTCAGCTAAACAAAAACTAGAAGAGTCAGTTGAAATAAAAGAACTGGTTTAAGAACAAAAGAAATATCCATGGTTAAATCTATCTCCATTAGCATTAGTTGTTGTTACCCTCAAGGATATTGAACTAGTTAAAATTATTGAGGTACACAATCAAGAACTAAGAATCCCAAGAAAAACTTGGATAACAAAATTTATTTGAGTATACAATGAATCTCAAGGATAGAGGCAAGAGTCGATCTGAGAGCCAAATAAATTGCATCTAAAAAGTAGAGTGGATGATGAAAATAATCAAATATATATATATATATATATATATATATATATATATATATATATATATATATATATATATAAAATGAAATTGATTGCTTAAACTAATCCCGGAAGTGATAAACACCTTGAAAAGTATTATTATTTAATTTACAATGTGACTTCCTTGGGCGCTGTCATAATATTCTTTCTTTTCTCATCATTTGCTAATATTTTCACCTATGCTAGACTATGGAAATGAGGCTATGTGTTAAGCCTCAAATCCTTATGGATTTGATCAAATGACCTTCTAAAATATTCATGCAAACAAATAGTAGAGGACTGATTGTGAAAAGTACTATTTCTTATTACATTGGGGTAAGGTAGCCCTAAAAAATGCACTAGGCACCATCATATACATAAGCCCCATCTAGGGTAAAGAATGCTCTGAAAAACTAAATGACAAATCAAATTTGTGGAAATAAGTTAATTCTTAAGAGATGAAAATGGTTCTATTGGAAAAAAATTCTGCAAGGCATCTTGATCCATGGAATGCCAGACAACAACTAGATGTAAGGATATGTAAAATATCTCATAATTGTTATAAATCTACATAAATCATAGACCTGGAACTTAAACTAATAAAATGAATTTTGCAGATAATTAAGATATAAGTTTTTTATTGGTAGACCTAGAACTTAAACTAACAAGTTATTGCCCCTTCATCGCAACTCATAAAAACCGATAATAAATATTTTAAATATCATCAAAACATATTACAATGTACAAAATCATGAAAAGTCTTATAGTTTGTTTTTCAAGACTCCATAACATGCTATACTTAAAGAAATATTATTTATAGCTTATTGTCACAAATAATATTTTTTTTTGTGGTTGATATATTACTTGTATAAATTATACATATTACTTGTATATCCATATAGGATTACCAAACATGCATAAGCCTAAAAAAAATAACACAGGCATAGGACAACACAAGCACTCCAAGAGCTTGTTGATCTAAAAAACAACTTCAACCAATAGATGGTGAATGGAGATATTTACTCATAAGAATTGGATTCATATTGGCTGAGAATTGGATATACAATGCAACTATGTTATTATAATTATATTTGTCAATCTACTAGAAGTACAATTTATTTAAGCAAGCAATAATTTTAGAGGCCTTCTAAAGGTCAAATATTCTACATAGACCCTATACAAAAATATTGTAGTTTTGAGTGTCACACATCACTGTCACAAATGCGTATTGCATATCTATAGAGCATATGGGTACAATAGTATGATTGATAAATATCAACTATTATTTCTATGAATTTTTCCTCTATAGATGCCTATGAATATTTTCTCTTTTTTACTGACTAATTTAGCAATCTAAATAATTCTAGCACTTATCTTGATCTTATTTACTTGTGTTGAGGTTAACCTTTTAGCATGAGATTATAATATAAAATAACTATGGCTTCTTTCTCAAAAACTAAAGTATGTGATGTTTTAAAGGTCCTAGTTAAAGAATACTATTTTTATAATATAACCAACTATAAAATGATTCATGCATGGCCTTTGTAAATTATATCAAGCAAAGAAAATTAATATCCAACTGCTATGGTCTTTACCTTATAATGCTACAAGAAGAGAGGTCATATATAATGGATAACTTAAATAATATACCATTACTAATAATAAAGCATATTGTATTGCTCTTGTGTAGGGATTGGAAGTAGTAAAATATATTGTTATTGTTTGAATTTGTGTATATAGCACCCTTATTATTTATCGCCAAACAAATAGAACATAGAAAATCGATGCTTACCATCTGAAATAATGGATAAAATAGCAAAATAACTTACTAATTACTTAGTCCTGTGTCATTGACCACAGTAGACCAGGAGACTATAATCCCAAATATATAATGATATGCAGAGATTTCTTGTATGGAGACAGTAAGTAGGTGATTTATATTTACACTTAAACCACAAAGAAGAATGTGTATTTTTTTACCCTAAAATAATTAGTTTATTTTTGAGTTTGATTTGTAAAGAAACAAGATTTCATATTGCAATGTCATGAACAAGATGAAATCAAACTTAAAAATGGTGACTCAATTGTACATATTATTGATGTACTAAAGTTTTAAAAATATGTCTATGTTATACATGGTTGCGTAATGGTATAATTCTATGCTAAAAGAATTGTTATCTCTAAAATTTATTAAGGTCATCTTATCCCATTCAGTAAAATTCTAAAGTCTCTTTACCATGTTATAGCCTTGAACCCCTATTTATTTTGAATGCAAATCTAAACAATTTGGTGGTAAAATTTTAATATTCTTATTTTAAAATGACTTCATTGCTCAGTTGGCAATATATGGTTCTTCATTTACTAAATTTATCAAGGATGTGCTGACTTCTACTCCAGAAGCACAACTAGATATCTTACAGGGAAGAGCTAATTGAAACTTGGTTAGTGCTAGAAGGACGTGCCTTTGTAGGTAGCTCTTAATGATAATATCTATATTGGATGGAAATGTATATGATATCTAGTATGGAATTGGATATGGATAAGATATATTTTCCAGATCTAATATGGATACAAATGGATACAAATTTAAAATATATATTTAATATATGAAAAAAAAATATGATACAAAAATGTTTACAAACATATACGTTTTTAATACGATATTTTCATTAACCATCGTCATATACATAAGCTCCATATATGGTAAATAATTCTCTAAAAAATAAATGACAAATTAAATATGTGGAAATAATTTAATTCTTAGGAGATGAAAATGATTTTGTTGAAAAGCAATTTGCAAGGCATCTTGATCCATGGATTGTTATACAACAACTAGATGTAAGGGTATGTAAAATATCTCGTAATTGTTATAAATCTATATAAATTGTAGACCTAGAACTTAAACTAAAAAAATGAATTTTACAAACAATTGAGATATAAGTGTTATATTGGTAGACCAAGAACTTAAACTAATAAGTTGTTGCCCTTCATCGCAACTCATCAAAAATAATAATAAATATTTTAAACATCCTAAAAACATATTACAATGTACAAAATCATGCAAAGTCTTATAGTTTATTTTTCAAGTCTCCATAACATGCTATAGTTAAAGAAATATTATTTATAGCTTATTACCATAAGTAAGATTTATTTTTTGTAGTTAATATATTACTTGTATATCCAAAGAGGATTACCAGACATGCATAGCCTCAAAAAAATTAATTGGTACCTTATTATTAAAAAGTCATTTCAAAAAATGGTGTATACCCAACCTTCATCATATTAAAATATCAAGTGTCTATATAGAAGCTAGCAAGATGCCTCCTACTAAGATTCTAGCCCTTCCAATGTTTAAGAATTATACTCCTGGAATCCTAGATCTTGTTTTATATATTAAGAACTTGACAAAATATGTAATTATGGATGACTTACATTTCGTATTTGGGTCCCTTTTTGAAAGCATGGAGGAAGCCAAATTTAGACTTGGCATAAACTTAATGCATGAGGGTTAGATGAGGGGCCAAGCATTTGTAACTTTCCCATCTACAGAACTTGCAGATCTTGTATTGAAAATAACACAACAATATGTGTTAAAAGAAAAAGCCAATTATAATCTAGTTTGGGAGAAATCCTTCTGCTGGAAAAGTGAATTGAGTAGTGGGAAATCTAAGGATAACATAGGCACTCCAAGAGCTTACTGATTTGAAAAAATAACATCAACCAATAGATGGTAAATGGAGATATTTGATCGTAGAACTAGAATCATATTGGATGAGGATTAGGTATACAATGCAACTATATTATTACAATTGTATCTGTCAATCTACTCAAAGTGCAATTTATTTAAGCAAGCAATAATTTTAGAGGCCTTCTAAACGTCAAATATGCTACACATACCCTATACAAAAATATTGATATTTTGAGTGTCACACATCACTATCACAAATGTGTATTGTAGATCTATAGAGCATATAAACACAATAGTATGACTAATAAATGTCAACTATTATTTCTATGAATTTTCCTTCTATGGATACCTATGAATATTTTCTCTTTTTCACTTGCCACAAAATCCTTGCTTCTAAGAAAGATTTAGAAACCTAAATAATTCTAGCATTTATCTTGATCTTATTCACTTGTGCTGAGGTTAACCTTTTACCATGAGATTATAATATAAAAGAACTATGGATTCTTTCTCAAAAACTAAAATTTGTGATGTTTTAAATGTCCCAGTTCAAGAATAATTTTTGATAACATAACCAACTATAAAATGATTCATGCATGGCCTTTGTAAATTGTAGCAAGCAAAGAAAATTAATTTCCAATTATTGTGGTCTTTGCCTTATAATGCTACAAGAAGAGAGGTCATATACAATGGACAACTTAAATAATATACCACTACCAACAACAAAGCATATTGTATTGCTCTTGTGTAGGAATTGAAAGTAGTAAAATATATTGTTATTGTTTTAATTTGTGTATATAGCACCATTCTTATTTATCATCAAAAAATAGAACATAGAAAATTGGTGGTTACCATCTAAAACAATGGATAAAATAGAAAAAGAACTTGCTAATTACTTAGTCTTGTGTTATTGGCCACAGTAAACCGGGAGACTATAATACTAAATATATAATGATATATGGGGATTTCTTTTATGGAGACAATAAGTAGGTGATTTTTGTTTACACTTAAACCACAAAGAAGAATGTGTGTTTTTTTGTCCTACAATAATTAGTTTATTTCTGAGTTTGTTTTAGAAGAAAGCAAGATTTTATATTGCAATGTCATGAACAAGATGAAATCAAACTTAAAAATGGTGACTTAATTTTAATCTAAAGACCCTCATGCGTAAACACAATATTAGGAATTAGGGTTTAATCTAGGATTTAAATTTTATAGCTCTCATGCATAAACACAATATTACAAACTAAAAAATTCCAAACCTTAATCACAAAAATACCTGAAATAATACAAAATTCACTCAACCTAACTAACCTTGACTCTTCCAATATTAAATATCTTCATGCTTTGACCCTCATATCTTATAATTTCGGGTAAATTAGAAAAAAATTCAAATAAATTTTAGGGCAAACCCCAACCAAAATATGAACAACATGAATCAAAGCGCGAGATCCTAAAATTTTTAAAGAAAATTTAGGGCAAACCTAGCCAAAAAATGAACAACACAAATCAAATCCCGAGAGCCCTAGGTTGTGTGTACAGTGTGGAAGTTACAATAGCTAAGGCATGGCATGGAGGTTACAATAGATAAGGTGCAATGTGGAGGTTGCAGTAGCTAAGGCACGGTGTGGAGGTTGTAATAGCTAAGGCATGATGGTTGTAGTAGATAAGGTATGATGTGGAGGTTGTAATAGCTAATGTACATCGTGGAGGTTGTAGTAGCTAAAGTGCAGTCGATTAGTTGTAGTAGCTAAGGTACACTGGACTATTTATTCATGAAGCTTTGAAGAAATAATGATGTCACCACACGGGGGTTTAAACTCATGTATTAAAAAAACATAAACCACCTCTAAGAAGGCAATTTATAATTGACTTCTTAATGATAAGAGGCCCTCATAGGGACACCTAAAAAAATTTAGGTTCCCCTAATATGGTGGTTATAGACCTCCCTCTTAGATCACCCTAAGATGACGGTTTATAACTATCGCATTATTTTGACCCCTAAGACAAGGTTTATAACCACCATCTTAGTCCTACAAGGACGGTTTATAGCCTCCCTATTAGGGTGAGCCTAAGAGGGTAATTATCCTAAGAGGGGGATTATAAACCACTGTTTTAGGATCTATTAGGGCAGTTTTTTACCGTCATAAAAATTTGCCTTAATTTAGTTGTTGTTAAATCCCTTTTTTGGTGTAGTGTAATAAAGGTCAAAGTCATGGTGTCCTTAATGTAAGTTAAAATCCTTATAAGGTTTTCCATAAAAATTCATTTAAATAAGTCAACCCTAAGTCTCATACCTATTCAAAGGTAATTGATGATGATATCTACTTTAATTTTGTAAGGAATAAAGAACATTATCATGAAAAAAAAGAGATAAAGATGGTAAAATAGGCATTCTATGCCTTAAAGTCACCATCAATTATCTTATTCCTAAAGAGTCCAAAGAAAGTCCTGAAGTGCCTCACAAATATTCTAACTTGTATTTCATTATGATTAAACCCAAGTTTATATGTTAAGTTTCAAATTTGAATATTCAACCATTGATTTTTTCTTTTACATCAATCATATCCTTGACTAACCCTTCACTAGTAAAGTCAAATGTGTCAATCACTATATTTATATTAGACCCAAGTATCCACCTCCCATGAGTCACTTACCCATATTTCACTTGAGTGAGTCACCTAGTCATGCATGTGGGATAAGTTCTATATCTAATCCTTGTCACTTTAGTCCACTTTTTGATACTCCTTTTTCTTAGTCCTCTCTTGCATACCCTATAACCCATTCTAAAGAACAATATCCTAGCCCTATTTTCTATCCTAACGCATTTCATAAAAGTGAGAAGTATATTTTTAATCTTTCAAATGGGTCCTATTAAAAAATAGATTACAATATAATAAAATATATTGTTTTTGGCAACAAAGTAAATTCCTCTTCTTAGTTATGTTTACCTTACATTATTATTGAGGCTAGAGGTTCACATGACCATATTTCATATTCTCTACTTGAGAGGCTTACCCTCCTAAGAGCATTACTTGTCCATTCACTACATAAATCCCATTAGGAACATTTGTCCCACTCTCCCATCCTTGATGGAGATAGGTCTATTATTTGATGTCTTTTTTCATTTTGTCCATATTAATACTAGATGCTATTATAGCCAAGTTTGTGGATATCTTTGAATATGATTGATCATCAAGTTACATTTTCTCATCATTATACCATATAATATCTTCCTTTCCATAACTACTCTTTCAATTATATCTTTTAAGTACTAGAAAATGTTTTTAAGATGTATGATGAAATCGTAAAGTATTTTCTTACTTACCCAACATAATGTAAAATGATATACAAAATGTATATACACCATCTTATAAGCCTATCCAAGTCCAGTTAGTATATAGGATATGATTATTATTTCCATGGGTTGTCTCTTTCCTACAAAAAATACTTACAAAAATGAGCTTATTATTTTACTTTCAATACAATTGCACTACCTCCAAGAATGACTATAGAACTAGTCTTAGGGATTGGAAATGTAGCCCTATTAAGGATTAATATAGTGACTAGACTAAGTTTTTGAAGCAAATGCATTACTCCCATAGTAGCTATATAACTAGTAGTAGGTATTGATGTTGCAACTTTGTTAGACATTAGACCTAAAAAAACACAAAAGAAATGATACTTATTAAAAAAATAATACAAAAAAAAAAAATCATTGTCAAAAAAAAATTAGGTGCATCAAAAATCAAAACCAAAAATGAAATTGTAAATGAAAGAGAGAGAAACCCCATCGAGAAGATAAAATATGACTAGTCTTCTTAGCATGTTTGGATCCTTGCCATGAGATACATGTATTCATGTTTGCATCATGACACTATCCTACATCTCTCATATAAGATATTATTTCTATGCACACTATGCACTTCTATGAGATCATACATTATCACTATTCAAGTATACTCTTTAAATAATTATATACACACTACATGGATTTTATATATTACTTGGCTCGTACTCTGAAAAATATGACATTCTCTTACTCTCCTAAAAAATAAAACATAAAATTATAAATATATTTGACAAGTAAGAAAGACTAAGTTTTTTATTTCTAAATCAAGGTTCATTCTCCTTTTAGGTATTTCTTATTCATCCATCTAAATCTATCTCCTTTATGATAATTTATTATGTAATAGAAGTGATTCTCTTGGAGTTTTCATATCTAATTAGTATCAATTCCTACATGTTTTAGTTAGCATTAATTCATTACTTACATGATGATGATCTATTATTTATAATTCTTATCCATTCACACTATTTCTAGAAAATTATATCATTAATAGTCTCATTTATTACTTGTCACAAGTCATAAAAGCTAAAAGGAAGAGAAAAAGAAAGAAAGAAAAAGTGCATGAAAATATGATGCACAAGAGGAATACTCAAAATTGAAATGTTTTCTATATATAATTATATTAAGTATACAACCACTAATGGTTATGTCAATGTTCTATACATCCATGACATCACCCACATCCATATCTATCCTTTACATGTCTCTATACCTTATGAATTGTCTTCCTTTGAGGAGGCTACTACACACTACTTTTTGTACCCTAAGAATCTATTCTAAGCTACTTGATCACCATCCTATGTTTCTCAGATCTTATATACAACCCAAATACCACTACATATACATGATCTAGTTGCTACCTTAAGGAATTTATCTCCCTCATATGCTCTTGTGTGTATATTATAATATTTACCATCATCCTTTAACTCTCATCATCCCATGCTAACCTAGACCTTAAGTACACAATGATCCCCTCATTATCTACCTGACTCATCCATCCAACCAAGGCCTTCTTCACATGAAAAGCTAGCATAAAACATCCCTATGCATACCCACCAACTAGGAAAATTCTAAAGATGAAAATATTATAATAGTCTTGGTTGGAATCAGAGTGAATCAGAGTGACCAACTAAGAGAGACCCCATGTGATCATGTTATACCACCCATCAAAGGTACTTGTATTTACATGTCATTTTAGTTATTCATCGTACATCGAGTCTAATATTAAAATCCACAAGTCAAAATTCAATGATTTAAGAGTTTACTTACCAAAATCATTAGGCATGGTACTAACATTCATGGAAATATGAGTCTCCTCATCCACCTTCTCCTTCTTCTTTTCCTCTAGGTCAAAATTATTCTTCATGGCTTATATTGTGATATCTACTCCATATTCTTGTTTGTATGCTCCTAACAACACCATCAAGTGCATCTTAACCTATCTATGTTATCTAGAAACCTATGACAATCACAAAATCCAAGGCATCATCCATTATAGAACAAAATCAAACTCATAAAGAAAAACATTTATAAAAACTTGACATTGTTTAACGCTTTAGACAAGAGCACCACCTTGCCAAACTAGAGTGGCAACACAATTGCCATAGCAATGATCTAGGGTTTTTCCTTTTTATAACAATGCCTGTTTCCTATAAAATATTTTAATTCCACCGCATGCCTTAATTCCCTCTCTCATTATGTTGTAAGGGCCTCACACTATGTATTTTTGTTTGTGCATTTTAGGGTTTCATATGATCACAAGATATTTGTCATGTCTTCCTCCTTATTCCCTCCTTTATGCCCATACTAAACATCATGGTAAGGACCTTTGTGCATTAGCTATTAGATCTAGGGGAAACCTCTTTTGACCTCTCTTCCCAACATATTTTATTCAAAATAGATACACTTCCTCATATGAAGTGGGGATATTTCAAGGATTTATTCATTTATTTTCTTGATCGTATGGTTTGTCAGATTGGTTAGGGTATATAGGCTTAAGAATTTGTTAGTGAAAAGTACTAGGTTTGAGTCTTGATATTGCCTATTTTTTCTATTCTAGGGTTAGATGGAAGCATGCATGTGCACATGTTGTAATGAGGAAAGTATCCTCCTTAAATGATAGGCTCCTCTAGCATAGTGATACTAATTCTAGTTTCTTGTGTCATGCCATTTACTCAACATAGGTCATAATTTTGATCCTTGTTGTCCTTGTTTTTTGGTGGTTCAACATTTGGGTGGAAGTGGTTTCTACTACCAAAATTATTGGTATGAGTGCTCAACTAGCATAGCTATCCTTGGGAACTTATCACTCAAGGGCTACTTGTTTGAGCCTCACTACTCCCTTGCTTGTTATTGACAAGATTAGGTTATTTTCTCAATTGATATGTACACTGACTTGGCACCTTAGAGAATAAAATCTAAAGTATTATATAAATAAGACATGTTTTCTAACCAAATCAAATCAAGCACCATTCATCTATTCCTCTAGCATATAGAAGCATACAAATGGCAAAATATAAGTAGGTGTAGTCAATAAAATTCATTGTACCACATGGCATATTCCTGTTAAATTTCATTGTTCTCAAAATTGGGTTATTCATATTTTTATTGTTTTGAAGCCTTAATAGGTAAAACTGTTAGAGGCCATAAATTTACATTCAAATATGTTATGAGCACCTTTTTTAGGTTGTATTATTTTTTGAGCTCTTTATAGTGGCGGTGTTTTTTTAAGGACTTTTAGAATAGAGGCAATGAATATGAATGTGATGGATCCCATGCCATATATCATCCATTTGAATAGGAAAACCAACATATGTTCAAGTTAAATTATTAGGCTATTCCAAAGTAAAATATTTTGGTGCATCTTAAAGAAGGCAACATATGTTCTTGATGAAGTAACTTGTTAGATTACATAGGAGGAGGGTATTGGTTTATTTTTGTTTTTGATTGAGATAGATTTTTATTTCCATATTAGATATGAAAGTGATCTCAACAAAATTTAGACCCAAGTTGTAGGACCTATTTAGTAAGATGAATACTACAAAATTCAATCACTTGAAGATGGAGGTTGTTACACTCAAAATGACAAATTTAAATAATGTTGAGGACTATATTAAGATATTTAAGGTATAAATAACAAATATTGCATATTTTGAAATTGTGAAGAAGAAGATCTAAAATGTGCTAAAATTAATTTCTAATGTCCCTAATTTTAAATTTTTGGACTAATGGTTTATTTTGTTTCTATATTTATAAAAGAGGATAATGATTTAATCCTTGGGATGCTCTCCTATCTTCTAGTTCATTTCTAGGCAGCTTAAAGGAATTATGGTCACTCTCATCATGAAGAATCCCATGCAAAGACTTTAAAATCAATTAAGGTGAAGATCAAACAATGGAATTGTTGGTCAAATATCTGCTCAATCAACAAAACTACATTTTTGCGCCCTAGATACGACCAACATTGAAAGGTCAAAGGAAATAAATGTCCTCTGTGCAAATATCCAGAGAGAGCTGGATCCCAAACTAAATCTTACACTGGTTGAAGACTAGAGTTACAAGGAAGAAATTAGAAAATGCGAAAAGATATGGGAAATATGGACACAAGCCAAATGCATAGGATTTGAGATAGAATAACATTAGGAAATTAACCCAAGCATGAAATATCATGTAATAAAAGAAAAGCAACATAATTTACTTGTAACTTGTAGGAATAGCCTTAAGAACAACACTCCATCACTGGTAATATTTAAATTCAAATGCAAAATTTAAAATTAATAGAAAATAAAGAGCATAAGCGTAAAATAGAAATGTATAAAGCAGAAGGAAATCACACAATATCACATGCAAATTAAGAAGCCTGGTATCTTCTATTGATGCAAAGAACTTGGAGAGTTTTCTCACAAAAATGTCTAACCTCTCCTACAATGGAAATATTATTAGTATTTATAGAGGTTTTCGCCCCTTTTCATTTAATGTGCTTACATACAAAATATCAGTTGATCAAAGATCAACAACATCAATTCTCTCCCTTGGTAATGGTGATGCTTGAATTAGATTATTCTTCAAGGAACAACAATCCAGTTTTAATGGGATGTTCTTGGGAAATCAGCAAAAATAGACGATAGAGAGAGTGTCCCAAGTGTCGGTGCATTGAGACTTGGCAACGTCACACAACAATCGATAGATTGAAAATTAAATCCTAGGTGCCATCACATTATCTCCTTCTTTACCTTGGAATATTACCCTTGCCGATTGAAATCAGTGAAATATAATTTTGCTTTGAAAAGGAATGAAGTCCACAAAATGTGCTTCGAAAATCATCAGGATCACACCGTATTAGAGGATGTAGCATTTAATCCTTGCAACATTTTGGATCGTGGATCTTGTTGCCCCAAGCATTCAATTTTATCATAGCAGCAATTATTTTTAATTTTCGAGCAAAAATGTTTTGATAACTACGTCATTCCATTTTAAATTGGTGATGAGTGTCGTTAATCTCATCATTTAATCTCAATGATTTATCAATACAAGGTGGTGTCCAAGGCTATCTACGATAGAATGTTAGGGCAAAGTACAATTCAAGCATTCAAATTTCAAGCAATTATTGGGTGAAATAGATTTGTTTTAGCCTTTTTGTGTCACACTAAACCTAATATGCAGAACGAAAAATTGCAAGAAATAAAAATAATTCTAAGTTCAGAAAATTAAATTTAACTACAATTGCATGAATTGAAATTGTTGAATTGAAATCTAATCTTCTTTCGCAGAATTGAAATAACAGAATTGAAATTGCTAAATTGAAATGTTGCTAAAATGAAATCCCAAATTACACTTGCAAAATTGAAACCTAGTTTACTCTTGTAGAATGGAAGTGATGCTTGGAAATGAAACACCTATCAATGCCCTGCCACAAAAGGTCATCAAGCTTCTGCTATAGGAATTGACAACAAAATGAAATATGTTGGAAATTGAAAGCCACTGAAACATAAAAATAACATAACATGGAAAGCAAATGAAACAAGAAATAAATGTTTAATCTAATTTGTCAGCTGACACACACATAAATGTTATACACAAACATAATAGAAAACATAAATCACATAATACAAAATAAAAACAAGAAAATGAAATCTGACAAGCAATCTATTAATTATGCTGTAGCAAAATTACAGATTAAAACTTGCCATAAAATCCCTCCTTCTAGATCTAAAAGTGGGCCCATACTTCCTGATATAGAAGGAGGTGAAAAAAACTCCTTAACTAATTTAAAATCAAAACAAAACCTGACAAAAGAACTATAATTTATTACTCTGAAAATGGCATTACAGTTCTGCTACTATAGACTGTTACAAAGCTGAAAACTATTTATTTTTCTATTACTTATTCTCCTTAAGCTCAACCGACATGGGAGCTATCCTTTTATATATGCATAATATTTATTTACAAACAGAAAATATAATATTTCTATCCTACAAATCAATTCCTATTATGCTGTAGCATTTTTTGGTTTTATCCTAGAAGAGCATCAATTGATCTTTTCCCATGAATGGTGGCTTTTGGATGGCAAGGACAACAAAGATAGTTGGAGGATATTTTCCCTTAACCTTCTCAACTTTCTTTTCATTTTTCCACCATCAAAAAATAATCAAAAAGTAAAAAAGTACTTTTTGCTGTCAATCCGAAGATAACTGGCTCAATCCAAAGAAATTGCATTTTGTCAATCTGAAGATGTATGCTTAATCCAAAGATCTTCGGATTGACTAACTATGTGGTCTTCAAGTTATCTCAGTTGTTTTTCTCAGGCGGGTTATCTCTCAATAACTGATTGCAATAGCTTTTATCCTTATCCATGTGTGAATTCCATGCCTTGCCATTCAATGTCAACTTGCTGGAATTTGTATGGAAAATCTTGTTTTTCTAGTTGTCAAAACATGCCCAACTACCCTTTTGGAGTGCTCATAAATTGTTCCTCATAACTCCAATGTATATAAAATTGTATCCACGTGTTCTTGGTTGTATTAACTACACTTGGTTTAATTTTCAACTCTTAAATCTTCAAGAGTTGCTTCCAGCATCACTGTCAAGTTGACCTCTAATACATATTTTCACCAAAATTTCCAACTGTCAAAAAGTGTGAAACTATCATTTTGTAGGCCCCATAACTTCCTTATTACTTGTCCATATGCCTTAAAATTTGGGTCATGTGTTCTCTGTATTATGAAGTACCATTGGTATGAATTTGGTACCTTAAATAACTATGTATCATTCCCAGTAGATTTTCCAATGTCACCATTAATGCAGTTTTGTACCTGTTAACAACTCTAGAAAAGACTAAGACATGAACATGATGAAACCTTCATAACTTTTTATCTACAGCTCAGATTGACTTGCTTCAAAAAACAAAGTTGTATTTCTTGATAAGAGAAATATTTTCATGCCATCACAATGTAATTTTATTGCAATTTTTATTTGCTACTTAATCAAGCAAAAGTAGTCACAAAATGTTGAAAATAGTCAAAAACAAAGATATAATGCTCCTAACATAAATTCATGCAAACACTTAACAAATATATATTCTAATCAACTATTTGGCATTTAAATTAATAATATGATAGTTATTATATGCCAAACATAGTGTAAAAATGAGGTATTTTCAGGCCTCATCATCCCCCCAGCTTTAACTGATGCATGCCCTCATGCATCCTAGTAGGCCATAGTAATATGCTGGTTTTATCCTTGTGAAAAATATCCTTTGCCACCTGCTACCTGAGAAATTTCTTGTTGTTGCACTACACTAAGCATTTTTCAATTTAAGCACGAGTATTTCATTTTTCTACAACCTTGAAAAAAAATTTCAATCAATTTTATTCAATTTTTTTTTTTATTCAATTTTTTTTTCTTTTCTTGCATATCTTTTTTTTCATTTGAAACTTGCAACTTTTTTACTTTTGCACTTTCATCCTTCAATATTGCAATTTCTGCAATTACTGCAATTTTAACTCTTTTTCTGCCCTTGTACAAGTTTTAGTGTTGCAAGGTACCTCTTAAAGACTTGGTATCATGTGACTCATATTTCAATAGCTTTATTGTGGAACCATATTTGGCAGATGCACTACTACTGGTGGAATTTTCTGTTCTTAACAATATTTTAGCTTGAATGCCTATTCTTGTTGTTTGCACCTTTTGAATAAAATTGATAAAATTTTGATTTTGAAACTTTTTGGAGGGATGTACTACTTGTGGTGAGATGATTTTGAGATCTAGGAACCTTAATATTTGATGTGCCCTACTATTTTTGCTATTCTACAACATTTTTAGCAATTCTGGTATAGTTTCTGCTCATTTTGAAGATATCCTTCTCATTTCGAAGATATCCTGCTTATTCTGAAGATGCATCAAAAAATGCAGAAATGACCTCATATGAAAAATTTAGCTACAGATTCTATTGAGGGCCCATATATAGTGTGTATAAGCCTTCTATAACATCAAAAATCCCCTCTCTATCCTTTTGTTTAGATGTTATTCTTCATTTTGTATATTGCTACTTTATTGCAACAGTAGTAAAACTGAATCTGTAGGCGCATTTTTCAGATTTTATTCCTCAAATTTATGAGCCAATTGTGAGATATACTTGCAGTCCTACTTCTGAAACTTGCCCTACTAATTGAGATAGAATTTATGCCATGTCTGTCCCAAAATCAGGTTTTTGTACAATTTTGAAATTCTCATGCAACTAAGGGCAAAAGGGGGTGTTTCTTGACATTTTGATCATGTTTCATTTTCAACTTACCAATATTGTATGAATAGTTTATGCCAAATACCGATTATCATACATTAAATGCTAAATGCTTACTATGACTTAAATGCAAGAAACACATACCTTACTATCCTAAAAATTAATCATGCACCTTACAACCTGCTTCTGATGATTGTTAGCAAGCTATCTAAAAACATAAATATACCCATGAGCAGTGTGAGATTTGTACAATTGTGGAAAAATGATGGGTGGATCAACAAGGCAATGCATACCGAAAAACCAGTTTTCATGCAAGCCAACTCAAAAGTGCCTCAAGGAGGTTTTCACTACTGAATTATTCTTTTTTTTTCATTTTTTTTTCGTCAGAAGAGGCTTCCATTTCTGGTTTTCAACAAACTTCTATCATTTTTTTGTTCTTTTTTCTTCTTTTTTTCAAGTTCCTCAATAAAAAAGTATCTCTCATGAGGCTACAATGAGAGAGAACGTCTCTCACTCTTATTTGGAAAATAATAAATCCTTATTCTGCAAAAACATGTCAATCTTTGTATGAAAACACCATCTTTTTCTGTTGAAATCTGTAACAATGATGCAACCTTCCTTTCTAGATGAGCGGTAAGAATCTTCTTATGTCATCATTTAACTCCTTATTACTATAAATGAAGTGTCGACTTCATTGTTCCTCCTCCATGCTAAAATTGATTCTTATCCTCATGTACCCCCATTTTGTGGGACATGCCTTTTGCTGATTTTTTTTCTCTCTTTTTCCTCTTTTCTTTTTTTTTTCTCTCTTTTTCAAATTTTCTCTTGTCTTTCTTGTGCCCATGAAGGAAGTTCACAAGCAAGCAATATTATTCTTTTTTTTTTCTTTTCTTGTATTTCTCTTTTTTTTGTCAAACTTTTATCATCACTTTGAATCTAACATTGAAGAGAAATTCTCCTCCATTATGTGTATATCCAATTGTTCACCTCAAGAACTCCTCCTTAGTTAATGGTGCATGGTATACCCAAAAACAATATTCATTCACCACTAAATTCCTCTATGAATCACCAACGAAAGAAAGAAACATTGCTTCATAGCTGAAAATTTCTTCAATCAAGTGTTTGTCCATGCCTCCTAATCTGCAAAATCTTGTCAATCTATACTTGAAATAATTCAATGCCAATTCTCAAGTATGTTAAGTGTATACATCAATATGAAATATTGACATACCCTTGTAATTCCATGCAAAGGGATTGAAATATTGTTTCAAAATAGCAAACAATTTTGCTTTTTGTTCATAAGTCAACCGACCAATAATGTTCAAGAATTTCCTTGGTTGTACTTCAGTTTGTTTTATTCTTAGGAGGACAAAATTCATCCTTAATGGAAGTAAATTTTCTATGTTAGATTTTCTAGTTTTTCTCTTTTATCCAAAGTTGATTTCTGTGTCTGGACTAAAGGGTTTTTGTGTATCTCTATTGACTTTTATATCTTCAAGCTCAGGTAAGTTCTTGTTTGAGCATAGTTGGATGTTGCTGTAGTCAATAACATTTCTTGCAACTTTAATTTTTTTTTTACCAGATTCAACTACATAGACAGGGGATGCCTATCCTGTATTATTCAGACTAATCGCAGGTTGAGCTAAAAAAGAAATATTTTTGGTTTGCACAATAAGAAAAAAAGTATACAACTTTAGCAGATCAACTACTTGTCAGGTAGGATCACCTCTAATGAGATCAACTATTGTCTGTGTAGGCTAAGAATTGCTAGGTTGTGGTTTAGCACGGTAAAATCCTAACAATATTTAAGTAATAATGGAAAACTCCTATTTTGATTGTGCAAAAGTTTTATGATTTTTTTTTAATATATTCAGCTTACATAAACAGGGGTTGCTTATCCTGTATTATTCATATTAGCCACAGGTTGGGCTGAAGGTGGTCGTTGATTTACTTGCCTTGTTTGTTGTTGTTGGGATCTCTCTTTGAGAAGAATTCAGCCTAGGTAATCGATTTTACATATCTAAGTTGTGGAAGTAAATGGCATTCATCAGTGATATGTCCCTATGAACAAATGCTATAGGTAGTTGATATGGCTATTTTGTTCAAGGGATAGTCTTGTATATCTACCATGATATCTTTCCAACACCTAGTACAAATTTTTTTATACTACCCTGATGATATGGATATAAAAAGGGTAGTACTAGCAGATGGCTCTTCTAAATATTTTAAGAGATCTTATGTTTCTTGATAATGAGGATGATGAATTATTTTAATTTTTATCAAGAATTTCAAACATAGGTAATTTAACCCCAAAGTGTGAAGATCACCTCCCTGTGGTTGCTTATTTTCTAAATGGACTGAAATGCAACTATCAATAATTATTATTTATACTAGCTATTACATTCAAATTTTACTTTGAATTTCATAACTTAGCACAATAATAATTATTTGACTGCTTTTACCCTCTAACAACACCATGATCCTCAGCAATAGTGCCAAAATGATGAGTGTCATTAATCTCATCATTTAATCTCAATTATTTATCAATTCGGGGTGGTGTCTAAGGCTATCTACGATAGAAGGTTAGGGCATAGTATAATTCAAGCATTCATATTTCAAGCAATTATTGGGTGAAACAGATTTGGTTTAGCCTTTTGGTGTCACACTAAACCTAATCTACAGAACATAAACTTGCAAGAAATAAAAACTAATTCTAAGTTCAGAAAATTAAATTTAACTACAATTGCATGAATTAAAATTGCTGAATTGAAATATAATCTACTTTTGCAGAATTGAAATAACATAATTGAAATTTCTAAATTGAAATATTGCTGAAATGAAATCCTAAATTACACTTGCAAAATTGAAACCTAGTTTACTCTTGCAGAATGGAAGTTATGCTTGGAAATGAAACATCTGTCAATGCCCTGCCACAAAAGGTCGTCAAGCTTCTGTTATAGGAATTGACAGTAAAATGAAATCTGCTAGAAATTGAAAGCTACTGAAACATAAAAATAACAGAACATGGAAAGCAAAGGAAACAAAAAATAAATGTTTAATCTAATTTGTCAGCTGACACACACATAAATGTTATACACAAACATAATATAAAACATCAATCACATAATACAAAATAAAAACAAGAAAATGAAATATGGCAAGTAATCTATTAATTCTGGTGCAACAAAATTATAGATTAAAACCTGCCATAAAATCCCTCCTTCTAGATCTGAAAGTGGGCCCATACTTACTAATCTACAAGGAGGTGAAAAACACTCCTTAACTAATTTAAAATCAGAACAAAATCTGACAAAAGAACTGTAATTTATTACTCTGAAAATGGCATTATAGTTCTGCTGCTACAAACTATTACAAAGCTAAAAAATATCTATTTTTCTATTACTTATTCTCCTTAAGCTCAACCGACATGGGAGCTATCCTTTTATATATGCATAAGATTTATTTACAAACAGAAAATATATTATTTCTATCCTGCAGATCAATTCCTATTATGCTGCAGCATTTTTTGGTTTTATCCTAGAAGAGGCTCAATTGATCTTTTTCCATGAATGGTGGCTTTTAGATGGCAAAGACAGTTGGCGGATATTTTCCCTTAACCTTCTCAACCTCATTTCCATTTTTCCATCGTAAGAAAACAATCAAAAAGTCAAAAATTACTTTTTTCTGTCAATCCAAAGATAACTGGCTCAATTCGAAGAAACTGTATTCTGTCAATCCGAAGATGTCTGCTCAATCCGAAGATCTTCGGATTGACTAACTGTGTGGTCTTCAAGTTATCTCAACTGCTTTTCTCAGGCGGGTTATCTCTCAAGAATTTATTGCAATAGATTTTATCCTTCTCCATGTGTGAATTCTATGCCTTGCCATTCAATGTCAACTTGCTAGAATTTGTATGGAAAATCCTATTTTTCCAGCTGTCAAAACATGCCCAACTACCCTTTTGAAGTGCTCATAAATTGTTTCTCATAACTCCAATGTATATCAAATTGTATCCACATGTTCTTGGTCGTATTAACTACACTTGGTTCAATTTTCAGCTCTTAAATCTTCAGGAGTTGCTTCCAGCATCACTGTCAAGTTGACCTCTAACACAGATTTTCACCAATATTTCTAGCTGCCAAAAAGTGTGAAACTGTCATTTTGCAGGCCCCACAAATTCCTGATTACTTGTCCATATGCCTTAAAATTTTGGTCATGTGTTCTTTGTACTATTAAGTACCATTGGTATGAATTTGATAACTTAACTCACTTTGGATCATTCCCAGTAGATTTTCCAATGTCACCATTAATGCAGATTTGTACCTGTTAACAACTCTAGAAAAGACTAAGGCATGAACATGATGAAACCTTCATAACTTTTTATCTACAGCTCAGATTGACTTGCTTAAAAAAGAAAAGTTGTAGTTCTTTATAAGAGGAATCTGTTCATGCCATCACAATGTAATTTTATTGCATTTTTTATTTGATACTTAATCAAGCAAAAGCAGTCACAAAATGGTGAAAATAGTCAAAAACAGAGATATAATTCTCCTAACATAAAATTATGCAAACACTTAACAAATATATATTCTAATAAAATATTTGGCATTTAACTTAATAATATGACAGTTTTTATATGTCAAACATAGTGTAAAAATAAGGCATTTTCAGGCCTCATCAATTGGCATTCGCCTTTAGAAGGGGCGAAACTAAGTTTTGCCTTCCCTTTTAGGAGATCATAATTGCATTCGCCCCTAAACCTTAAAACACTTTCACCCCTTAACTGGGCAATTTCACCTCTGAAAATGCTTTTGCCCATCAATTTCACCCCTAAGGTGCTTTCGTCCATTGATTTAGCCCCTAAGGTACTTTCACCCATTAATTTCACCCCTGAGGTGCTTTCGACCATTGTTTTCGCCCCTGAGATACTTTCACCCATTAATTTCACTCCTGAGATGCTTTTGCCCATAAATTTCATCCTTGATAAGGGCAAAAATGATTTTTGCCCCTCTTGAGGGGCGACTTTGACTTTGACTACGCCCAACAATTTCTTCCTTCTATTTTCGCCTCGAAGATTGATTTTTGGTGATAAAGCTTCTCGGAGCCATAACTTTTGATCTGTTCACCTGATTGGCTATTGTAATATATTGTTGGAAAGTTTGAGAAAAGATATATCACAAAAAATATATCTAAATATGATTTCATCCAATTTTCCTTTCACTACTGGACGTACTTCACTTGATGAATTTAAAATTTTATTTTTTAGTGGCAAAAATACCAACACTTTTTGCAGCTCACGGGGTATTCAGCTTGTTTGGATGCAATCGATCCTAGGACCTTTATCCATTGGGAAACAGAGTCACAAATGTCTACTGCATTAAACTATTTACTACTTGCATCAGATTCTTCTTGCATTGCTTGATATTGTTCATTCACCTGTTTGTATTTTTACCTCATGCGAGGCACTTCACCAATCTCGGCTAATTTTCTCTGCTTCAAGGTGCTCTAGCAAGACTTTGATTTTTGATGCCAATGACTCCTCTAATCCAAAAATAAAACAAAAAAAGGAATAGAGGCTAGTGAGGGTTTGGCTCAATAGAAGGAGCATAAATGGATGGGGCCATGGTTACACTCACCCTTGATGAGGTTGGTATACTCACAACGACGATGGAATTAATGGGGATGAAAGATGAGGTAGATGATGGTGGAACAAAAAATGAGTTAGGGGTAGAGGCAAACAAACTAGAAGCTGAAGGAATGGAGGAAATAGGAATGGTGGAAGGAGCAATGATGACTAATAACTAATGAAGATAAAATGCATACCTACGGGCTTTGACACCATGCCCTCAACACTTTATTTATCAACCGACCTATTTACAATATTTACACAAATTTTTTTGACATGATTGGCATGCTGCTACCACAAACCTAGCTTTGGGTGCTTATCCGGTGAATCTCCAGTGTTGGGACCAGATATGATTGTACTTCAGGCAATATTTGAATTTTGGCTATCCTCTTCCCAAAGTTTTCCAGGTTGCAAGCCAACTACAATGTGGCAGGTTATCATGCATACCAACACTTATACAATTACTGAATAATATGGCAAAAATATTTACCATATGGGAGCCTTCTTCGAGTATCGATTGCAGTGATGGCTAGAACCAATGTTGCCACTTTTTAGAGTCTATTGGCTACAAGAGCTTGGGCACATGCTCCTCTAACCCCTTAGTGTGACAACAATATTTTTATGATGATAGCCCTTATGTCAATATCTCCTCAAGATCAACCTCCTGATGAGCTATGTTTATTAGGTCTCGACCATGTATTTGCATGCTATGCTCAAGGATACAAAAAGGGTACAAAATTGTGCCCTCTTCATGCTCAGAGCTTATTGTTAAACACTTCTCCACTTCTCGATCGTTCTCCTGAAGAAATTTTCAAGCTACCATATTGTTCATTATTGGGGAAATGCTTGCATATTTCGTCTGTCGGTGTTAGGAGATATTAATCCCTTCTTGCTTCATCTCCTGATGGAAACTGTAAGTAACCATACTGTTCATTGTTGGAGTAGTGCTTGCATATTCCCTTTGTTGGCACTAGATGAGAATCACCTCTTGTGCTCATTGTGTTTCAGGTATCCGCATAGTTTTGAGGATCTTCCATTGTGAATATTACACAAGACACATGGGAACAACAACTGCCAGAGAGTGATGGAATGGTAATTTCTCTCCACTATATTTTTCTTGATTGGAGCATGAGATTCTCTTCTTGTATTGCTTCTTAAAATATTTGAGAGAATCTATGTTCCCCATATTACAACAGTAAGAGGATTATGTCTGGGTGGAAGGCCCGAATATAGTAGATCAAGGCATCCTCGATCAAGAGATCTAGATATTCAGCTCAACAGAGTTGCTAGGTGATTTTCCAGATGAAGGTAAGCTTGAGATTCACCAAACCTGGGCTCCCTTAAAATACAGAGAATGTGAGTCCCATCGGGTATGCCAAAAAATATTGATCAAATATCTGTCCAATCAACAAAACTGCATTTGTGCACCCTAGATATGACCAACATTGAAAATTTGAAGGAAATAAATGTCCTTCATGCAAATATCCAAAGAGGGTTGGCCCCCAAACTAAATATTACATTGGTTGAAGACTAGAGTTACAAGAAAGAAATTAGAAAATGCGGAAAGAGATGGGAAATATGGCCACAGGTCGAATGCGTATGATTTAAGATAGACTAATAGCAATAAATTCACCTAAGCATGAAATAGCATGTAATAAAAGAAAAGCAATAGAATTTACTTGTAAAATTACAGGAAAAACCTTCAGAAAAACACTCCAGCACTCACTCTCTCACCGAAAATATTTAAATTCAGATGCAAAATTTAAATTTAACAAAAAATAAAGAGCACAAGTGTAAAATAGAAGTGTATAAATCATAAGGAAATCACACAATATCACATGCAAATTCAGAAGACTGGTATCCTCTATTGATGTAGAGAACTTGGAGAGTTTTCTCACAAAAATGTCTAACCTCTCCTACAATAGAAATTTGACTAGTATTTATAGAGGTTTTTGCCTTTTTTCATTTAATGAGCTTACAAACAAAATATCGGTTGGTCAAAGATCAGCAACATCAATTCTCTCCCTTGGTAATGGCGATGCTCGAATTAGATTATTCTTCAAGGGACAACAATCCAGTCTTCATGGGATGCGCTTGGGAAATCGACAAAAATGGACGATAGAGTGTCCTAAGTGTCGGTGCATTGAGACTCGACAATGTCACATGAAAATCGATAGCTTGAAAATTAAATCTTAGGTGCCATCACATTCTTTCCTTATTTACCTTGGAATCTTACCCTTACCGATTGAAATCAGTGAAATATAATTTTGCTTTGAAAAGGAATGAAGTCCACGGAAGGCGCTTTGAAAATCATCAAGATCACACCGGATTGGAGGATGTAGCATTTAATCCTTGCAAAAATTTTGGATCGTGGCTCTTGCTACCCCAAGCATTCAATTTTATCATAGCAATAATTGTTTTTTATTTTCGGGTAAAAATGTTTTCGTAACTGCGTCATTTCCTTTTAAATTGACATTCACCTTCATAAGGGGCAAAACTGAGTTTCACCTTCCCTTTTAGGTGATCATAATTGCATTCACCCCTAAACCTTAAAATGCTTTCGCCCCTTAACTGGGTAATTTCACCTCTGAAAATGCTTTCACCCATAAATTTCACCCTTGAGGTGCTTTCACCCGTTGATTTCGCCCCTGAGGTGCTTTCACCCATTAATTTTGCCCCTGAGATGCTTTCACCCTTGATGTGCTTTCACATATTTATTTCACCCCTGAGATGATTTCGCCCATTAATTTCACCCCTGAGATGCTTTCACCCATTAATTTCGCCCCTAAGATGATTTCGCCCATCAATTTCACGCCTGAGTATGGCGAAAAATGATTTTTTCCTCCTGAGGGGCGCCTTTGACTTTGACTGCGCCCAACAATTTATTCCTTCTATTTTCACCTCGAAGATTGATTTTTGGTGATAAAGCTTCCCAAAGCCATAACTTTTGATCCATTCACCCAATTGGCTATTGTAATATATCGTTGGAAAGCTTGAGAAAAGATCTATCACAAAAAAAAATCTAAATATCATTTCATCCAATTTTCCTTTCACTACTAGACATACTTCACTTGATAAATTTAAAAAAAAATAGTGTGTAAAAAATGCCAACAGGAATGAGATTCAAAGTCATTAAAAGAAGCCAAAACCTTCTTGTGGATACTATAAGCAGGAAGGTCATCCTACCAAAATTTGTCTTGTAATATTATAAAAGATTACAACAAAGTTTAAGATGATTGGAGGTCTCCTATAGTATGATGAGGGAGATTTTATGGATACTCTTATCAAAGTGGATTGACAAAGTATAACTTCCATTATGGGGAGTAATTCTAATGGGATATCTGTGTGATTAGGGTTTTGAGTTTTCTCTTAGCGTGTAATTTTAGTTTTAGTTTAATCATAATGGTAAAAACTAAAATTTGAAAAAATCTACAGAACTTCGTATCATCAACAAAAATATTAATAAAATTAGTTTTTGTGGGATATCTATGTGTTTAGGGTTTTTGAGCTCTTTATAGTGGCAGTATTTTTTTAAGGACTTTTAGAGTGGATGCGATGAATATGAATGTGATGGATCTTATGCCATATATCATCCATTTGAATAGGAAAACCAACATATGTTCAAGTTAAATGATTAGGCTATTCCAGAGTAAAATCCTTTGATGCATCTTCAAGAAGGAAACATATGTTCTTGATGAAGTAATTTGTTAGCTTACATAGGAGGAGGGTATTGGTTTATTTTTATTTTTGATTAAGATAGATTTTTATTTCCATTTCAGAGATGAAAGGGATCTCAACAAAATTTGTACCCAAGTTGTAGGACCTATTTAGTAATATGAATACTACAAAAGTCAATCACTTGAAGATGGAGGTTGTTACACTCAAAATGACAAATTTCAATAATCTTGAGGACTATATTAAGATATTTAAGGTATAAAGAGCAAATATTACATCTTTTGAAATTATGAAGAAGATCTAAAATGTGCTAAAATTACTTTCTAATGTTCCCAATTTTAAATTTTTGGACTAATGGTTTATTTTGTTTCTATATTTATAAAAGAGGATAATGATTTCATCCTTGAGATGCTCCTCTCTCTTCTAGTTCATTTCTAGGCAGCTTAAAGGAATTATGGTCACTCTCATCATGAGGAATCCCATGCAAAGACTTTTAAATCAATTAAGGTGAAGATCAAATAATTGAATGATATTCAAAGTCATTAAAAGAAGCCAAAACCTTCTTGTGGATACTATAAGCAGGAAGGTCATCCTACCAAAAATTGTCTTGTAAGATTATAAAATATTACAACAAAGTTTAAGATGATTGGAGGTCTTCTATAGGATGATGAGGGAGATTTTATGGATCCTCTTATCAAAGTGGATTGACAAAGTATAACTTCCATTATGGGGAGTAATTCTAATATCTTCTCTCCTTGGTTCCTCAATTCAAATTACAAGGAGTGTTGAGTTGTGTAATATTTCCTCATGGTCAAGGTCAATATTGTATAATATGCACACTCATAAGATAAAATTGTATATTTGAGATGAGGTTTATTATTAGCCTATAGGTTGTAATTAAATTTATTTCCAAATATTAATATTTATTGATTAAGGGTCATATATAATCAATATATTATTAATAGATGCATTCATACACCTCTTCCACCCAATCCATTGTATTGATGTGTGATCATTTTTGGGTTCCTAAGGACATCATCCCAAGCTTATGTTTCTTATCATTTTTTTGCTTTGTATTTATTTATGTTATAATATTTGAGTAATGTGTTGTATTTAGTTAATTCAATCATTTGAATCATTATTTCTCCTTTAATATCTACTACTTTGATTGAAACTATACAAATACCATATCATCCACTTCAAACTTCATTTTTATTTTTATTTTGTATCGACCTACTTGTTGGACTTTATTTGAGATGTAAATTTGAGCTTGCTTAGCCATGTATGAACCTTCATTTATTTTCCAAATTCAAACTATAAAATTTTCATCTATAGGTGAAAGGAGGATCTTTTGAAATTTTAAAAAAATGAAAGGACAAAATTATATTGTCATCCATTTTCGACAAAGGGTTATATCCGCTGCTTCATAAATTTCACCTTCATATATTAATATTTTTTCATTTTTATTGACAACACATATAATGAGTATTGAACCTCATTCCTAATATCACTAGTAAAGATGAAATATATATCTTAGCTCCTCCTTTTATGTAAGATCAAATCTTACATATCCATTTCTACATTCTCTTGATATATTTTTTTTGTTATAAGGATATGAAGATTGACTTAAATTTGATATAATTTTTTTATAAAAGAAAAAGAAAAGAACACTTGAGGTACCTTAAGACCTAAGGTAGATTCAAATCAACAAATCCAAACAAGAAAACATAGAAGCCAAGGATGAATTTATAATACACTTGATAAAATAATAACATAGATTAGACAAAGATAAATATTCTTGATCCATGTTAGGAAAAAAATTTCAAGAAAATATCTCATCTTTCTTGAGCCATATCCTTGTGAAGGGTTTTCTAATTTAGATTATTCTTGGACCAATTTGTGCAAAATTTGAAGAGCTTTAAAATGAGTGGTAATATGAAGGAATCCAAGCACTATTGAGAGATACAACCATATGAAGTCAATTATCTGGAACAAGGACAATGATAATTTTTAGAAATTGCAAAATTCAAAATTACATATATCTCTATCAATTAGGGTAAGCAAATTAGTTGCAATTTAATTTATTTTTGAAGAAAATCTACAAAAATATTTGTTGGTATCAAGGAATAGAGGAGATTTCAAAAAAACATTGAAAAGCCCTAGTTTTTTTCCAAAACCCTAGCTACTTTTGAAATGCTTTGGGGGTTGGGATCATGGAGTTACCAAATTTCATTGGAAACAATGACGTTGATGCACAAAAATGTTAGATGAAGTTTAGATCTCTATATTTTAGTGACCATTTTTGGTCATACCAACTTATCAAAATTTTAAGAGAGGAAGCTTATGATTGGTGGGAAAGTTTTTCTAAGGAAAAGAATTATAGTTACACTTAGGATGAAATGGAGCATGCATTCTTGAGTCAGTGGGACCCATATAAAAAGATAGCTATTTTGAAGGTCACCATCAAAAGATATGAAGAAGAAATAAAAAGGCTTAAAAGGGAACTGAAACAAATGAATAAATAGGATATAATAGAAGAAAAAAAATACAGATGATAATTTGTAAGTTTATGGTTGCATTCATAAAGAAAAGTTTAAGAAGCAAGGATCCAAGGAGAAGTAAGAAATAGTTATGGTAGGAAAACAAGTTGAAGAACCAATAGAAAATTCAAAAGTTAAATTTATAGTAGCAACAACAATAGAGTCTATTAAGGCAACAACAACAAAGTCCAAGAACGCCTTGTCATAAGTGCACATGGATGCACCAAAATAAGAGCATAAGAGAGAAATTTGTGAAGACAAATTTAAAATAAAGAAACAAATTCAAGAAGAATCAAAGGAAACAGATGTTTGGTTAAGGTTGTAGCATATTGGCACCCACACCACCTTGAGCGGCAATAATCTTGGAGGTATGGCTTAAGGCATTAGTATTATAGATATACATAGAGTCATAAAGGCATCAAGTATGACAATGTTTGGCAAAAAAAAACATAATAATTATAAATTTCAAAGGGGTGTAACAATATCAAGGAACAACAGGACCACCCGTTCGAAATAGAGCAATAGAAGTATGAAGCCAATAGAGTAGTTATGGATATTCAAGTTGCAAGTTGCATAATGGCAGCTTGGCATCATCAAAGACCACTACTAATCAAGATTTCACTTAGATGAATGGATGAACAAGATTAAAAAATGTGAAGAAGAAGGATGTTGAATATTTATATTTACAAAAAAATTTGAAAGAGGACCCAAAAAATAAATATAAAAAATTTAAACATTTTATATATATAAAAAAAAGATGTAAATATATAGCTAAATCTCAATTAAGATGAGAATTAAATATACTTATAAACTCTAAAACTCTAAAAAAAAGTTGTAATTTATTAAAAATAAAGAATCCAAATACAATATTTTTTTTTCAAGCCAAAAAAACATAGAGTAGATTTTTATAATTATTCATACTCACGAAAGGAAGAAAACATCTTTGCATTTAAAATTTTCATGATGTCGACATTATGTTATCTACATCGAAAACATAATTACTAAATAAAAAACTATAAATATTGGACGCGTGAAATAAAAGTACAAAACTTATAATTTAATTACAGTAGAAAAAACACTTTTTTTTTTATTATTATAAATTTTATGATCAAATTAAATATAAGTGGAAAACATACTATTATATTTACAAACAAACTACCTCAAAATTTGAATTTAAGTATCTTATTTATAAATACCTTTATTATTATATTAAATACAAGTTGAGAAACATATACATTCTCGCCCTTGCGCATCAAAATGTTTCAGCTCGCTCAAGAACAGCAAGGATTCCGCCTCCCTCACGGAAGTAATTCGATGCCTCCGACGCCCTCTCCGCTACCCTCGCAGCAAATCTCTCAAACAGTGGATTCACCACTTCTCCCCCAAAATGAGAAGAAACCAGCCCCTCCATAATAGCTCGGAACATATTGGCAGCCATCCTCCCAAAAGCGCTTCGATTGTCCTCTGTCTCCATATCCATGTTAGCTTGCTGGGAATCCTCTACCGCTTTCAAGAATTCAATCTTTTTAGCTATGAATGAACCCTCTTTCTCCACCTCGGATCTCAACTCGTCCACAGAAGGAGCAAAGTATGGAAGGTTGAATGAATCCCTCTTTTCCTCCTCTATGGCCCCCTGGGAGACCATGTCATGGAAGGCGGCATTCAGAATATCTCCCATGGTGCTTCTCGCGCCTTGGTCTCTCGGATCACGCGAGGCGCGGCCTACCAAGAAGAGAAACATTCGCCCTCCGACAATGACTTCCTCTGCACGCGCTCTGAGGAAAGAGTTGAAATCTTTGCAGAATTGACGCACGTATGCCTCTGCAACCTCCTCTGGAAATCTCTTTGGATATGACAACCGTCGGGCCATTCCAGCATCTCGAATTTTTATCTTCAATTTCTGCGGGGACCTGCATGCTTATTGTCAGCTTTTAGATTTCGGATTTTTCAAAAATGCGTACTAATTTTTTGAATATTTTAGCAAGAAACGATGGATTCGGTAATAGACAATAGACAAGGATATATATATTTTGGTTAAATTGGATTGTTGGTTTTGATCACACTTTTTAGTGACTCATAAGTCTTAGGAATTAAACTAGAAAGTTGCTCCCATCAAACTTATTTCGCCTCAGGTGTGAAGGGGATCAGGGTACGTGGGCTGCTCCCATCAAACCTATTCCACCTCCTGCGACTCCCATCAAACCTATTCCACCTCCCGCCTGAAGGGGACCACCATACTTTGACACTGCTCCCATCAAACCTATTCCACCTCCGGGGTGAAGGGGACCACCATACTTTGGCACTGCTCCTATCAAACCTATTTTGCCCCCGAAGTGAAGGGGACCACCTTACGCAGGCTGCTCCCATCAAACCTATTCCGTCTCCGAGGTGATGGAGACGACCTTGGGCTACTCCCATCAAACCTATTCCACCTCTGACCTGAAGGGGACCACCTTATTTTGACAAGACTCAAAGGATTCAAAATTCAGATCAGACTATTACCTTTGAAAACAGGCTGCCCCCTTGATCTTGAATATCTTCTTACTAAATATTTTACCAAATAAACCGTTACTAATCCATCTAACCCTCAAAAACATAAACAAAAATATATTACTGAATCAATTTGAAGAGCATTTTAATAGTATGTAGAATTTTTACTTTGCGTATTAATTAAAATAAACGTGAGAACCTAGAAAAATAAGAAAATAATGAACCAAATGTAAAGTACTTAAAACTTTCAGAGAAAAATCTTTTACGTGAATGTTTTAAACCTTTAGATTCAAGACTTCTAAAAGCTTTCCTACCAACTTTCAGGTCATGCAAACTGATTTAAAAACAATAACAATTTCTATAAAGACATTAAATTCGCTTAGATCAAACTCACAGACAAATGACGCAACAAATGCCAAGGCAAAAGGGCTAAAGATAAATTAATTGTACAATCAATCCGCCCATAACTGTTGATTAGTTGCTTGTTCCTTTTATATGTTTTCAGCGGCCGTGGAGTAAGCCGCATCTGAGATTAGGGCGTTAGCGTTAGTTTAATCTTGATGGTCAAAACTAAAAACTGAGAATTTACAGAACTTCATACCATTAAAAAAAATACAAATAAAATTATTTTGAGTGAAATATCTAGATGATTAGAATTTTGAACTTTCGTTTGAAAAATCGAGATTCAAACCATCTTAAAAAATAATATATAAAACCTAAAATCAAACCACTTTAAAACGTGATGTGTACTTATATGTGAGTGAGCTTACCAAAAAAATAAATAAGTAAAATCCGACAACTTTTAACATACTCTTGAAAGCCAGTGTAAGCTGTAAGAGGAATGAACAAAGTGCAGAGAACTCTTGGGAAACAGTCGCTTGTGAAAGGAACCGGCAACTGCTGCTGCAAAATATTTACTTCTTCTGCTTATTCCACCATCACCATTCATCGTTGTAGTAGTCATCCTCCGACGATTTCAATGACAAGCGTTGGAAAAGAGAGTTGAAGTCGTTAGAGGGCAGATCTGAAAAGAATAGTTGCAAATCCGGCATTGGCCACGACTCCATCTCCATGTATTTCTTTGCCACTGCGTTGGAAATCGTTTCCGCCACAAAAAGCGTGTTGGGTCCTGCAGAACACCCCAGATCTGCTATGCAAAACCTTTCGCATGCTGAGGGAATAATCTTCATCTGGGAGATGCATTCTTCTAGAAAAGGTCTTAGAAAACGCAGACCATTCCTCTGTGAAAGAGGACATTAGATTAGATTGTGGAATAGAGAATCTGAACACTTACAAATTATGTGCAATCAGATAATGAATTGGATGGAGAGTATGTTGGGTAAGTACCTGGTAAGATGAATTTTGTGCATAGCTGTGTTCTTCATGCCCACCATTCATATGAAGAATTTTTCTACGTTGGTTTCCATGGAGCCAAAGCGTTTGGAACACAACTACTTAGCCTTTGATATTCCTGTTCTTTCTTGGATTCTAAGATTTTATGGAGAACTTGAATGTGCACTATCGCTCACTTTAACAAAAACTATTTAGAACGATGGTTATTTGTAGAAGAAAAGTATTAAAGTGAATGAAATTCTAGCCACTGAAATATGGATTGAGCTTCAAGATTCCGTGGGCGCACCAACCCAATTAATATTAGTACTCGTCCACTTTGCATCACCAATTAAATTTTTTTGTAAGGTTGGTAATTTAGGCCGTTGGACTCCAACTTGTTTGGTGGCATTTATGATAGAAAAAGGTTATGTATCTAGAGATGTATCTTTCTTTTTAATATTAATACTTTTAAAAATAAAACCAAATTCCATCGTAAAAATATACGATTAAACTTCAAAATTCCATAAGTAGCACCTAGCCGCTTCAAAATTCCATAAGTAGCACCTACCCAATTAATACACTTTGCATCACCCAATTAATTTTTTTGTAAGGCTGGTAATTCAGGACGTTGGACTCACACTTAGCTAAAATAATACTTGTTTGGTGGCATTCATGGTGCAAAAAGCTTGTGTATTTGGGGATGTACGTTTTCAGTTGTGGAAAATGTCCGGAACTATTCTTATCTGTGAGTTTGCTCAGCTATTTCCTTTTGAAAATGAAGATAAGTCTGTGAGTATTTTGTGGAGTAGTGATTTGTAGTATAACTAGTTTTACTTAGTATATTTTATAATTTTAGACAAAGATTTAAGTAGTAATAGTATTATGTACATCATTTTTTCTTTTGGATTGTGGAAAGTAAAATTTATATAGATAAGATTGAAAGATATTATGTGTAATTTTTTTTTTTATATATACATAGGGGAGTTGGTTACATCCACACTACTTTTAGTAATTGTCAAGTTTAGCGTTCAAACCATAGGGGCTGCTCCCAAAAAGCCTATACCACTTTGTTATTGTTGACCCAGGGGGACCAACGGTTACTCGAGATTTGTACTATCATCGTCGATCTAGTGTGCACTTAGAGGATTCAAAACATACTATTACCTTTGCAACAGGTAGTAGTCTACAATTATGTTAGGATTCAATTTTCATGGTAACATCAATGACTATAAAGAGATCAAGAGTTAAAGTGGTCCTAATAGTATTATGCACATGACTTTTTTTTCATAGTAGCATTACTAGCTATAAAGAGATTAAGGGTTCAAAGTGGTAATAATATCATGTACATCATCCTTCTTTTTGAGTTATGGAGACCAAGATTTACATTGATAAAAGTGAATAACATCATATTCAATTACCTTAGGATTTGTTTTTCATAGTAGCATCTTTGGCTACAAAGAGGTCAAGGGTTTAAGTAGTAATAGTATCATGTACACCACCTTTTTTTGGGGTTGTAGAAACTAAGATTTACTCTAGAATTATTCTTATCTATCACTATTTCCTTTTGGAAATGGAGATAAGATTGTGAGGTTTTTGTGGAGTGGTGATTTGTAGTATTAGTTATAAAGAGGTTAAAGGTTTTACTTTATAATGGTATTGGATACTTAAAAGTATACCTCATAATATTACTATAAAGTGGTCAAGGGTTTAAGTAGTAATAGTACTATGTACATCATCCTTTATTTTGAATTGTGGAAAGTAAAATTTACATGAAAAATACTGAATGATATTATATGCAGTTATGTTAGGATTCAATTTTCATAGTAGCATCAATAGATATAAAGACGTAAGTGTTAAAGTCATACTAATAGTATTATGCACATGACCCTTTATTTTATAGTAGCATTACTAGCTATAAAGAGGCTAAGGGTTCAAAGTGGTAACAATACTGTAACAACCCAAGTCTACCCACTTGGTTGTCCATTCATCCTAAGTCTACCCACTCAGTTGTCTAACATCAGAGATTTCAATTTGAGAAAAAATCTCTTTTTTTATTATTAATTTAATATTATTTTATTTTATAGTATGAACATGTTAATTTCATCTTCATGAGTGCCATTCTGTTGCAGTCGAAATACTCATGATATCGAAATTGTCAAAATCTCGTATAGTTACCTCTTTTGAAATTCACTCTCCTCTCGAGATTCCAAGTTCAGGCAGTGGGTTTCTTTTCCTCTAGGGCCCATAACACCTAGAGGTGTGACGCATAACTTTCTCATGTCTTAACATAAATTTATGAACTTGTGTCTTGATTTCATGTAATACTTAACGCATACATGCTCGAGCTGTACAATCATCCATTATTTTTGGAGCATAATTTAGGGTCTTACCAATGCCCTGGTAACCACCCGATTTCTTGTGTAGATTAACCAACACGATGTCCCATACCATCGTGCATTCGGTTTCACCTAGTCTAACACAATTCACCACTCATCACTAGTAGGGATAACTTAGAAGAGATTCCCATACAACCCTTCGTTACCTCTCGTTCTGATACTTTTTTGTCAGAAGTACAGTTAGATCCCTATTCCATGATGAATGCCTACTTGCATCATAATTAAATATTATTTTTTATGGTGATTGCCTACCGGCAAAACCATTTAATTCATCTTCACAAGATTGTACTTCCTGCAATCTTGATTTTTATCAAGGTTGTCCTACCCACAACCTTAGGCTACGTTTAAATTTTATTTAATCCACAATTCTGAGATTTACTTTTCACAAGTTTAGCTATAGTTGGAATTGACTATAAAGGTCTGACTATGTAAAGGTTTAATAATCACCATTCTCTATTGGCTTGAATCTCAATAAGATGCCATACATTTTCTAGTTTCCAACTAAAAGACCTTGGAAATATAGTAAATAAATTAAGGAATCACAAATCCACATTACTATTTTGTTTCAATATTACCATTTAATTATTTTATTTAACTAATATAAACTACCTCTAAAATTTATTAAAAGAAAAGCATCTTCTCTTCCCATATTGTTCCATAAAACTTATGCTATATAATAAGTGATTAAGCATTTTACTCTCGTTGAACTAAGTATTGGATAAAGGCTCCATAATGTATGATCTAAAAGATATTTTTAAAAGAATATTAATTCTATATTATTTAATTAAGAAAGCTTAACACCCTACGTGAATCTTGCTAGACTCAATTCACTAATTTCCTTACTAAAATAACAATGATCAACAATTTCCATGCTAAGGTATCTGACTATTCTATTTTTCTATCTAAGTAATAGTTTCAATCAGAATTGTTTTTCTTAAAAAATCTCACACCAGACCTTTTCTCGAATTTGATATCCTCCAACAAGGAATAAATCTTTCATTGTTTACTATGTTGAAGCTTCCCTACTAATTGTTTGAGTGATTCCTATGTTTAAACCCATATTCTAATTCTTGATATAAGGCTTTCAAATAGACGTAGTAAAACTGGAAATCAGATGTCAAAACCAGACCCATTCTACGTACCAAAAGTTTTACTTGTTATCTCAATCCACTATAGAGTTTTAAGGACTGCTTAGGGTGTTTATATAATTTCATATTTAATTTGAATTGGTGTATACTAGAACAAGGTGTGCTAACGTGAATTCCAGGCATGTTACATTTTGGATGAGAAAAAAAAATAGACAACGTTCACTGTGTACGAAATTAAATTTCCAAGATTTTATTAGGAAGGTTTAAAATCAAAACAAAAGGGGTTTTTCCCATTGAAAAATTCTTTTATCTCTAAACAACAAATTGTATTTAAAAAATCACGTCCTTGCATCAAGTCTTCATAATAATTGACCATATTATAACTAAAAATATTACAATCCTAAATAATTACACGCAACGCTAATGTATACAAGCTCAACATGACAAGTGAAGAATGAAACACACTGTATTTTATAATAAGGTTTTACATGAATTCATAGATCTTATAATAACACGAATTGCTTTCCTCATCAATAATGTTTATAAATAAAAATAAAACAATATATACATCTGAGGATATAATTTTTACATCATGTTCTAGAGTTCAACCATACACATATTTTCAGGCTATATTTTCAATGTCAATATGAAGTCTACAACCTCTGCTCTATTTTTCACTCAAGAGCCACATATTCCAATACTAATGCATGCAACAGACTAGCTACAACCCTTTATGACTTAGGCGTCAAACTACTCCTGAGTAGAATTTCTAAATACCCAAAGAATAACACAACATTACTCTCACCTTTCTATGCACGAATCTTGACACCCGAGCATTGAAGTAGTATTGAAACAAATCAACATGCATTATATTTTACAATGTTCCACATAAATGTTTCTCCTACAATTACCTGGTGGATTAAAGGGTCAGAACAGTCTTTCTACAATACAATGCATTTAATTTTACATGCATCCATTGTTTTAAGAATACAAGTCAACATGCAATGTTTTTAATATTCATTCAACAATATTTACACTTCACGACAACATTTAACACATCATGCACCCTCAATAAATTTTTAGAGAAGGAAAACATATTATTGGTTCCAATCCAACCATTCACACAACAACTTACCATTGCTTAAAGTCATCACAACACGTAGCACCAGTATTTCAAGAAGAACTAATTTAGTTTTAGTTTTCAACCAACCAGACATACAACCACTCACCAACACATAAAGATAATGCAGTAAATATTCAAGAGCATATGCATTATAAACATCACATAGATTATTCGATTTTTCTTTAATGCATATCCTGAATCCATAGTTCAAACATAGACGAATTTTTCCATTAAAATTCTCTTAAATTTTTTTATTATCAAAGAGCACTTACTTTTTTCACCTCACCTCCAATTCTTTTTCTTCTTTTGTTGCACTCTATTCCCTTCTCCCTTCCTCCACGATTCACTTTGATCTTTGCTCCAAAAACCATACACCACCCCACACCCATCTCTCTGCCTTCTATCCGCCATATAGATGATGGTTTTTCCCACCATTCTTTGTATGTAAAAACCGATGTTAGTTTGTTGCTTGTCTATTCTAAAACATTGACAGGTGGTCTCCACTGCTCAATTTTTAACAACCATCTTAACCTTCATAGATAAGTCCCTAATTATATTTTGCAAAGAATGCCCAAGCAATGTTCTTTGATGTTCAAAATTATTATTATATATTTTTTTAATATTTATTTTAATATAACATTTACTTAAAGTCCTTTATTTACCTTGCCTTCAAAGCATCCATAAAACAAATAATTATTATTTGTTTATATTATATATATATATATATATATATATTTTTTTTGATATTTATACAATTAGTTGTATTTTAATATATAAACATATACATATATAATTAATTTTAAATAAATCAATTCCTCAAAATAACACACATTTTCTTTTAAACCTCAAAATAACTTTAATCATATCTTTATTCCATATTTGTTTTATTAATTTTTAACTATGGCTCCCATGCATTAGGTACTTTCATTTCCATCCAACACCACGATTTTACAAATTATCAAAAATCAAACACTCCTATAAATACAACTACATGATATGCACACTACATGGACCACTGGCGAATGCATTGTGTATAGGGTTCCTTGCCCCTATCAACTAGTGAATACACCACCACTCATCATCTCCCTTGACTTACCTTGCACCGTAATAATTATTTTGCCTTTTGAGGAGACCTCTTTCCTTTGTATTGCCTTACCAGTAACAAAACCCGTCTCCTGCAACCAAAGATACATTAGAAGTGTCTCATTCTTGTAGATAAATTATGCGTATATGAAAATAGAGTTTTTGAGGGTTGTTACATACTCCCCCCATAATATTAAACACAGTACCTGTGTTTGCATTCACCATTTGAAACATAAATAATAAAAAAAATTACTGCCATGATCATATAAAATCAATCCAACACATCATAAAATTTATATTCTTCCTAATGTGATTCATCATTCATTATCAAAACATGCATAAATACTAAATACATGTATCATTCTTCACAACCCAAGATATAATAATTTTCAAAATAAAACTATGACATAAAACATGCACAAATATCAAGTATATGTATCACACTCCTCAAACCCATATATGATATTGTTACTATGTAATAAAAATAAAAATATGTCATGATGATAACAATGTTCAAACATTATTCAAACAAGAACAAAAAATATCTTTTCATGAATGCCACATCTTCTCACGTGGCACTATTTTCATAGAATTGATCCCATTAAACCTTGCATTTTTCAATGTTTCTCTTTCTCAACAGTTTTGTACGATATCCAAGGATCCTAATTGGTCGCACTTCAATGCATAGGGGATCATCCATCTGTAATTGATCAACATTTCAAACATGTGAGATATCAGGAACATATTTTTTGAGAAGGGACACATGGAATGTATCATGAATTTTGACAAATTGGGTGGCAAGTCTAATTTGTAGGCGACTGGGTTCAATTCTTTCAATAATTTCAAAAGGTCCTACAAATCATGGACTAATCTTAGAGGATTTAATAGAACTTTTAGTAGGTTTAAATCTTATGAATACTTTATATCCCATAGAGAATTCTCTTGGTGTTCTCTTTAGGTCTGCATAACTCTTTTGTTGATTTGAGGCTTCCTTAAGCCTTTGATGAATTTCATTGAGTTGGTCTTCCATTTACCTGACCATATCCGACCCGATCATGTCTTGATCCTTTGGATTACTCCATATAATGACATTCTGCACCTCCTCCCGTAGAGAGCCTCAAATGGAGCCATACCTAAAGAAGTATGATAACTACTATTATAGGTAAACTCAACTAGAAAAAATAATATTCCCACTTCGTCTGATGGTCCATACAATACATGCAGAGCATATCCTCTAAGACTTGATTCACCCTTTCAGTTTTTCCATCTATTTTTGAGTGATAGACAGTACTAGTATTGAGTTTTTTCCCCATGCCTGGTGCAATACTTGCCAAAATTTAGATGTGAAATGAGAATTCCTATCTGATATAATTATTTTAGGGAATCCATGTAGTCGTACCACTTCCCTGGAAAATTTCTAGGTTATAGTAGGAGCTTCATATTTTATATTTCTAGGCAGAAAATGTACCACATTAGTCAATGTATCCACTACTACCAAAATGGCATTGATGAGCACCCGATATGCTCATATTTTGTATAAGTACTAACGGTTTTTGCGCAACAATATATAATGAGTTGTATATTTTAAGAAATATTATGTGTTTATTTAATGAATCATGTGTATTATCTAATATATGCATGAAGTGTGCTTTGTGTAGTTATTTGCCTGATTTTATCATCTTTTGCTCCATCAAAGGTCCTACATGGACCTAGCACGATTCTGCTCAAACAGACTAAGGAATACTAAAGTAGGCACCTTACTAAAGTAGGTGCCTTACTCAAGTAGGTGCCTTACTGAGGTATGTGCCTTACTCAAGTAGGCACCTTACTGAGGTAGACACCTTACTGAGGTAGGCGCCTGAATCAAGTAGGTGTCTTACTCAAGCAGGCACCCGAATTATGCATGTTGACCAAACGGTTGGAGAAGGGCCTTGTTGACCATAGTTCCATGTCATTTATGGGAAACCATTGAATGAATGAGTTATCCCAACCAGAGTGGATGAAAACGTAACCACTCATGAAGTAGAATTGTAATGAAGCAAAATCATTCGATTGCTAGGAAATAATGCAAGTGTTGATTATTGCACATCGATTATAGTAGTTGAACTATCCCAGTTTAGACTGTAACTGAGATGCTTGTTTTAACAGAACTACAATAGAAATTCATGTGTGTGTTACATAAACACACATACTTCTCTGTAGAAAAATAAGGGGCATTATTTCATATCATATTATCGCATGTAATATTTCACTGCACTGTTAATAAAATCTTGAGCATTCTTTATTTGTGCGTTGTCTTTGTGATTTGTTGGGCAAGATCTACTGGAGCTCAGACCCACTCCAAGCCAATATTCCTCCCCTACTTTTAAAATTTTATAGGTTTAATTATGCATGATAGTATGTTTATTTCTTATATTAAATTTATCTGCTTTTGAATGGTGTGCTTTTTAATTATGTAGGTGTATTTATAGCTTTCAGTGTGGTGTGTTTATCTTTACGTATTTTATTTATGCATGAGATTTATTGGTGTGGAAAAATCAATTACTTTTTTAAAAACACCCCCAATGATAGTTGAACGGATTCATATAAAAAATGGTAGTGTGAGTAGTCTCAACTATGGCACTTCAAAATTCTACGAGCTCCCTGGTTTGACAATTTAAATGCGAGTGTTGTGACATATATGGGATAAATTTAACAAGTATTTGGCACCCAATATTTTGGCACCATTATTGGGGAAGCGTCACTAGTAGACTAATTACATTACCTCTTAAAACCTTGTATTTAAACTTGTATGAGTCTATAAAGAAAAAGAGGATCCAACGATCGTTTTATAAGATAGAGCCCATCAAAAAAGTCTGAGTCAGCCGAAGACCTAGAGTTTGAATTAGATTCTCCCAACTCATCACCAACAATCCACTAGAGTGAGCATCCTCACTTTGTGCAAAGCACCTCCTCGTATCATAGACCTGGAAAAGAACAAATCATCCTAAATCTATTGTTTAAAAGAACATCCTCAGAGGAAGCCCTATTGTGGAAAGCCATAGAGGATCAATCTGTAACACCAACTGACTTAGAGGCTCTAATACAAAAAATTTTGAATACCCGAAAGGCCATAGAAGCTGCATTAGATATCATACTTCCTAAAATAATGGTCAAATAAGTTTCATCCAGTTTTAGCTTCCCAATAGAGGAAGGATTAGGAGAAACCAAAATGAAGAATATATCCCCTACCCATCTCCCTACCTTCATGGGATACCCAATTGAAGACCTTGACCTATTTTTGTTTAAATTCGATGTATTGTGCAGGTTTGTGGACTATAATTCAAATGCTCAAAAGCTAAAATTGTTTCCATCAACATTGGATAACTCAGCTCTACAATGGTTTATTGGGTTGAAGAACAAGCAAATCACCACATGGAAAGAGATGAGGAATCTCTTTCTACAACAGTACCAAGACTTCAATAGAGCACGAGATTCTAGATAAGGAGTCCTCAGTATGATACAGAAGGATGATGAATTTCTGGAAGAATACTATGATAGGTTAAATTTCAACCTATAGTGATCCCTTCATGAGAAGTTGGGCTATAAGTTCCTCAAAAGTATTTTTTTGAAAGGACTCAACAATGAGTCACTGGAAGTGCTAAACATGATATCGATAGGAGATATTTACCAATACATTATGGAAGACATTCGGTAATTATCTCAGAACTACTCACAGAGGAGAGGTAAGTCCACCTATAGAATAGTCTAGGTGATCATATTTGACACAAAAATAGAGATAGGCAACATGATGGAAGATTTAGAGAGCGAAATGCTATCCTATATAGCATTGTAGTTGGATACACTCTTGTTAGAAAAGAAGAAACAAGAGAACGATGTAGCATTGATCTATTTCTACCCAAAATGTAGAGGAAAGTATGCTAGGAATGCGTACCTAGAGAACAAGGTCATAGTATGCATGATTTGCTAACAGAATCACAAAACTTGACTGTGCTCGCAGCTGCCCAATAACTAGGAGGATACTGACGTAAGTGAAGCCTATTTCTTAGGAAATCGAAGAAATTGATAGCAACTCCCTATGGGAAATATGCCCACAAGGATGTCTCCCTATGGAGGAGGACCATATATGCCACAAAGGCAACCACAACCATCCAATATGGGATTGTTGGGATCACCACCTTAGATGAACGTACCTCTAGGAGCTGCATTTCCCAACCAGTAACCATGGATGCCATATCATCATTTTAAGCAGTAGTGGAGGAACTACATTTTGTGGAACTCCACTCCATAAAACATGGTACAAGGTCCACCTCAGCATGGCCTACTGGCCCTACCTATGGTGAGACCTACGCATTTACTAGCATAGTCGACGATGAATCCAAATAACAAGGTAAACCAATCAACATATCAAGTAGAGGGAGATATGTATCAGATGTATCATATTAGTTGTAATCTCATTCAACTTAGATCAGGCATGTAGCTAGGAGTAGAAGCACATCCCTTAGTAGAAGAGGAGGAAAATATAGGAAACTCCCATCTTATAGAAGAGGTGGAGGAAGAAAAATTTATTGAGAAAATAGAGGCTCCATTCCCTAAATGGTTTCAGGAACAGAGGAAGCTGACACAACCATAATTTGATATTCTCTCTATCTTGAGGAATCTTACAGTTACGATCCCACTTTTTCAAGCTATCTGAGATGTCTTGATATATACCAAAGTAATAAAGGAGTTGTTCCTGAGGAAACCAGGCGTAAAGTGGCACAGACCATGAATGTCATAGTAAAATTTGCTAACTTAATGATGGGGAATGCATATAATCCCAAATATGCAGATACAAGCAGCCTGATGTTGACCATAAAAATAGGAGGGCATTCACTAGTTAAAACCTTAGTTGACATGGGTGCAACCATTAACATAATATCGTAGGAAACCATGCAGAATTTGAAGCTCACAAACCTGAAACCCACCAAGACGATGTTGCAACTGGCCAATCAGTCAACTGTAGCACTAGAGGGAATGCTTAAGGACATCATCATGACATTTGATGCATGGGAATACATGATGGATTTCCTTGTGCTACAGTCTAAAATAGGATTGGGTGGTTATACACTCATCTTGTGAGGCCATGGTTAGCTACGACTGATGCCTACATCAGCTACCATGATGGACTTATGACCATATAAAATTGCCAAGACATCAAGAGACTGACTATATCACCTCCTGTATAGTCCATTGATACGCTGGAAGAACCCACATCGGATAATCAAGAGGATAGTCTATTATCTATGCTCCAGTCGGTTATGGCATTAATAGAACTAGAGGAAGAATCCAATGAAGATATCATCATGAGATTCCTTCAAGGGGAATCCTCCCTCATACTTCTTAAGTCACCGTTGGTCAGTGACCCGAACCACCACACCAGGAAAATTGATATTGATCCTAGAATAATGTTGAACATCAACAGTGGGTTGACCTCCACACAACGGGTAGAGTTGAAGGAGCCCCTAACAAGGAACCAACAAGCATTTGCCTGGTATTATTGAAATATAAAAGGAATCATCCTGGAGATATGCACTCACTAAATTTACCTTGAATAATAGGTAACTCCCATTAGAAAGTCGTAGAGAAGGATGAACCCAATCATGAAATAACTTGTCAAAGCTGAGTTACAAAAGCTCTTGTCTATATGGTTCATCTATCCAATATTCGACAGTGAATGGGTGTCATCACTTGTGGTGGTCCCCAAGAAAAATGGGAAATGGCAGATCTGCATTGATTATAGATCTCTGAATAGGGCAACTAAGAAGGATCAATTCCCACTTCCATTAATTGATCAGGTGTTGGACACACTGTCTAGGAGGAAATACTTCTTTTTATATGGATTCAGTAGATACAATCAGATTCAGATTAGAGAAGAAGACCATGACAAAACAATGTTCACCTATCCATGGGGAACATTTGCTTACAAAGTGCTACTCTTCGGGTTATGCAACACACCAATTACCTTCCAAATGGTGGTGTTAAGCATATTTTCAGATATGATAGGAGAGGTAGTTGAGGTATATATGGATGAATTCACCATTTATGGGAAAACTTTTAAAGAAGTGATGATGAATTTGGAATGAGTACTCTAGATGTGTGAAGATAACAACTTATCCTTCAACAATGAAAATGGATTCATGATGATACATGAGAGCATAGTGTTGGGGCATCATCACCTGGAAAAGGGAATTAAATTTGATAAAAAGAAAATAGAAAAAGACTTACCCAACCCAAAGATGCAGAGGGAAGTAAGGTGTTTTCTCGTCTCTGTCGGGTACTACCGATGATTTATTGTTGAATTTAGTATTGTGATCTGTAGACACCAAAACAGC